>CM032228.1:144140000-144647500 GCA_019009955.1 Riptortus pedestris | reverse complement strand
TGAGGCCATAAATGAAATAAGAAATACTTACCTGTAAAGAAAAAGTCCGAAATTGATCCCTAAGTGCATAAGGGATAATTAGGGGGGGCAGTAACTCCTTGGGCGCAGGCTATCTGCGTAAAAACGATCTGGAGACGGCCGATGGCGGGGGTATGACGGGAGGTGTTGGGCTGAGTTGTTCCCTAAGACTGCTGTTCCAAGATGGCCCCCTGCGTTCATTTATCCAGACAGTGGGGCCGCTCTGTCAGCTAGATTAGGACGGAACGGGCCGAGTCAATAATCATATCCCGTGGCTCTGGGGTCCCGGTAGCCCTCTCGCTCTGCTCCATCTCAGTGCGCACGCCTCTTACCCCCTTAGCTCGCCTCAACAATCAGCCGAACAGGCTAGCTACGTACCCTTCTCTCTACTAACTCTCTTATAGACAATAATATGAGACTAATAATGGCCAGTGTGCTCTACAACTCTGAGGGGCAACTTCTAGCCTCTCATCTTTAGGCCTCCAAACTAAATACTTAATTATATCATGTAAAATGACCATGACCAGTTAAGCCCTCAATCATACGTATCATTCGTCGAATCGAATTTTTTTATATAAACAGCCAAGTTGAAAACACATTTTGTAGTAACTCCAATTTGCGCGCGCGGGTGTGTGTGTGTGTGTGTGTGTGTGTGTGTGTGTGTGTGTGTGTGAGTGTGTATATATAAACTTAAATAAAATAATAACTTCTGTTGGTACATTGATGTACTTCTCCCAACATTTTAAATGTGTGTGTAAGTAAGGGTTCGATATAAAATTAAAGGTCTAGTTCGTTAATGGCTGAAATTGGATCAGAGTGAGGGGAGATGAAAATACAAAATATCTCGAAAAAGTGTGTTAGAAGCAATCTTTTAGAAAATTTAATTTTCTAGAAATGTACTATGTATTAAAGATACCTTATTTCTTTCAGTCATCGCACATTAACAATAAGCCCGATATATTGTCTCTGAAACGTCTTATTCCAAGTATAAATACTATGTATTGTTTTAATCGTTCCGTTACTATGTGAAATGCAAGCAAATGCGTAATGTGAAGACATCGTGTACTAAGATTTTACTTTCTTGAATTGAAAATGTATATTTGATCTATCCTACAGTCCATATTTAAGTCTGATTCAACTTTAAATATCATCAATAAGACGAGGAAGGGGACGTTTAGGGGCGAGAGAATTTGAAAATTCGAAATATTTTTCAATTTTAGTTCAGTAATTTTTTTCCTTATGTCGAATATTAAACAAGGATATTTGTATTTTTATGTGTTCATACTGCAGTAAACCCCACACAAAACCGTCGGATTTTTACTTTAAGTAGCTAAGTCACTAGAACTTTTCCAGCGTACATTTAAATTTCTGTTTAGTACGTGAAGATTATTGCTGTATGCACAGTATATGAGAGATTGGCGCGTGCGTTTGTGTAATTTTGTACGGACCTCATTTAGGTTAACTTCTAGATAGTATAGATAGACATTTGAAGAAATGTTTCCAAACATTGGTTGATGTCATAAGTACAACCTCAATAGCTGAATTCCCTTAAGAAAAAATTGTTAAAACGCCGTTATTCCGCATTCCATTTGCTATTGTTTCTGGAAAACCGATTCCTAACAAAAGTTGCTTATTTTGATATTTAGAGTGACCCAATAGATTATGAGCTATATGTAGTTGGGGGCCTTAAACGTATATTTATTTCGTTACACACAAATGAAGCGATTAAATCTTGTGTAACCGTGATCAAGTAACCAAATAGGAAAATAATCTTATTTCAAGCTGTTGAAAGTAATTTGATTTTTATATTCATTGTTGATGCTAGGCGATAATGCTCTTGGAAAAAAAATATAATAAAATTAGAAGAACTAATTAAATACAACTGTTAAAACAGGAAAAACTAGGAAGGGGAACAAAATAATCATCAAGAGAAAAAAAACGTAACTTTAATTTCAAAAACAAAAAATATCTTATAAAATAAAAAAAAATAATATTTAATAATTAAAAATATTAAAATAAATAATTAAAAATTTTAAAATAAATAGTTAAAAATTAATATGTATGTAAATAAAATTGTTATATTAGGTAAAAGTTTATAAAATCTTACACATGCATTTTCAATCACACACACGTGCGCGCGCAGAAACACGCGCACACACACACACACACACGAGCGCGCGCACACATACGCACACACCCACGCGCACACGCACACACATGCGCACACGCACACGCACACACGCACGCACGCACACACAAACACACACACATAAATACGTATACACGAGCAAAATAAAAGTTTGCGTAGTGTTGGAATTTAGGCTTGATCTCAATTTTTTGTATAAAACGTTTAAATATCGTTAAAATATATATTTGGTTACGATAAAACAAAATACTTTCGACCGCTAGAGCGTTAACAGACAAATATATATCCATTTTTATTTTCTGCTGGTGGTGAGAGTGATGAAACAGGTTAATCAGAAACACATTTCTGGCTTCTCACAATTTATTTTTACAAACGTTTAGCGCTTTCAGGAATTTCATTCCTATCGTCAGAGCTACAAACAATAAAGCATAATTAAGGAATCTAAAGCTATTTAAAAAAAAATGTACATAATTGATCTTACTATCTAAACATTAAAATTATAAAGAATCAGAGAATAGGACCGATAGAAATGCTACTGGGCTGAACTCTGCCTATGCACTATTGCCGAAGGGATCCGTCCAAGCCACTAGGGAGGAGGCAGGTACAAGTCTGGACATGAGAGAACCGTTTGTGTCTGTCTGCACACTTACATTATTTTATTCTTGGCTTTCTCGAGTTTTATCTCAATCCCCTCCACCATGTCCATCATATAACCTCTTACATCGCTGTGAAGTAATTCCAACGTGCTTGGCTGTATCATAGACGTGAACTTGGTTAACAAGTCATTGAGTACAGTGTTCCCCATGGTAATAATGAAACTATATATCAATAACAAAATGGTAGCGATGCAATTCGATACTGGGAGTTGCGTTTCAATAATTTCTGAAACTACATGAAATGTAGGAAAATTTGAACTAATTCTCAGTAATCAGTCATTCACCTCCTTTAAGGGCCAAAGTGTTAGGCTACTGGGGGGAAAACAATGTGCTGGTTCAGCTGGGCAGAGTCATAACCTAACTCAAAGTACGAGTATAAGTAGCTTCGGGAGTGAATCAAAACATTTTTGGAAGTGATTGGATTTAGCAACTACTTCTTAATAGGGAGTCCCTTGATAATTTCTGTAAAATTAACGAAAAGGAATTTATTTATTAATTTTAGATTAAGAACACAGATAAGGCTCTCTCTGAGCTAATCGAAATGCATACAGAAGTGTTTAATCACTGGAAGGGTATCTGCGAATCTATATCTTAAAGAGAATGCGGTGCTAGTATTTAATAGGCCAATGCCTGTTCCTCTAGCTCTGAGGGATAAGGTTCGGGAAGAACTAGTCAGGCTCATAGCTAATGATGTCATTGAAGAAGTAGATTTTTCGGAATTGGCTGCATCTTGTGTCGTTCTCATAAAACCGAATAGGGCTATTCGAATGTGTGCAGTTTTTTCCACATGTCTTAAGCTTAAGAAGTTCAAAAATTCCCATTGCCTACACGAGAAGGGCTATTTCATAAATTAAATGGAGGTCCGAAGAATACTACTATAGATTTAACCTATGCTTATTTATTATTTACAACAGTTGATGACGATTCTAAAAAGATTTTGGTTATCAACACAATTTTTGGATTATTGAGATATAAACGTCTATGCTTTGGAGTAGCTCCCACAGCGGTCATTTTCCAAAAGAGAATGGTCTCAATGCTGCAAGGACTAGAGGGCGTAGCATTCTTACTAGACGATTTCATTATAAACATAAGAAGAGCATCTGCTCTTGGGATCTGTCTAGATTCAGGATGGGTATTGCCGAGAACGGCCTTGGCCATCGGTCGGTTCCTTTCATCTACTTCGTACTTCTTAAATATGTGATTAACTCTGTTTACTTTATCATGCACGTAGTTTCCGCAACAATATAAAGGCATGGATTTCTCATTCCCAAGACCTTAGTTACCGATAATGGTACTTATTTCACATCTAGTTAGTTTAAACAGTTTTGCCGACAATTTGGTATCAAACACGTGACGACTCTAGCTTATCATTCGCAATCGAATGGACAAGTCGGAAAGTATGTAGGGACAATGAAAAGAAGTCTGAAAAAAATGTATTCCGAAAAGTCGGATATACCTTTAGAGGATAATTTGAATAATTTTCTTTCCAAATATCGAATAACACCTCACCTGTCCACGGGTCTTTCTCCAGCTGAAATATTTATGGGGAGGAGACTCAGATGTCAGATGGATTTTCTATGTCCGGAACAAAAAGAAGCATACAAGAATATGAAAGAGGACACGAGGATATGGGCAGAAGAAGGAAGACCAAATGCCTTAAAATATTTCAGGCCGAAGGCCTTAGTCTACGTGGTAGACTACAGGCAAGGGAAGGCGTTCTGGAAGCCCAGGTGATCCAGAAGATACTCGGACAGAACACTTGGCTGGTTGAAGTAGAAGGAAGGCACTTGAAGAAACACACGGATCAGCTGAGGAGAAGGAAGGTACTGGCAGAAGAAGGGGGTCATCTAAGAGGGGAGATGTTCTAGATCAGGGGTCTCGAAACTACGGCCCGAGGGCCACATCCGGCCCGCGGACAGATTTTGTCCGGCCCGTTGAGAGCTAGCATACTTGAAAACTCCTTTTAGAGAACATATTTTTTATAGCAAATTAAATTTAGTTTACTGAAGTATTCTAATTTTATGTTGAATAATTATTAATATGACATCTACATTGATATGGTCATGGGCTAACTACTCATAACATTGTTGTAGGCTTATTGTTATTGTTTTTGTGATAAGTTGGATAAAGAAACACAGAACTGTAATGAGTAAAGACATGTATAATATGCAGAACATTTAACTTCATTATATAAAACTAACAAATTATTGAAATGAATCCAACTAACATTTTATACATTTTAAATAAAAACATAACTTATAAATAGCATAATGACATATGAAATACTAATGAGATTTATGTAATTGAGATTTTCCACTGACAATAGTTTGTAGTTGTGGACTAATTTTACTTGTACCAATTATTAAAAGAGATTTAAGATGCTCATCAGTTAATTTAGATCTGTAAACATTTTTTGTGTACTTCATTTTGGAGAAGGTCTTCTCACACAAATAAGTAGTAGCAAAAACAGAAAATAGCCCACGAGCAAATTTATGCAAATTATCAAATTGTGTCAGTGGAATACTCTTAAAGATGAGTTTCGATATTTGTTCTTAATTATATCACTGCACTGTGGATCAATCATTTCCATTTGAAGTTCCGGGGCTAGGGTTTCAATGTCAGTATCAAAAGGGTTCTGAAAAATCTTAATTTGATTCGCAATGGCATCAAAGTCCGAGAAACGAGTATCAAAATTTATTTTCAAAACACTCAAAGTTTCGATTACAAAATCGATAGGAAACTCAGTCTCAGTGGTGTGGCCCTTTTTAGACGTTGCGTACTTTTTCGGACTTTTTTTTTCATCAATGTTGGTTTTATCTGGACTATTTCACTTTTTACCACCGGCAACAATGATAATATGGTTTTGGCCCTCGGAACTTACTGGAGTAATCAGTATGGCCCTAAGGCTGGAAAGTTTGGAGACCCCTGTTCTAGATCATATGTTTGAGAGAGATGTATTACTGCAAGGTTAGATGATGTATGAGAAAAAGAAGCTTAATAAAAGTGTATGTTGTTAAAATGTATATTTATTATTATTATTTATTTAAATGAGTTCCGCAACAATGGCGATTTACTCATAACTAAATCGTGCACAAAAAAGCGAATAGCAAAAAAAAAAAATAGAAAGAGGGGAACGTAAAAGGAGTGAACAAAGGTGGTTTTGATAGGTTCACTAGAATACCATATTCAAATGAAACAAACAATATTGTATGGAAACATCAGGGTGGTGAGAAAATAATAAAAATGTAAATATAAGATCGACTGGGGGGGGGGGGAGGGAAGAAATAACTAAAAATAATAATAATAAAATAAGAAAAAGAGAAAAGCAAAGAAATGAATACATACAAAAAAAAGAAAAAAAATAGGAAAAAGAGAAAACAAAAAAAAATTAATAAATAAAAAAAAGGGGAATGGAAAGGGAAACCAAAAAATAAAATAATATAATAAAATAATAATAAATAAAATTAATGTTTTTACACCATGCTAATGTAGGAAAGAAGTGAGGAGTAGTGTGTATATATAAAGTATATAAACAAATAGAAATAAGTTATTTGTAAAAATAAAAAATCTCTTTTCATAATTACAAGAACTTTCAGGGTAAGAAATTTCCCCTCTGTGTGCTTTTGCACATTTACATTCATTTTATTCTTGGCTTTCTTGAGTTTTATATCAATACCCTCCACCATGTCAATCATATAACCTCTTACATCGCTGTGAAGTAATATTATCTGGTGGTCTCCAGCTTGGTGGTTGTGATCCCTACAGTGGGAATAAACTCTAAGCCTGCCACTGTGATTGGGCAAGCCGTGGCTGGAAAACGATGGAGCTCCATTAATAAGGAGAGCTGCGAGAAGATTGGCATATTTGAGTTAAGTGCCCTTAAAAATCATTATTATAAACTAAAATTAAAGTTTAAGTTAGCATCAGTTAATATTTATTTCAACTTAAGATGCAGAAGAAATAATATCTACCCTAAATATATTGTTACGTTTTTATTACCAAAACCAGTAATAAGAGTTCTTTTGGATTGCAAAATTAAATACTCGCAAGTTTCACAGTTTTTATCACTGCACAATTTATTTCACAATGCACAATACACTTGATAATTATTCTTAATTACTACTCACAGTATACTCTGATAGCGTCACTGTTCTTCAGATTACACAGTCCAACAATTCACTCACGGTCCCTGAAATTCACAACAAGACGGCACTGCACTGTCCTTGACTTCGTGGCACTTCACTATCCTTTACTTCGCGGCACTGCACTGTCTTAAACACGGCACTAAACTGTTACTTACAGTCACGGCACAACACTGTTCTTCTTCTAAAAACACTTTACAGCACTGCACTAAGTCACACTGTAGCACGTGAACGCATGTGAACATCAAGACAGGTGAGAATAAAACTGACTGCTCACGGCTGGCCCGAGCTTCTTTATATAGGTCGTCGGCATACATCAAAGGGGAATTGTCTGGTTCAGTCGAGGATGGGCTAGACGAGCCTAGTAGCGTCTCGACCCTCCGTCGGTCTCTTTGATCTACGTCACACTTTCCAAATACGCGACTCTCTCCCTCTCCCTCTCCCTCTCCCTCTCCCTCTCTCTCTCTCTCTCTCCCTCTCCCTCTCCCTCTCCCTCTCCCTCTCCCTCTCCCTCTCCCTCTCCCTCCCTCTCTCCCTCTCTCCTCCTCTCCCCCTCTCCCCCTCTCTAATACCCACATAAAGAAACACATTGCTGAAAATTAGCTTTTAATACGACAAATATAAAGTGTCCGGTTTTTTTTGCGGTTGAGTGTATACATCTATCTATATATATATAAAATTGTAACCTCTGTCTGTACATTGATTTTTTTTCGCGAAATTTCACGATAACTTTTCGTTTCACATGTCATAGACACCATATCTGCATTTTGTTTCTTTCGTGTATGTTTGTTTGTTTGTTTGTTTGTTTGTTACCTTTTCACGTATAAACGGCTGAACCGAATTTTATGAAACTTGGTATGTATATTACTACTAACCCAACTTAGACTTTAGGCTATGTTAATATTCTCTGAGACGAACAGGAGTGGGAGTTATAAGAGAGGCCTGAAATTAAAAATAGTGATATTTCGTTTCCTATTGAATTTCCGGCAATTATGCACATATAAAAAGTTTTTTAATTTGTTATTTAGAGTAACTTTTGTTAAATACACTTTTGTCGTATACCTAAAATAAAGGCGTTATACGCTAAAAATGATAGCGGAAGTTAGCAATTTTATTTGGCACAAAAGACTCAACCGAACTAAACCAAACTCGGTATGTGAATTAGCACTAACGACTTCCTTATAATAAGCCATTCTAACATTTCTAGAGACGGGCAGGAGTGGGGGTTATAAGGGAGGCATGAAATTAAAAATAGTGATATTTCGTCTCCTATTGGGGTTTTGGCAAATATGCACATAACAAAAGTTGTTTATTTTGGTATTTAGAGAAACTTTTGTCATATACACTTTTGTCGTATACCTAATTATAAAGGCGTTATACGCCAAAAAGTGATAGCAGAAGTCAACAATTTTATTTGGCACAAAAGACTCAACCGAACTAAACCAAACTCGGTATGTGAATTAGCACTAACGTCTTCCTTATAATAAGCCATTCTAACATTTCTAGGGACGGGCAGGAGTGGGGGTTATAAGAGAGGCCTGAAATTAAAAATAGTGATATTTCGTCTCCTATTGGGGTTTCGGCAAATATGCACATAACAAAGTTGTTTATTTTATTATTTAGTGAAATTTGCTCAACAATTCTTTGGAACTACAAGGTACCTCACCGGGAAAAACTAATTCAAATGTATGTTAATATTTTGTGCTTAATAATTCAAATCTATGCATAATACACAAGTAACGGGAAATATGACAATATGGAGAACATTGAAGTCTTTCATAAAAAAATAATTTTATTATTAACAAATCCACAGAAACGACGGGTATTTAAACTAAACACTGGGGCGTGTAAATGTCAAAATATTGTGCAAAGTAAAGCCTTGCCAAAAAAATACCATCACCATTCAGCCTCAAATGAATTCCCGAGCGAAGCCGGGTATCTGAGCTAGTATATATATATATATATATATATAAAATTTTGAACGGACCTCATTTTCGTCATCTCCTGGGTAGGATCGATGGACATTTGAAGAAATTTTTCGAAACTCGCGTCATGAGTACGACCTCAATAGCTGATTTCCCTCAAGGGAAATCTGCTAAAAGATTGTTCGAACTAAGAGATGTCTATGGTTTTTATTTATCTAAACATAGATGTAGGCTAGTAAATATTTTACACCCAGTTGAATGGAAAATATTTCAACTTAAACTCTTGTTACCACTTGTTGTTAAGAAAAAGAAATATATTAACAAAAAGCTCCGTTATCATAAGAACAGAACGGGGATTAGTGGGAGCAATAACAGAAATGTGACTCCTAATCCTTCTTGTGATTGCGCTAGAGTAATAAGCTTGTTAGTTGTACTATTTAATAATGTGGAAATGCCTCTATTGGAAAAAGGTTTAAAATATTGCCCACAGAATCCTATAACAAAAAATCAAATAGTAAAATTTGCTTCCCCTATAGACTGTATGAGAATTGATCATGTTATAAAAGAGGAATGTGCATCAGTTATGAATAGATTTCTCACACATAAGATCTACTTCCAACTCTGAGCATAAAATTATTATAATTCATGAGTTCAATAAAATTACGAATTTTAAGCCAACATACAATAAACAACAGCAGATTTATTATCGGCTTATTCATAATAAGCAACAGAAAATTTATAAGAGCAGAGAGGGGGTTAAATTTTCAACTTATAGAAAGCCCACATGCATTACGAAAAAGTTCGTCACGCAGGGGCTGCGTAAGCTAAGCAGATTTCCCATGGGAAGGTTTACAATAGATAAATCTACATACTGGTAACACCACCGTGAATGTTAGGGAATTAATACAAACTCGAATAAGAAATCATTCAGTAAATTTAGATGTTAATAATATCTACTACGGAAAGCTGAATTGTAAACAAACAGGGCAGCCAACTTCGCAGCGCTGAATAGATAGAATTATTCTAGACCGGAAAGATAAATTGATGAAATCTATCTTAATCTATATATATATAAAATTGTAACCTCTGTCTGTACATTGATTTTTTTCGCGAAATTTCACGATAACTTTTCGTTTCACATGTCATAGACACCATAACTGCATTTTGTTTCTTTGGTGTCTGTTTGTTTGTTTGTTTGTTTATTTGTTTGTTTGTTTGTTTGTTACCTTTTCACGCATAAACGGCTAAACCGAATTTTATGAAACTTGGTATGTATATTACTACTAGCCCAACTTAGACTTTAGGCTATATTAATTTTCTCTGAGACGAACAGGAGTGGGGGTTATAAGGGAGGTCTGATATTAAAAGTCGCGATATTTCGTTTTCTATTGGTTTTTTGTCAAATGTGCACATAACAAAAGTTGTTTATTTTGTTATTTAGAGTAACTTTTGTTATAAACACTTTCATCGTATTCCAAAGTTTAAATGAGTTATACGCTAATGACTATAGCGGGAGTCAACAATATTATTTGGCACAAAAGACTGAACTGAACTAATTAAATCTCGGTATGTGTATTAGCACTGACGCCTTAATTATCATAAGCTATACCAACAATTCTAGGGACGGGCAGGAGTGGGGGTTGTAAGGGAGGCCTTAAATTAAAAATAGCAGTATTTCGTTTTCTACTGGTTTTTCTGCAAATATGCACATGACGAAAGTTGTTTATTTTGTTATTTAGAGTAAGATTTGTTATATTCACTTTTGTAGTATAACAAAGTAT
Source organism: Riptortus pedestris (assembly GCA_019009955.1). Classification (NCBI taxonomy): domain Eukaryota; kingdom Metazoa; phylum Arthropoda; class Insecta; order Hemiptera; family Alydidae; genus Riptortus; species Riptortus pedestris. The sequence continues at coordinate 144,636,832 of CM032228.1, read as the reverse complement.
AAACGAGATTTACACTAAATACTAAAGCGGGAGCCAACAATTTAGTGAGTTTGGTAACGATCAAACAAAAATTGCGACCGCTAGAGCGGTAACAGACAAATATATAGATAGATAGATAGATAGATAGATAGATAGATAGATATATATATATATATATAGATATATATATATGGACATTTGAAGAAAAATTTCGAAAATTCCGTCATGAGTACAACCTCAATAGCTGATTTCCCTTAAGGGAAATCTGCTAAAACTCGGTATGTCAATTAGCATTAATTCTTCCATGATTATAAGCTATATTAAAATTTTTAAGGCGAACAGGAGTGGGGGTTATAAGAGAGGCCTGAAATGAAAAATAGTGATATTTCGTTTTCTATTGGTTTTTAGGCAAATATGCACAGAACAAAAGTTGTTTATTTTGTTATTTAGAGTAACTTTTGTTATATACATTTTTGTCGTATACCGATGTTTAAATGCGTTATACGCTAAAAAGTATAGCGGGAGTCAACAATATTATTTACCAAAAAAGACTAAACCGAACTAAATATAACTCGGTATGTGTATTAGCAGTGAGGCCTTCATTATAATAAGCCATACCAACATTTCTATGGACGGGCAGGAGTGGGGGTTATAAGGAAGCCTGAAATTAAAAATAGCGATATTTCGTTTCCTATTGGTTTTTCCGCAAATATAAACATTACAAAAGTTGTTTAGTTTGTTATTTGGAGTAACTTTTGTTATATACACTTTTGTCGTATACCTAAGTATAAATGAGTTATACGTTAAAACTTTAGCGGGAGCCAACAATGTTATTGGGCACTAACGGCTGAACCGAACTTAACAAAGCTCGGTATGTCAATTAGCATTAATTCTTCCATAATTATAAGTTATATTAAAATTTTTAGGTTCGAACGGGAGGGGGCTTATAAGGGAGGCCTGAAATAAAAATTTACCATATTTACATGTATAAGAGACGGGAAATATAAAAATATCGAAGACAGTGAAGTCTTATCGAACAAATATTCTATTATTAGCAAATCCACGGCAACGACGGGTATCAATCCTAAACACTGGGACGGGTAAATGTCAAAATATTGTGCAATGTAAAGCCTGCTAAAAAATACTACCACCATTCAGCCTCAAATGAATTCCCGGGCGAAGCCGGGTATCTGAGCTAGTATATATATAAAATTGTAACCTCTGTCTGTACATTGATTTTTTTCGCGAAATTTCACGATAACTTTTCGTTTCACATGTCATAGACACCATAACTGCATTTTGTTTCTTTGGTGTCTGTTTGTTTGTTTATTTGTTTGTTTGTTTGTTTGTTACCTTTTCACGCATAAACGGCTGAACCGAATTTTATGAAACTTGGTATGCATATTACTACTAACCCAACTTAGACTTTAGGCTATATTAATATCCTCTGGGACGAACAGGAGTGGGGGTTATAAGGGAAGCAAGAAATTAAAAATAGCGATATTTCGTTTCCTATTGGTTTTTCGGCAAATATGAACATAACAAAAGTTGTTTATTTTGTTGTTTAGAGTAACTTTTGTTATATACACTTTTTTCATATACCGAATTATAAACGAGATATACGCTGAAACCTATAGCGGAAGTGAACAATTTTATTTGGGACAAAAGACCCAACCGAAATAAATTAAACTCGGTATATGTATTAGCATTAACGCTTTCTTTATAACAAGCCATACCAACATTTCTAGGGACGGGCAGGAGTGGGGGTTATGAGGGAAGCCAGAAATTAAAAATAGCGATATTTCGTTTCCTATTGGGTTTTCGGTAAATATGAACATAACAGAAGTTGTTTATTTTGTAATTTAGAGTAACTTTTGTTATATACACTATCGTCGTATACCGAAGTATAAAGGTGTGATACGCTAAAAATTATAGCGGGAGTCAACAATTTTATTTGGCGCAAAAGACTCAACCGAACTAAACCAAGCTCGGTATGTGAATTAGTACTAACGCCTTCTTTATAATAAGCCATACTAACATTTATAGGGACGGGCAGGAGTGGGGGTTGTAAGGGAGGCCTGAAATTAATAATAGTGATTTCCTATTGGGGTTTCACCAAATATGCACATAAAAAAAGTTGTTTATTTTATTATTTAGAGAAATTTCCTCAACACTTCTTTTCAATATGAACTACCAGGTACCTCACCTTAAAAAATTAATTCAAATGTATGTCAATATTTTCTCCTTAATAATTCAAATCTATGCATAATACACAGGAAACGGGAAATATGACAATATGCAGGACAGTGAAGTCTTACATAAAAAATTAATTTCATTATTAACAAATCCACAGAAACGGCGGGTGTTAACCCTAAACACTGGGACGGGTAAATCTCGTGAAAAGTAAAGCCTTGCCAAAAATATACCATCACCATTCAGCCTCAAGTGAATTCCCGAGCGAAGCCGGGTATCTGAGCTAGTATATATATAAAATTGTAACCTCTGTCTGTACATTGATTTTTTTCGCGAAATTTCACGATAACTTTTCGTTTCACATGTCATAGACACCATAACTGCATTTTGTTTCTTTGGTGTATGTTTGTTTGTTTGTTTGTTTGTTACCTTTTCACGCATAAACGGCTGAACCGAATTTTATGAAACTTGGTATGTATATTACTACTAACCCAACTTAGACTTTAGGCTATATTAATATCCTCTGAGACGAACAGGAGTGGGGGCTATAAGGGAAGCCTGAAATTAAAAATAGCGATATTTCGATTCCTATCGGTTTTTCGGCAAATATAAACATGACAAAAGTTGTTTATTTTGTTATTTAGAGTAACTTTTGTTATATACACTTTTGTCGTATACCTAAGTATAAACGAGATATACGCAAAACCTGTAACGAATGTGAACAATTTTATTTGAGACGAAAGAACCAACCGAAATGAATAAAACTCGGTATGAGTATTAGCACTAACGCTTTCATTATAATAAGCCATACTAACATTTCTAGGGACGGGCAGGAGTGGGGGTTGTAAGGGAGGCCTGAATTTAAAATAGCGGTATTTCGTTTTCTATTCGTTTTTCGGCAAATAAACCTAACAAAAGTTGTTTATTTTGTTATTTAGAATAACTTTTGTGATATTCATTTTTGACTTTTAACGAAGTATAAACGAGATATTTAGAAAGAAAGAATTTAGGTTAGGCACTGACGCGCACCCCCGAGACCTGCTTACAAGCTCAACAAAATTCATTACCATCCCCTCTTTCAGACACCAAATTTCTTAGGATAGGATATTATTTAGGTTAGTTTTAGTTATTAAGTTTTCCCTCCTAGAAACACACCCTGGCAGGGTCACGGCTGCTTTCATCTTTCTCTCTTCTTATCTTCTCTCCTACTATCCCCATCCCTTCTTCTTTAGTTTTCTCCTGTCCGTACAACCATCCCGGTACCGCCCGTTACCGGGCTCCTTACAACCGCTCTATATTCATCCATACCTAATTTACCTTACTCCCTTAAAATAGAGCGTTTTCTCGTTCAGTAGAAGGGAAACTGTCATTACCCCAACAGGTCTGACAGGCCTGAGGAAACCGACCAAGCCAGAAGTAATACTAGGGCTTCAGATAAAAAAAAAAAAAAAAAAAAAAAAAAAAATATTAACATTTCATTACATTTCCAATAACCACGCCCTTCGCCCTTCGACCGGAGACCTGCTCCATCTGCCTGGCCGATCTGCGGCGCTAAACCATCCGGGGCGTCACCCGTACGCGTATTTAAAAATTCAATCAAATCGGTCCATCCGTCTAGGAGGAGTTCAGTGACATACACACGTACGCTAGAATTATATATATAAAGATATATAAACAACATTTATAGGTAATTTAATTTGTAATAAGATTGGAGTTGCATCCAAAAATGTTATATAACCATTTTATTACAAATTTAATTCGCTATTAATGTTATACAGTAGATGTTTTTCATAACTGCAATATTAATGAAGAAATCATTTTTGTTTTTAGCTAATAAACCTTCACTTCTACTCATTTCAGTTAACAATAAGCTCATATATCATGACACCTCTTTTTTTAAATAGCTTAATTAACAGAATATTTTGTGCAACAAATCTTTACGAGATGAGATATAAGCACTGTATCTATCAATTGTTCGGATAATATTAATACTTTTTTTGGCACAAGAGATGAAAATATTTATTGCATAAATATCATTTACAACTGTTCATAATTTAATAACATAAATTTAGAAATTTCAAGTTGCTCTGGATATAAGGAAAGTCATATTCTTCAGTTGGATTAGATATGAGGCAACTAATTTTTGGATTTTCTATACAAATGCCTCAGAACCATATGAAACATCTAAGTTTGGAATTTTCTATACAAATGACTTTATTTAATTCCAAAAATTCAACCACAAAGGGTAAGAAAACAGTATATAGTGTTAACAAAAATGAACATTAGTCCAAGGCTAGGAAAGTCCGTTACGCATGGGCTGCGTAAACTAAGCAGATTTCCCAAGTGTTGGTATCACACTTGTGATCTCATATCACCGCGATTCCCTATTTATATATAAAAAAAGTCCGTCACGCAGGGGCTGCGTAAACTAAGCAGATTTCCCACGTGAAGTTATACAATAGAGAAATCTCCATACGAGAGCCGAACAGTTACGGAAACGGCCGAACTAGGTTTTGGGGGGAATCTCACTCGTTTGTTATCCGTCTACATTTAATATAAATGCAAATATCTCGGTTAATATTCAAGATAGAGAATAAATGTATAGAACAATATTTATAGTAAATTGAATTTTCAATAAGATTGACTCTATACAATTTTTTCATCCGACGTATGATAACGCAGATATTTCGAATTTTCGAAAATCCCCTCTCTAAATCCCCCTCCTACTGGTCCGATTTCAGCCATTAACGAAATAGGTCTTTTTGCATAAAACGTTTAAATATCGAATTTGGTAACGATCAAACAAAAATTGCGACTGCTAGAGAGTTAACAAACAAATATATATATATATATATATATATATATATATATATAATTTTGAACGAACTTCATTTTCGTCATCTCCTGGGTAGGATCGATGGACATTTGAAGAAGTTTTTCGAAAATAGAGTCATGTGTACGACCTCAATAGCTGATTTCCCTTAAGGAAAATCTGCTAAAAACAATGAGTAGAAGTGGGGGGCTACCTATTTTAATGTAATTAAAATACAATTTATTAAAATAAAAAAATAAAATGAAAAAAAAAAAAACAGGTACAGCATTATAATTAAATCGTAAAATTTGGAATTATTTCAAACAACGAAAGTGAAATAGCGACACCGAAATCAATGAGACACTTGAGCTTGAATTTGGGAAACTAATCCATAGATCAATGGATTAATTCCACTGATACAAAGACAAAAATAATTTTACAAAGATAATAATTAATTTTCTAAATTAAGTATTGAACGGTGGCACAGGACACCCAAAGCAGCTCTCACAGCTCACCTCATCGACTCATCGAGATGGACTGACCTGCTGCCCACAGTACTTCTTGGTCTAAGAGCAGCAGTGCGCGATGATAACACCAGTAGTGCAGCAGAACTGGTATTCGAGCAGCCCCTACGGTTGCCTGGTAAGTTACTCGCAAGCCACCAACGACCTGAGGACCCCGAGGAGCTCCTGCGGAGGTTGAGGGACCACATGAAGGACCTTCGACCAGCACCTCACCGTCCCAGCAGCAGCCAAACCTTTGTTCCTAAGGGCCTCAGGAACTGCACTCATGTGTTCCTACGAGATGATGCAGTTCGCCAACCCCTTACACCACCATACTCAGGACCTCATCTGGTACTGGACCGACAGCCGAAGACATTCAAGATCCAACTTCCTACGGGACCAAGAACTGTCTTACTCGACCGTCTGAAGCCAGCCTACATCATCCAGGACGCATCGCAACAAACCTCATCCAACCCCTCAGCACAGCAGACCTCTGCGAATCCCCAGACAACACTGGACCCTTCCAACCAGTCTTCAGCCCAAGACACAGCCACACAAGCGGAACAGCCTCACCGGACTCGTCGAGGAAGACCCATTAGACTTCCTGCCCGCTTCCATGACTCTGTCATTGGGGGGAGGTGATGTAGCAGCTTGGCCTGCTCTATAACAACCCTTAACCTAACCCCTACTAGCTGCCACGTGGTCTCAGTGACAGTGTTGCCAGGAACTATTTAACCTAACACAATCAATCTAATTTTAAGGTGGCTACACTGCGAGCAACCTCATAATAACCGGTCAGTTAGTGTGTAAAATTAACCGCTTACTCTCGTAGTTGTATCCAAGGTACGTATAATATAAGGTAGCGCCATTCGCGAGTAGCCAATCAGAATGCAGCAAGCCTCTACGTCACTGGGCAACAAGATTCGTGGCGGACTAGCCGAAATACGATCAATATAAGCAGTTTTCTGATTAATTTGGCGAATAAAAAATTGTTAAAATGGTATATGTCTGTAAATGATACAAATTACTTTAGTTGAATATATTTTATTTCAAATAAACCATGTACAAATTAGATTCCATTAAAAATAAATACATAATAGTTCCTTAAAATTTATATATGTTGGGTTACATTTAAAAATCGTAATTTTTCTAGGTAATTAGCACAACAAAAAGTAAAATTTTACTATAATAAGATGAAATCTCCAAAACATGAAAACAGTAATGACTTCTATTATACAAACAAATGAAAGTTAATAAAATTGAGACTAACCAAGCAATAAACAATGATACCCAGTTAAAAATGAATAAAAATGAGTAAATTATTTTAAACATCAGCTAGTCAATATAGGTACAAGATTTTTAAAGGTTATCATTGGCATGTAGTCCTCCTTGTAATAAAAAGATGCTTATATTTAGTCACTGGAATCCTTGGTTCCAGTAGCATCCTTGTGAAGAGAATGGCACTGATGTTGGAGCATATGCATTGAAACCGCACTGTCCCATAGAATAAATAGTTGTGGAGGAAACATGTAATATCATTAATGATAGACCATGAGAAATAAACTCCTATAGTGCTCTATAGAAAACACTACAAGAAGATAATTCTGTTACTCAGACTTTAAAACTTATCTTTTTTTTTTAAAAAAAAGCTGTCATTGGCATGTAGTCCTCCTCGTAATAAAAATATGCTAACATTTTGAGCCGCAGGGAATCCCTGGTTCCAGTACCATCCTTATGAAGAAAATGGCACAGATGTTGGAGCATATGCATTGAAACCGCACAGTCCCATTGCATAAGTAACTGTGAAGGAAACATGTAATATCATTAATGATGGAGAATGGGAAATAATCTCCTATAGTGCTCTAGAGGAAACAATACAAGAAAATTATTCTGTTTCTTACATTTTAAATCTTACCTTTTTAAAAGCTCCCATTCGCATGAAGTCTGTCTTGTCCAAAACAGTTGCTGCTGATATTTTTTGAGTGTATGCTCTGAATTTGAGCTTTGGATAATATTGGATAACAAATCCATTCCATTTCTTTTTTCACTGCATTTTTTCTTCTTTTTGCATTTTTATCTGGTGATTAACTGTTAGCAATTTCGTAACTCTCTTTTTTAAATTAAAGTTATTACTTTCTAAATTTTCTACTTGGATCAGCAAGGACTTTAATTGGGATTCATATTCAGACATTTTTTTCTTTAAGAGAATACATCCATTACAATCAACTTCTTCTGTATTACATGAAAAATCACTTTTCATCTTTTTGGGAGAAACCTCATTAATGTGACGCAGGGCACGTTTAGTTATTTCACGTTTTTTACTCCTACATTCTCTAGATGTTTCACATTTTGAGTCAGAGGTAGAGGTAGTAGGTGTTTGTTTACTTACTGACGATACTGGTAAATTAAGATGCGGCACAGCTTCTTCTTTTAATATCAATCTATTAGGAACATAGCCTAACAATTCTGCTTTTAAATTCCTTAATTTCTGGGTTTTTCGGCATTTGAGTGTTGTTATTGTACGTTATTAAAAGCCGTACATTAAACGTTTAATTGTTGACAGTTGTTTCAATAACGTCAAGATATCGGAAATATGATAATATGTATATTACCAGAGTTTGATTCCCCAAAACCTCCGCTATCACTCCTTGTGCAAATTCAGCATGACTTTGTTTAAATAATACTTTATATAAATTAAATAATGGAAATGCTCTTATAGTTTACATTTCTATTGGAAATAAATAACAAAGTTATTTTCTAGGGAAAATAAATAAATGAGGAGGGGGCAACGGAGATTTATAACCTCACTAATCCAAATCATACATATTTGTTTATTATTATTTATTATTTATTTATAATACATCAGTGTACAGGATAAACCCATACTGATGGGGTGTCGGTTACATAATGCATTACAAAATATGATCCTATTACTTGGGGTTCAAACTATGTATAAGAATATATTATGTAATTGGTCTTCTGTACGAATACACAATAATGCTACAATATCAATAGAATTAAACAAATATTTTTGAATAAAATATGTTCTAAAGTAATTATTTATTTGGCATTTAAGGAAAAAATGAGAGAAACAGTCTTGCATTGAATTGCAAAGGGGGCAAGGTTTGTCAACAGCAAAATTAAAACATTGCCCATTATAAAAAATTCTATTTTGCTTGTCACCAGCCATTCTAACTTGGGCTATAAGTCTTTTCTTGTTAATATGTTGAGTCCACTGGATATATTCTTCTCCAAAATTCAAACAATTCAGATGTCTATAAATCGAGTTATATTTTGATTTAATGATGCTTTCAATGTCCAAAGAAAACAGACGATTTTGGAAAGCTGAGATTAGAAATTCCTTCTTTTTTTGAATTTGGCGGTAATCGCGCTCTAGCCAAAGGTGTTGTTGTCCAATCACTGCAAGATACTTCTTCAATTGTAGGGTCAATTGGGGGGGGGGGTAGCGGGGGGGTGTAAGGAATAGATTCTGTTTTACTGAGGTTACAGAGACGCATAAGACAGGCTTTAGGGAATTCACTGTCAGACATTTTCAAATCTTAAGCCACCAATTCAGCATTCTACAGAATACTCTGAGCTGCACATGGATACGACCGGTTTCCAGGCGGACATAACTAACTGTTTGGTGTGTTCCTGGGCAAATGAAGGTGTCTCTTAAAAAAATTCAATTGAAGCTTTTCTAGGATCTCTGTGTATTCACGTCCCCATATTTCTGATAAATACAATAAAACACTCTGGGCAATAGAGTCATATAGCCTGCTGGTTGCTTCCCAACTATCGCATCTAGATGATACTAGAAGCCCTTTCACCACACCACTCACAACCATGGCTTTATTTAATGCACTGCCTGCAGCTTGTCTGAATTTTCCTGAGGAAGAAAAGGGGACTCCGAGATAGGTAAATGTATTAACTACTTCAATAATTTTGCCTCCATATGTGAATTGTTTCAAAGCACCAAGCTGCCCTCCTTTTCTGAATGGTACTATAAATGTCTTCTGAACATTGACTTCCAATTGATAACTTTGACAATACTCTTTGAGTATAGCCAATTTTCTTTGTGTGTCGGCCCAAGAATAACTAGGTCGTCAGCATACAACAATAGTAACAGCTCGATGATATTATTTATTGAAATACCTTGTGCGTTTCTTTCTTTGAAGAAGTTAACCAGACCTGCAATGAAGAGTAGAAATAAATATGGGCTTAGTGTTTCTCCATGCAGCACTCCCGCAAGAACAAACAGATCAGGAAGGTTGAACTTCGCGGAGGCAAATATAACTCTGGCAGTTAGTTTCATTGAGACTTCTATGAATCTAAGAAATTTTCCACTGATCCCAAATTTCGACAGTTTTTCCCACAAAATTTGATGGTTAACACTATCAAAAGCTCTTTTGAAATCAACGAATATTCCAAACAATTTAGCTTTCTTCCGTCTTAAAGCTATATTAATAACCGCAGATAGGGTAAAAACAGCATTTCCACAGCCTCTATTCTTTCTAAATCCCATCTGTTCCTGTGGCAAAATTCCCTTTTTCTTCAACCCATTCAGTTAATCTATTATTCAAAATACCAGTAAAAATATTATACTATTTAAAAATTGTATTATTATTAACGTCCACTTAATGCTACTAAGGCTAATCGGGACGTGTTATCTTCAGGTTACCACCCTTTTCTAGCCAGTGTGGGCCTAACGAGTTTATTTAAGGAGTCCGACACCAAATAAATTTCTACTGCCCAGGACGAGAATCGAACCCGCCCCTCTAGGTCAACCACGCGAGATTAAGACCAACGTCTTAACAGGCACGGCCGACCTGAGCCCCCATGCTGAAAAATGCAAATAACTCGGTTAATTTTAAAGATAGGAAATAAATGTATATAACAATATTTATAGTACATTTAATTTGCTATTAAAGATTAATTCTATACATTTTTTTCGATCCGACGTATAGTAAAGGTATAGGTAAGGTATATTTCGAATTTTCAAAATTCTCCCCTATAAACCCCCCCCCCCCCCCAACCTGGTCCGATTTCAGCCGTTAACGAACTCGATCTTTCTTTTTACATAAAACGACTAAATACCGAGTTTGGCAACGATTAAACAATAATAATTTCGACCCCTAACAGTCAAATATATATATATATATATATATATATATATATATATATATATAAAAATTGTAACCTCTGTCTGTACATTGATTTTTTTCGCGAAATTTCACGATAACTTTTCGTTTCACATGTCATAAACAGCATAACTGCATTTTGTTTCTTTCGTGTGTGTTTGTTTATTTGTTACCTTTTCACGCATAAACGGCTGAACCGAATTTTATGAAACATGGTATGTATATTACTACTAGCCCAACTTAGACTTTAGGATATATTAATATTTTCTAAGACAAACAGAAGTGGGGGTTATAAGAGAGGCCTGAAATTAAAAATAGCGATATTTCGTTTCCTATTGGTTTTTCGGCAAGTATGAACATACAGTAGTTATTTATTTTGTTATTTAGAGTAACTTTTGTTATATACACTTTTTTCGTATAACGTATTATAAACGAGATATACGCTAAAAACAATAACGGAAGTGAGCAATTTTATTTGGGAAAAAGACTCAACCGAACTAAATAAAACTCGGTATGTGTATTAGCACTAACACCTCCATTATAATAAGCCATACCAACATTTCTAGGGACGGGCAGGAGTGGGGGTTATAAGGGAGGCTTGAAATTAAAAATAGTGATATTTTGTTTTCTGCAAATATGGACATGACAAAAGTAGTTTACTTTGTTATTTAAAGTAACTTTTGTTATATTCACTTTTGTCGTATAACAAAGTATAAACGAGATATACACTAAATACTAAAGCGGGAGCCAACAATTTTGTTGGGCACTAACGATTGAACCGAAATTAACAAAACTCGGGATGTGAATTAGGATTAATTCTTCCATGATTTTAAGCTATATTAAAATTTGTAGGTCCAAACGGGAGTGGGGGTTATGAGGGAGGCCTGAAATAAGAACTCGCGATATTTCATTGTCTATTTGTTTTTGGATTAACGTGCTCATAACAAACGTTGTTTACTTTGTTATTTAGAGTTACTTTTGTTTTATACATTTTTTTCGGGAACAATGCATGAAGCAAGTAATTCGCGTAGAAATATTGATATGATCAAAAATTCTTTACAATATCTACTACCAGGTACCTCACCCGGAATAATAAATTCAAATCTATGTTAATATTTTGTCCTTAATAATTCAAATAACACTGGGACGGGTAATTGTCAAAATATTGTGTAAAATAAAGCCTAGCCAAAAAAATACTATCACCATTCAGTCTCAAATGAATTCCCGGGCGAAGCCGGGTATCTGAGCTAGTATATATATATAGTTTTGAAGGACCTCATCTTCGTCATCTCCTAGGTAGGATCGATGGACATTTCAAGAAAAATTTCGAAAATCGCGGCATGAGTACGACCTCGATAGCTGATTTCCCATAAGGGAAATCTGCTAAAAGAACCTTGAAATTTCGAGAAAAACATCAATGTACAGACTGATGTTACAATTTTATATTTATATATAGTTTTGAACAGACCTCATTTTTGTCATCTTTTGGGTAGGGTCGATGGACAATTGAGGAAATCTTTCAAAAATCGTGTCATGAGCACAACCCTAATAGCTGATTTCCCCCAAGGGGAAAACTGCTAAAAGGGTTGTATCCTGCCGATGACCCATCCCAATTAGGCATAGTAGCATAAAGTAGATATTAATAAATAAAAACAAAATTGAATGAAAAAAACAGATTCAAGTATGAAAATGGTAAACATCATTTTGAAGCTAAAAAATTTAGAATTTCTTAGATCGTCAAATGTGAAAATAAAATAGCTCCTCACTTATAAGATATCCAAGTCCAATTTAATCCTTTGCAGAGAGTTGCCTAGGTATTTTGGGATGATCCTTTATCAACAGAAACTTCCAATGGGTAGAATGGAGAAAAAATAAATAAATAAAACTATCTATATACTGTTCACAGTTCCTTAAAAATATTTATCTTTATAAAATGGTACTAAATGGACAATATTTCAATGACACTTAATTTAAATCCAAATTACCACAGAAAAAAGTTAAAGAATTGAGAGCTAATACAAAAATATTTCTCAGAGTATTTTCGGTAACTAAAATAAGATAATCAAACCAACATTAGGGGCTTTTATATATATATATATATATATATATATATATATATATATATATATATATTTTATTTACGTCGACTTTATGCTATATATATATATATAATTTTGAATGGACCTCATTCTCATTATCTACTAAGTACAATCGATGGACATTTGAAGAAATTTTTCATGAGTACAACCTGAATAGCTGATTTCCCTTAAGGTTTATTAAAAATATATTGATAATTACTAAATTTTTCAAAGTGGAAAATATTTTTTCTATATAATAAGTGATTGGCAGTTTACAGTACATATATAAAAATAAACGTTAGAAGAAAAGGAACTCTTTTCTTAAGCAGTATTCTTACTGCTTTATTATAATCTTAATAGCTGAAAAGAAGAAACAAAAAAAAAAAAAAAAAAAAAAAAAAAAAAAAAAAAAAATTCACTAAGCTTTATTATCTCCATGATTTACAAAATCCGTAACATGTTAAAACTCAAATTCAACAACAAATTCTTATTAAAACAAAAATTTCATTAAAATCAAGCAAATACCATTATCTCAACTCTAGAAACTCATCAAATTTCAACAACGGGAATTAGTAAAGATTTCTTAAAAATACATCTTAAATTAATATCACAACAGAATTACTTTCAGTCTAAAATATAGGTGAGTAATATGTACAATACAATTAAATTTAACATACTCATTATTTCAAGTTTGTACATAGCATATAGTAAAAACAAGAAATCTTTAAAATATATAATTTAATGACAATCCTTTCCAGCCAAAACATAAATTGGTTCATTTCTATGTTTTATTTGTCCATAAGACTTCAACGCCCTCTGAAAAAAATAAAAGAATTATATTAATATGACTTTTAAAATTGATAAAACATGCACAAGTGGGTATCCATAAACATTTGCAATTTCATTTTCAGTTAGTTCTTGGAGAATGAAATTTATTGGAGCGTTAAAGACCACTGGATATTCATGCCCAATGGTATCAAAAGCCTTTGAAACATACCAAACAGCAATCATTTTTTCTTCTTTTAAGCATCTTGAATGCAGCCATTAATTGTAGAAGAATTAACGAATGTACCTGGGTCTGAAGTCAATCCTCTCTGGTGACTTGATAGCTCTAAATGTGGCTATAACTTCTTGTCAAATGCTCTTTTTATAATCCTCCTTATGACAGAAAAAAGAAGTTTTCTAGGGCAGTTCTTCTAACCTTTAGACTATCCGGAACAAAGCTCCATTTCAGCATATAATCAGCTATGTATGTAAGGACTACAGCATTTAGTATCACAGCTATTTCTTACATAGACACCATCTATGTATCAATATCTTCATTAGCAAGTATAATATCTTCCAGAGTGCCAAGACAGGCATAATATTTATTCAAGGTGTTCATATTTTTAGTTTCAAAAGTATTTTCAAAATTACTTATTATTTTGGAATCTATGTTGCATTTCACGTGGTCATGGGATTTATTTTAAATCCTGTGAACAAACTCTTCCCTTCTGTAATAATACAGATATTGAGCCAATTCAATTTATGTCATTTCAATGATGCTCTACATTCTTCATGCTTTTCCTTTCAGGATTTTTCGTCCTAGAATATGTATAACTAACTATCAGGGTTCACATTGTGTCTTCATCTCACTTGGTTTATATTTTGTTACTGGATGAGTTGGACCTTTGCCATTCACTTGTGTCATCTGAAACCAATTGGCAAACTCAACAAGTGATTTCTTTCACTCAAAATTAAATTGTTAAACTTCCCAATTCATAATAAGGTTATTTAGGCTATTTATTTATTAGGATTTCCAAGCCAATTTATTTCTGCCCTCATCTGACTGTGCCTTAGTAAGATGGACTTTTGTCTTTTGCATGCTTTTCCATATATTTGGCATTAATCAGAAGTACCAATATCTAAATCAATAACAACAGGGCTTCTGGCTTTATGTGTATTTTGGCTATTTACGGCCTTCAGGGTGTGTCAGATCAAAAAAATCACAAATATAAAATAATGTTTAAAATTTGCTTCACTACAAGAATTCATCATTAAAAATATGCTTTCCATTGGAAATTCCTGAGTTACGTCCTCTTGAAAAGTACTTGTAAAGGACAAGGCATTTTTTATAGATCCTGAGAACTTGAAAAGATTAGAAGGTTGGCTTCACCATCAAAAGAAACTTTATTCTAAATAGCTAAGACCAAATTTTATTTTGAAATTCTTAAAACTGTTAAAAAAAAGGGTGGTAAGCAACGAGTATTAAACATCCTGTATATAAACTAAAATGATTCTTGTTTCCCTGTCTGGTACCAAACAATTATTCCGCTGACAACAAATATAAAAGAGGAAAATAATTTTGCTTACCTTAAATGATTTTTTGTTTGTAAATTCTAGAACTGCAACAGTAGGATTTGTATATTTAATAGAAACAATATCACTAATCCCAACTTTTTTAAAAGCTTCTTGAATCTCTTTCTTAGTAAGTCTGAAAAAATATAATTGGTCATTAGTTTGAGAGTTTTTATTTCCTTTACCCGTATTCTCTACATAAAGAATTTATATTTCTTTGCAAATCACACATTAACATGAAATTAAATATATTTTGAAATTATAATTAAAATTATTAATCATATTCTGCCAAAGAAGAATTACAACTAAAACAATAAATAATATTACAAAAGTTGAATATGATTGTTAGGTTGAATTATGTTAATGAGATAAGAATAACAAATAGCCCAAGAAAAGTAAGAACAAAAAAAAATTTTGAATTTATTTTTCAAATTTGATACATTCAATTAGGGATGGGTATCGATTAATCGTAATAATCGATTAATACTCCAAATAATCGGTGTATTTTTAATCGATGTTTACGATGCTTGATTAATCTGGTAATCGATGCATTAATCAAGATTACTTAATCTTTTTTTTCTTCTTTTTTTTTTCTTAAGTGAGAGTTCAGACTAATTTTTCATATTTTGAAGCTAATTGTTCAACTTTCCAACAATCGATTTTTTTTTCGATACTAGCTACATTTCAATCAGTAAAACTTTGTTTTTAATTGTTATTGAGGATTAACTAACCTCTTTCAATTATATTTTAACAACTGCAGTTACCAGACAATCGAAGGTTTTACACCTCTTTTTTTGTTTGAGCTTACTAGCACATTTGAAAATCAAAAAAGTTTAAAAAAAATATAAATTACATTTCAAAAATTAAAATTTAAAATTAAAAACCTTAATTCGTGGATGATCCACAAAACATGTACCCAGCTGAATAAATATTTTTAATGCAAACAAAGATTTTTTTTAACAATATTTAGATTAAGTTTTTTAATTTTAAATTTTAATTTTTAAAATGTAATTTATATTTTTTTAAAAAATTTTTTAATTTTTTAAATGTGCTAGTGAGCTCAAACAAAAAAGAGGTGTAAAACCTTCGATTGTATGGTAACTGCAATTGTTAAAAGATAATTGAAAGAGGTTAGTTAATCCTCAATAGCAATATAAACATAACTAGCCATTCACATATATATAAATATTGAAATTTGTTTTTATTGGTTTTTGTCGATTAATCGATTTTTTTGACGTCGATTAATCGACGTATCGATTAATTAGTGCAAATATTAATCGGTTGTCAATAATCGATGTTTTGTAGTTCGATACCCATCCCTACATTCAATTATCCAGGACTGTAAAGTTTGGAAACTGTAAAATTTATGCGCTTTTCTTTCAACATAAATGACAACAATTCTGATTCAAAAACAGTTTGAAATTTTATTATAAAATATCGTATCTGAGTACCAAGTATTTTGTTATTTTAAAATACAGTGTATTCCCACAAAAAAGTATTCCAAACACAAAAATTATTTCTTGACACTACTAAAGTACATAAAACATTTGAGTACTATTTCTGATGAAAACTTGTAATAAAAATATTTCATTTACTCACTACCTTGAATGGATTGTTTTGTACCTACTTTCAAGAAATAATTTCCCATCATCATTAAACCTCCTTGATTCAATAATTGGTGAGCTCTTTCGGGGATTATAGAAATCCTTAGCTTGTGGAGAGTATGTTTGAAAAGTTTTTACAAAGACAAATTCTAAAGATGTTTATAAAGATAATTTTGTTTAGTTTAAAATGTTACAATGAGGAATTATCCAATTTAAATAGTTTTTAGTGGTTAAGCTAAAAAAAATGTGACCTTAGAAAACACATTTAAATTTACTCCTAACCTGTAAAGAAGTGAAGGATATCTCAAATTAACTTATGCACTTAAGTTCTATTATCACACCCTCAATTTAAACCTTGAATACCTATTCGTCTGTTGACACTCTAGCAGCAACATGATTGAGGATATAGAAATGGGATGAATCATGCAATTTTAAATATCCATGATAAGAGATATTTACAACCTTTTATTTTATTTTTATCTAAACCCCCAATTCTTAATTTGAACTGCTCACTAACGAATTTAATTTTACATGAAACATTTGAACATCAAATTTGGTAACAGTTTTAGTGGGTGATGTAATTTACATTGCAATACCTCATCTTTCCTCGTGGCATTTTTACATGTTGTCAAAAATTTACAAAAAGTATTCTATACTGTTGTAAAATCAAATAAATATATACATGTACACACTTATTTATTTAAATATGCAAACATTTACGTATTTGAATGGATATCATTTTTAATATCCACAAAGTATGTTTGACAGGCTTGAAAAATGTAAAAAATATCACAACAAAGTGCACATCCTTGATAGGTGATTTACCTAAAGGGAAATCTATTAAAACTATTCATTTATCCAGGATTATGCAAAACTGTTACTTTAAACATGCATGACCACTGTTGGTATACTTTAATACAAAGAATACTAAAATATGAATAAATACCTCTGTGGTAAAACAGCGGACACATAACAGGTTTCATTAGCCTCGATTGTACTCGGATTCATTAACTTTGATGATGTTTGATTAGATCTACAGCCTTCAGCATTGGTATTTTCTTTAGATATAAGTGATTCTGGGGTTATGTCAGATTTTGTTTTATTAATATCATTTGAATGCTCAGTGACAATAAAACCACTGGGAATATTTTTGCACTGGTGTTTAAGAGTTCTAGCTTCATTTAAATTAGAAACAGAGAATCCTCTCAATTCCTCTAGACTACTTTTTTGTTTGGTTTCAAGGGACTTGTGTTTTTCTTCATTTGTGTTAGTAAGTAGTGATTTGCCAACAATTAAATTGCTAGAAACAGAGAATAAACCTTGTTTAGTTGGAACAGCATTAGAGATAGCCTCATTAAAAGTTCCTGTTTCCAGAGGCAAATTTACTTTATGTTTCAAATCATCTTGGGCTTTGTTTAGAGTTACTTTTTTCTTAGTAACTGTAACCTTCGTTTTCTCATTATTAGCCTTCTTTGGTGGGGGCGCCCAATTACTGTCGTCTTCATTTTCCTTGTTTATATCAACAACAGTAGTGTTAAATAAACTTTGAACATAATTTATATGGCACTGTTTTTTATTTTCTTTAACCTCGAAATCAAAAAAACCTGTAACAGATTTAGGAGAAATGTCACTCTCAGAATTTCCCTTATTGGCAGTGGGTGATTTATCTTTTGCCACTTCCTCAGTCTGTAATACATCTTGAGCAGAAATACCACTATTATTTTCCTTATCTGATTCATCTAGAGCTTTATTTAATGTTTCATTCTCTAAAATTAACTTATTTTTCTTTCTAATAACAACATTGGTAATTTCCACAGTTCTCTTGCCAAGAAACTTTTTTTCTATGTCTGGTTTCCCTTTCTTAGACTTTTCATTTACGGGTTTATTTAGCTTACCCTCCATTAAGATTTGTGTATCCTTTGGATTTTGTTGTTTTTTAGAAATTAATTTATTTTTTGTTCCACTTTCTACTTTCTTGACTGTTTTTTGGTCATGCAATCCAGCCAGTCTTTTTTGGCCGGTTTCAATATCTTGTTTTTCATTGGTGACTGAATCCAAAGAGGTCTTTGGAGCAACATCCTCATGTTCTATTACTTTCTCATCAACAAATGCAGCATTGTCATTAGATGAACACTGCTCTTCCTTAGAATTATGAAATAATTTGGGTATTTCTACTAGACTATTTCCAAGGTCTGGATTCTTTTCAAAGGGTTCAAATCCTTGAGTTATAGATCCATTACTTCCACTTTTAGTTTCACAATCCTCGGAATGCTTTTCATTACGGGATGCCAAGCTGTTTTGGGAAATACCCTCTTCTTCTTTTTGACTGGTAACATACGATGAATGCTCAGATTCACTACCTAACTTTTGAATATTGCCTGAATGTACCTCAGACACACTATTTTCCTCAGAATTGGTACATTTAGACTCATTAGCTACTAAAAACTCCAGTCTATCATCATCACTATGCCTTCCATCATTAAGAATATTTTCTTCAAGTTGTGATTCTTTCTTTTTATCAACTAGTTTAAAATTATTAGAGCCCAATGAAGAGAGATCAGAATTATTTTCTATGTGGCAAGCGCCTTCATCCTTTTCTTTTTCAGAAAGGTTATGCTCTAAATTTACATTATCATTAGCAGCAAGCTCATGAACTTGTTTTTCTATTTTACTCAATGATTTATCTTCAATTGTGGCATTGCTAATTAGGTCTCCTTGATAATCTATATCTTTTTTCTCTTCATCGTATACTTTTTTATCAGTTAAATTTGATGTCTCATCATCACCAATATGGCTGTTATTTTCAGTGCTTATAATGTCTTGTTCATTGTTTTCCTCCTGTAATTCTTGAGAGATGGCACATTGGTCCCGAGGACATGGCATATTCTTCTTTTCCTTTTTAGAAATGTTATGATTAAAATTGCCCAAGAGCAATTTATCACGGCTATTAATTTGATTATGAATACTATCTGTTGATTCATTAAACTCATTATTATCAGTACATTCAATATTTGGTTTAACAGATGATTTATTGGTATCACTTTCATTCTCTATACAATTTTGTTTTTCCTCCTTATTTTCATCATTGCAAAGATCTTGAGATAGAACAATAGAGTTTAGAGTGACATTATCAGTACAAACTGGATTTTCCTCTCTATTTTCATCACTGCAAACATCTTGAGATAGAACAGTAGAGTTTAGAGTGCCATTATCAGTATCAATTTGTTTTTCCTCCTTATTTTCATCATTGCAAAGATCTTGAGATAGAACAGTAGAGTTTAGAGTGCCATTATCAGTATCAATTTGTTTTTCCTCCTTATTTTCATCATTGCAAAGATCTTGGGATAGAACAGTAGAGTTTAGAGTGCCATTATCAGTATCAATTTGTTTTTCCTCCTTATTTTCATCATTGCAAAGATCTTGAGATAGAACAGTAGAGTTTAGAGTGCCATTATCAGTATCAATTTGTTTTTCCTCCTTATTTTCATCACTGCAAAGATCTTGAGATAGAACAGTAGAGTTTAGAGTGCCATTATCAGTATCAATTTGTTTTTCCTCTCTATTTTCTTCATTGTAAAGATCTTGAGATAGAACAGAAGAGTTGAGAGTGCCATTATCATTATCAATTTGTTTTTCCTCTCTATTTTCATTGTTGCAAAGATCTTGAGATTGCGTGACATTATCAGTATTGATTTGATTTGTGTCTTTATTTTCATCATTGAATATATCTTGTGATAGAGCACAAGAGTTTAGAGTTCCTTGGTCAGGATCAATTTCATTTTTGATGCAAGACTCATCAATTTCATTACATTCGTCACTTGAAGAGATTAAACTAGGCTTACATTCTAAATTATTAACAGTAGTATTAAAATGAATGATACTGCTTTGAGATTGAATTTCAAGATGGCATTTTTCTTCGTGTAGAGTTTCATCCAGGTGATCTAATTCTTGCTTATTGATGCTTTGACTTTGGACACTGATCTTTGATTTTTTACTCATCTCTAATTTATGATATAAAGGTGAATCCTTATCAGGGTTAATAACCTTTTGATTATTGCTACTATCTTCTATAAATCCACGATTTTCATCAATTTCAAAGGTCTCTGATTGGCAGTTATCAATACTGCTTGACTTTAAAATTTTTGATTGATTTTGTTCATGGTTTCCCTCAGATATACCTATTGTATCCATTGAATTCCTTAAGCCATTGGAAACCAACTCATTTTCATGACTGCTACCATCTTTATTTTCTTCAGATTGATCCGCTTTATCTTTCTTCAGCTTACTTATATGAGTAATTTCTATTAAACCACTTGAACTATCATTTTCCTTAATGATATTACACTGGTCATCTATTTCATTTTTATTCACACCAGTTTTTTGGGCTTCAATACTTTTCTCCAGCACACTCAAGTTACTCTCACCATCAATGCTCTTTTCTTTTAAATTATTATAATAGTTTCTCTCATGTTCTTCAATATTGGAATTTGTTTTCTCACTTAGACAAACTGAATCTTTACCCATTATACTGTCATTTTGTATGGTAAGTTTAGCTTCTTCCTTACTTTCAGCAGCTACGGATCCATCCATCTTTTGTTCAATTTCAAATGTGTTATCATCAAGCAAATTATTTTCATTAATAAGTTCTAATTTCTTATTAATGCCACTTTGAATCAAAATTGGATTAACATTATTATCTGGAGCATTGTTGGAAATTGGTTTGTCAATTATAATCATTTGTTTACTTTCATCAAGAGCATTGCTTAATTTATTATTTTCATCAATATTTAATTTTGTAGTTGTTTCATTAAAACTCAATTCAAGTTTCAGAGGAGAAGTCTCACAGCTTGATGAGTCATTGTCTTTATGTTTGGTACCAAGAGATTCATGTTCTTCACCGGAGAACTTATTTAAATTTTCAGCATCCAAGGTATTGGTATTTTCCAATTCTTCAAAATTATTTTTGTCTTCCCTTTTTAGGACTCTTTTTTCAGAATCAAGAGTAGGCTCCTTCTCTTCAGCACTGTTGACATTTCTAACCAAGTTGTTAGAAATATCTTTTTCATCATTTAATTCATGTTTATCAATTAATTCATTGTGGGTTTTAAGGGATTTATCAAACAGTATATTATCTTCTTTGGGAGCCAAGATTGTCTCTTCAGAGCAGCCCAAAGTACAGTCAAGATCTGTGTTTTTTTCATATGAAAGTTTGCGCCGTGGTGACTTAAATTGTAACTCATCTTCATTTATTGGTGTAACATTAGACATTTCATTAGCGACATTGCAGATTTCTTCATTTTTATTTGATTTTATTTCAATAGGAGAGTGAGGAGCTGCATTTATGTCATTCTTAGAAGATTTATCACCCATAGTAATTGCTTCAGAGAGTATAACATTCTCTGGTTCATCATCATCAGAATTCAGAAACTTTTTTGGAGAGAGTAGAGCATTATCTAAAGATGACTCTATGCCCAAATTCGTTTCAATGGTTTCAGCAACACAGACAGCTTTCTCTAAACCATCTGACATTTGTTCAAAGGAACTCCTTTCTAATGGTGTTTCTGCTGGATTAGCTTCTTTAATATGCTCCTCAAAATTTTGTGATGCAAACTTAGGAGCTACAGCAAGACTAGACTTCAATGTATTTTCTTCAACAGATGTCAAATGAATCTTTTCATTAGCCATAGAGGTAGAATGAAATGGAGGGCTATCATCAGATTCTATGTGACACTCATCTACCTCAGCTTTAAAATGAACTGATTTCCTTGATTTTCGTTTAACACTGATTGAAACAGGAATTCCCAATTCAGAATCTTCTTTTTGGCTAGACAACTCTACTACAGGAGGGGAAACTTCTTCATGTGAGGATTCTTCATTACTTATCTCCAAGGTTTTACCACTTTTCTTTTTTATCACAGCAGCAGTACTTTTTCTTCTTCCCCTTTTATTCAGGCTAGCCTCTTCATCATTAACATGTGAGTTGTTTTCTTTCTGCAACAGTAAAAAAACAATGAACCCTTATGAACTGGGATGTAAAAATATGTAGTGGTGTCTATAAATTGTAATTAAACAAAACAATTAGGGAATGGAAAAATATGAGGTGTCTTATACCCATAACAAGTAATATACAAATTAGAAAAAACACTTTAAGACAGCTTGAAGATGCTGCACCGTCATTCCTTATCAAAATATTACAGCACAACAAAGCATTTTTTAAATGCTAGCCCCATTTCCAGTATCATATGAAAAACATAATGACTCCACCAAGTTCAAGTGAGATGATGAAGTTAGTCATTGAGATGTGTTGATTTCATGAGAATGAAGTGAACTAGTTTTTGGTGAGTGAAAATAGTGCTACTCTGAACAAATTTTGGCATACAATAAATAAATGCTGTCCAAGAAATGCCCCTTCTCTGTTAGCAGTTATTGAGGTCGAACTCATGATGTGATTTTCAAAATTTTTCTTCAAATGTCCATTGATCCTACCTAGGAGATGACGAAAATGAGGTCCGTTCAAAACTATATATATATCTGTTAACACTCTAGCAGTCACAATTTTTGTTTGATCGTTACCAAACTCGATATTTAATCGTTTTATGTAAAAAGAAGATCCAGTTCATTAATGACTGAGGGGGAGGGGGGTTTAGAGGGAGGATTTTCAAAAATTCGACAAATCTTGGTTACTATATGTCGGATCGAAAAAATATATAGAACCAATCTCATTGCAAATTAGATGTGCTATAAATATTGTTATATACATTTATTCCCTATGTTGAATATTATCCGAGATATTTGAATTTTTATTAAGTGTGTGTGGATAACAGACTATACGACATGGACTATTGTCGGTTATGGTCATAAGTTCCCGGATTAGTTAGGCCACTTCCGTATTGTTCGGCTTTCGTGTAAGCTTCTTCTAACTGTTTTTGTTGTGTAAGCTTTTACTTTGTGAGATATATGCAAATACGTTCTGTTCATCCCCCACTTCTTTAGTTCTTGGACTACTAAAATTTGAGTTATTAAAATATAAATTATTTTGATTCATTATAAACTGCAGTACTAGATATAGTAAATAGTTTGCTATAAATTAAATGTGTTATATTCAGATATATATCAGTAATTGTTTTTCTTTCCGGTGAAGAATATGTCTATCTATCTGTTCAGCTCTGAGTGGCTGGCAGACCTATTTGTTTACAATTCAAAAGCCGGTTCCGTTGGGAGCTTATTAAAATTAACTTAACGATTTCTCATTACAGTTTGTAGTTACTCACGGTGGTGTTGTGTTAGCAGTATGCAGATTCCTCTATTGTAAAACTTTGTTTATGCAGCTGTGCATGACGGACTTATCATTTTCAATAAGATTGGTTCTATACAATTTTTTGGCATTTGAAGAAATTTTTTGAAAACTACAACATGTGTACAACCTCCCCTTAAGGGAAGTCAGCTATTAAGGTCGTATTCATAACACGATTTTCAAAAAAAATTTCTCAAATGACCATCGATCCTTCCTAGGAGATTACAAAAATGAGGTCCATTCAAACTTTTATATGTATATATATTTCTGTCAAAGCTCTAGCAGTTGTAATTTTTGTTTGATCATTACCAAATTGGATATTCAAATATTTTATGTAAAAATAAAGATCAAGTTTGTTAATGGCTGAAATCAGACCTGGTGAGCGAGATTTAGAGGGGGAATTTCGAAAATTAGAAATATCTCCGTTATTATACATCGGATTAAAAAGGTGTATGGAGAAATCTTATTTCAAATTAAATGTTCCATGTTATAATGTATGTAATGTTGTTATATGCATTTTTTTCACCATCTTGATTATTAACCGAAATATTTGCAGTTTTTAGTTTCCGCCTTTAGTAAACCCCCACTCCTACTCATATCATATTAACAGTAAGCTGTTATTATCATGAAGCACTCTATTTTAAGCTTAAATACCAAATATTTTTCTCATTGAACTCTCACTTTTTGAGATAAATGCAAATACACGGTGAACATGGGAAATCTGCTGAGTTAATGTAGCTCCTAAGTGATAGACGCTTGCAAATAGTTGTTTCTGTATGTTGGAGGCGACAGGCCTGAAAAATAAGCTGGAGCATATTGCAATGAGTAGGACTCTCTGTTACTTGATTAATTAAGTTATAGGACCAAAGGAGTGACCCCTTGATTATTTATCAGAGATAAATAAGAAAACAAGTGCATATGGATACCTTAAGTACAATAGCCTCACAATTTATTCATTTTAAGGAGCAGTTGTGCCATTTTTCAAAAATGCCATTCATATGTTTCAACTTATAAATATCTTAATGTTACAGTTGAAAATGAAAAACATTTAAAAACTTACTTGAATTTCACTAGGTTTTTTCGAGTCCTCCTTTGTTCTAAGACTCTTTCTTGGAGTTCTTCTAAGAACAGGAGAGATATCTCCAGTATTATCATTTTCTCTTAATTCTTTTTTAGGAGTCTGTTCTTTTGATAAATTAGCAACACTTTTTTTAGGAGTAGATAGATTTTCAACAAGTGATTTCCTGGGAGTTCCTGTAGCTCTAGTCTTTCTTGGAGTTCCGACACTTTCATTTTTTTCTGGGGCATTTTTCAAAGGCGTAGCAGTGCTTTTTCTTTTCCTGGGAGTAAGAACCTGCTCTTCCAATTTTGCAGCAACACTTTTTCTTGTAGACCTCCGAAGTGGCTGTAATTCATCTTTATTTTCAGGTGAAGAACTCATAGTAAAATGTGCAATGAACTGAAAAAATAAATAAAAATAATAATAAGAAATATTTTAATAGTTTATTTTTATTAACCCTAGAGTGGTCGCGCGGGGTGAGTCACACCCCAGACAAAACATTAACTTGCCTCAGACATGCATGTTTCAACCTGCAGTCCTCCCACCCCTGGTACCTTCCTGACACCCTCTGCCCTCCTTTCCTCAGTACTCATCCTCACCTTGACACTTCCACATTCGTGGTTATTTGGCCATTGGGGTAGATCACACCCCACGCGACCTGATTAAGTTGTCAGTTTTTTTCGACGTAGTTTTTTGTTAATATAATACAAGTGTTTCTAATCCATATTTTACGGTGCATTATGACTGAAAAAATAATAACTGATAGCCTTTGGCTGCCAAGTGATTTAGAGTGTAGTAAAATAACGGAAATGTTGAATGAAGACCAGACGAAAGGCGGTGGTGAAATCCTCGGTGACGACAGCTCGAGTGAAACGGATGACAACGTGGAAGTGCATGAAGACACGGACTCGGAAGAAAGTGCAGACTCTTCAACAGATGAAGAATATATTTCCCTTGCTGAGAGAGTAGATCTTCTGGGTAAAGGTAAGAACTATAAGTGGTCAAGAAAGGAACCGAAACAGAATGTAAGAACGCGAAGCTGTAACATCGTAACTCAACTCCCTGGAACGAATATTTCTTTTATTGATAAAAAACATCCCCTGGAAACTTTTTCGTGTTTTTTTACAGATGAAATGCTCCAAAAAATAGTTCAATTCACGAATATGGAAATTTTGAGGGTTCAGAAAAATTATGAAAGAGATAGGGATGCTAATGAAACGAATCTTGTTGAACTAAAGGCTGCTATTGGATTATTGTACATGGCTGGTGTTTTTAAATCTTCCCACACAAATACTGATGAACTATGGGGAAAGCACGGACCTGAAATATTTAGGTGTACAATGTCTCAAAAAAGATTTCTTTTCCTTATGCGATGTGTTAGGTTTGATAATAAAGAGGACCGGGAAGAAAGAAAAAAAACAGATAAATTAGCACCAATTAGAGACATTTTTGAAGAATTCAATTTAAATTGCAAAAAAACCTATACCATATCTGAGTATGCAACAATAGATGAGCAACTTTGGGGAACTAGAGCCCGCTTTGGATTCAAGCAATTTATAAAATCAAAGCCTGCTAAGTATGGAATAAAAGTTTTTACCCTTGCAGATTTAAAATCATTTTATGTAAAAAACATGGAGATTTATTGTGGGAAGCAGCCCGAAGGTCCATTCAATATTTCTAACAGCTCAAGTGATGTCGTGAAGAGACTAGTTACCCCGATCAAGAATACTGGCAGGAATGTTACATTCGATAATTGGTTCACCAGTATTCCTCTTGTTGAATATCTTTTGAAAGAGTGTAAGTTGACAGCAGTTGGGACACTAAGAAAAAACAAAACTGAAATCCCTCCATCCTTCATTCAAACCAAAAATAAAGTTGTACATTCAAGCCAATTAGTATTTAGCAAATCCGGGCTCACATTACTTTCATATGTTCCCAAAAAAGGCAAGGTTGTTCTCTTGGTGTCTTCAATGCATCATAAAATGAAAATAAATGAGGCATCGGGGGAAAAATTGAAGCCCGAGATCATATGTTTTTACAATGAAACAAAAGGAGGAGTTGACACAGTTGACCAACTGGCATCGAATTATTCACTTGCCCGCAAAACGAAAAGATGGCCACTAGCTGTATTTTTCCACCTCCTTGATATCGCTGGAATTAATGCTCAAGTTGTATATTTTTCTAACAATCGAAAGAAAATATTAAGAAGATTATTCCTGAGAGGTCTAAGCGAGGATCTTACAACTCCACTTATCCGCCAGCGCCTCACTATTTCCAGCCTTCCCCGAGAATTGGTTGTGAGAATTAAAATGTATTTAGGGCAAGATATTGCAGAAACACAACTCGGAAACCTTCCCTCAGTCTCTAAACAACAAGTTCCTCCAAAACAAAAGCGATGTGAAAAATGTATTCGTAAACTAGACAGGAAGACAACAACTCAGTGTGTAAAGTGCAGAGCTTTTGTGTGCATGAAAGATCATGCAAATATTCTCTGTAAAGACTGTGTTCCAATTTAATTTTCAGTGTTCCATAATGCCTATTTAAAAGACAGACACAAAAAAAACCCATCCAATTTGACTTAAAGTTGATTAAAAAATTTCTTTAGTTTGTCTTCTTTTAATTTTCAATTTTTTTTCATTTATTTCTAAAAATTAAATTTTTGTTATTAAAACATTTTTTTACATCATTTTTTTATTATTTCTAGTTACCTTATGAAGCCCTTAAAAAGGCCTTAACTCAAAATAAATAAATTTCCAAGCCTTCATATTAAAAAAAAAAAAATCAATATCTGGGGTGTAGCACACCCCACGCGACCAATTTCGTAAGTCAAGAAGGCTGAAGAATGAAAAGAATTTAATAGAATGTAAGTAAACATTACTATTTTAAATATTTGACTGGAAGAATTAGCATTGCATTGGCTAATGTGAAAATATTTGCATGAGCAACATAAGATCTGGCTTGCAACAAGCATTGGAAAGGCCAGGTATATCAGAACCTTAGGCGGTTCAGAGAGGCCCTGTCAAATTGGGGAATTTCCAACATTTCCTAGTTGTAGCACATTTGATTACGTAAAAGACAGTTATGGAGTTTGGAACAGATATAAAAGGATGGACACACCAATCAGGGCATGATATAATGACCTGCAAAAAGCTCTCTGCTATAGCAGCCACTCTAGGAAAATAAAAGTGTATCTATACAACAGCCATCAGACCAACAATTATGAACTCTCACTTTGGTAAACCAGTGAGGCTTCCATGTCTGGAAAAGGACAGCTCTAAGAAAATATCTGTAGTCTGTGGAAGAGCAGCAAAAATGGAGCATCAGAATGTGTACTAAACAAAAGGGTTTTCATAGTGGCTCCCCCAGACAGAAGAGACTGGATGAAACAGGCCAGAACAGAATAGGAGGATCCCTGCTGTGAGCTACAATGAATGGTTTAAGAAGCTGTCAGGGCCCAGGTGTTTCAAGATTTTAGAACATATCACTAAGCAAACATGATTAATGAATTTCTCAATACAAATGCTTTATTTATATTTTAATAAATTTAAGAATATTAAATGTGTGAATCCAACAAAATGGAAATACTTAATGCAAAAAATCAAATAAAACCAATTAATTTTATTAATAAATGTTATCCTTCATTTCTATAAATCTAATCATTATCTATTTCTTTAAATAAACATTATATTTTTCCTCCGTAATTACAAATATTTTCTCCTTAATAATTCAAATCTATGCATAATGCACAGGAGACGGGAAATATGACAATATGCAGGACAGTGAAGTCTTACATAAAAAAATAATTTTATTATTAACAAATACCAACAACGGGTATTAACCCTGAACACTGGAATGGGTAAATATCAAAATATTGTGCAAAGTAAAGCCTTGCCAAAAATATACCATCACCATTCAGCCTCAAATGAATTCCCGAGCGAAGCCGGGTATCTGAGCTAGTATATATATATATATATATATATATATATATATATATATATATATATAAAATTGTAACCTCTGTCTGTACATTGATTTTTTTCGCGAAATTACACGATAACTTTTCGTTTCACATGTCATAGACACCATAACTGCATTTTGTTTCTTTGGTGTCTGTTTGTTTGTTACCTTTTCACGCATAAACGGCTAAACCAAATTTTATGAAACTTGGTATGTATATTACTACTAACCCAACTTAGACTTTAGGCTATATTAATATCCTCTGAGACAAACAGGAGTGGCGGTTATAAGGAAAGCCAGAAATAAAAATAGCGATATTTCGTTTCCTATTGGTTTTTCGGTAAATATGAACATAACAAAAGTTGTTTATTTTGTTATTTAGAGTAACTTTTGTTATATACACTTTTTTCGTATACCGAATTATAAACGAGATATACGCTATAACCTATAGCGGAAGTGAACAATTTTATTTGGGACAAAAGACCCAACCGAAATAAATAGAACTCGGTATATGTATTAGCACTAACCCTTTCATTTTAACAAGTCATACCAACATTTCTAGGGACTGGCAGGAGTGGGGGTTATAAGGGAAGCCTGAAATTAAAAATAGCGATATTTCGTTTCCTATTAGTTTTTTGGCAAATTTGAACATACCAAAAGTTGTTTACTTTGTTATGTAGAGTAACTTTTGTTATATACACTTTTTTCGTATACCGAATTATAAACGAGATATACGCTAAAACCTATAGCGGAAGTGAACAGTTTTATTTGGGACAAAAGACTCAACCGAAATAAATAAAACTCGGTATGTGTATTAGCACTAACGCCTCCATTATAATAAGCCATACCAACATTTCTAGGGACGGGCAGGAGTGGGGGTTGTAAGGGAGGCCTGAATTTAAAAATAGCAGTATTTCGTTTTCTATTCGTTTTTCGGTAAATATGAACATAACAAAAGTTGTTTATTTTCTTATTTAGAGTAACTTTTGTCATATTCATTTTTGTCTTTTAACAAATTATAAACTAGATATACACTATAAACTAAAGCGGGAGTCAACTATTTCATTGGGCGCTAACGATTAAACCGAACTTTAAAAAAGTCCGTATGTCAATTAGCATTAATTCTTCCATGATTATAAGCTATATTAAAATTTTAAGGTTAGAACGGGAGTGGGGGTTATAAGGGAGGCATGAAATAAAAATTCGCTATATTGCATTGTCTATTTGTTTTTCGACAAATATGCACATAACAAAAGTTGTTTACTTTGTTATTTAGACTAACTTTTGTTTTATACATTTCTCCAGGAACAATGTGTGGAGCAAGTAATTTGCGTAGAAATATTGATATGCTCAACAATTCATTCCAATTTGAACTATGAGGTACCTCACCTGGAAATATTAATTCAAATCTATGTTAATATTTTGTCCTTAATAACTGAAATCTCTGCATAATGCACAGGAGACAGGAAATATGACAATTTGGAGGACAGTGAAGTCTTTTCCTTGAATTTTATTATTAACAAATCCACAGCAACGACGGGTATAGACCCTAAACACTGGGGCGGTTAAATGTCAAAATGTTATGCAAAGTAAAGCCTTGCTAATAAAATAACCTTCACCATTCAGCCTCAAATTAATTCCCGGGCGAAGCCGGGTAACTGAGCTAGTATATATGTATTTTCGCGAAAAAAAATCAATGTACAGACAGAGGTTACAATTTTATATTTATATATATATATATATATATATATATATATATATACTAGCTCAGATACCCGGCTTCGCTCGGGAATTCATTTGAGGCTGAATGGTGATGGTATTTTTTTGGCAAGGCTTTACTTTGCACAATATTTTGATATTTACCCGTTCCAGTGTTTAGGGTTTATACCCGTCGTTGCTGTGGATTTGTTAATAATAAATTTATTTTTTTATGTAAGACTTCACTGTCCTCCATATTGTCATATTTCCCGTCTCCTGTGCATTAAGCATAGATTTGAATTATTAATGAGAAAATATTGACATATATTTTAATCATTTGTTTCATTTGAGGTACCCGGTAGTTCATATTGAAAAGAAGTGTTGAGCAAATTTCTCTAAATAACAAAATAACAACTTTTGTTATGTGCATATTTGCCGAAACCCCAAGAGGAAATCACTATTTTTAATTGCAGGCCTCCCTTATAACCCCCACTCCTGCCCGTCCCTAGAAAAGGAAGGCGTAAGTGCTAATACACATACTAAGTTTGGTTTAGTTCGGAGTTCGGTTGTGCCAAATAAAATTGTTGACTCCCGCTATAATTTTTAGCGTACAACGCCTTTATACTTCGGTATACGGCGATAGTGCATATAACAAAAGTTTCTCTAAATAACAAAATAAACAACTTTTGTTATGTGCATATTTGCCGAAAATGCAATAGGAAACGAAATATCACTATTATTAATTTCAGGCCTTCCTTACAACCCCCACTCCTGCCCGTCCCAAGAAATGTTCGTATAGCTTATTATAAGGAAGGCTTTAGTGCTAATTCACATACCAAGTTTGGTTTAGTTCGGTTGAGTCTTTTGTGCCAAATAAAATTGTGGACTCCCACTATAGTTTTTAGCATACAACGCCTTTATACTTCCGTATACGGCAAAAGTGAATATAACAAAAGTTACTCTAAATTACAAAATAAACAACTTTTGTTATGAGCATATTTGCTGAAAAAGCAATAGGAAACGAAATATCGCTATTTTTAATTTCAGGCCTCCCTTATAACCCCCACTCCTGTTTGTCCCAGAGAATATTAATATAGCCTAAAGTCTAAGTTGGGCTAGTAGTAATATACATACCAAGTTTCATAAAATTCGGTTCAGCCGTTTATGCGTGAAAAGGTAGCAAACAAACAGACACAAAAGAAACAAAATGCAGTTATGGTGTCTATGACATGTGAAACGAAAAGTTATCGTGAAATTTCGCGAAAAAAATCAATGTACAGACAGAGGTTACAATTTTATATATATATATATAAGCCGGGTATCTGAGCTAGTATATATATATATATATATATATATATATAAGCGTCAGGGTGTGAAACTTCAAAAAATTTTTATTTATTTATATTAACATCCGACTTCAGAAATTGATTTTATATCTTAATTGGAACAAAAATGTTATAAACTATAGCCCAATTAGGAACGTTTTGGATTTATTGTGTTTTTTAAAGTTTACCTACCATCTTTGTTTCTTATATTCAAAGGTTATTATGCTTAGAAATCTACATTTTTTTTTTTTAATTTATTTCATTGACAAGAATAGTAAATTCTTATTTAAAAACTATTCCATACATTACCAAAGCATTGAAAAGGAGCATGCTTAACATGAAAAATACTTTTATATTACAAACAATTATTTTTCTTGTAATTTTAGTTTGTTTCAAAAAATGTTTAAATAAAATAAGCATTCTTTTTAGGAAAAACTTTTCTTAACTAGGGCTTATGCCCCAGGCTAGAAAACCTGTAGGCAACCCATCCGATTGGAGTACAAAGTGTATATTTATAAATAAATATTAACATTATATTTAAATTGTGTTTTGGATGATAGGATAATTAACTTAATATTCTTTCTTTGCAGACCTACTAACTAGTCCACATGGCTGTCATCATTAATAACTAAAAACCATATATTATTATTGGTTTCAAAATGATAAGTGAATTGTCGCGTGTGATTTTTGTGATAATCATTTAAAGCTCTTTTAAAGTATTTTATTTTTAAATAAGATATTAATTTGACCTATGTTTAAATTTACTTTTAAAAATATATACAGGAAGAATTTTTCTTGACAATTTCATCACATTTTTTTTTCCCGAGCCCCTAAGCCGAAATAATGAGTAATTAAATAAAATAAAATTAGTATGGAGACCAATGCATGTTTTTTTATTAGTGATTTACATCCTATATTCTGAAAATGTTCACAATTCAATAAAAAAATGAAATATATTTCCAATAAGTTATATGAAGCCCTCATAGCAAAGCAACAATGGTACTTCAATGGAAACAAATTATTTCTTCCATCATTTCACATTAAATTGTATTGTCCATTAAAACTGAACTGCAATTCATCAAATTCTGATGGCAGCCATGAATATATTTATATAGAACCAAATCCTTAACATGGGGACCTGTTCTTTATTTATTTACTTTTTCAATCATTTCTAATAATCAGAAATAACTAAAAATTGCCTCATTGAGCACAAATAGATTTTCATTGAATATAAAATAAAATGATCTTGGATGCACTTTAGGCAAATTGTTTTTCAAAGTATCAATAATACTGAACGTGAAAATGAGTCAAATATAATGTTATTATAATTTAAACAGTCTATACTGGACACTTGTTGAATAACTGACACAAATTAGATTTACAAAATAATTATAATAAAACACTATATTTGTAGTACTTAAAACTAAAAATTTACCCAAACTCAAGCAATCATGTTCAATAAACAAACTGGAGATGATTAAAAAAGACTCAAAGTGTAATACCTTTAATCTGTGCAACCTTTGCCCTAGGATCAACGAACACTAGTAGCCCTTGTTACCTCGTTTTGAATTCTGTAACGGCCGGGGCCACGTTTGAGCCTATCAGTCAGTTCCCTCCCAAAGTAAACTTGCATACCTAATCCATTCTACTTATCACTTAACCTGATGTTTTCAAAATTTTGAGAATAATAAATTCATCCTGATTATAAGCGCAATTATTGGGTTAATTTAAGGTTTACTTTAAATTTAGATAAGAATAAAATATTCTAAAGAATTTTTGTATTCCTCAAGTAAATTTCATTAGAAAATAATACTTAAATAAACATTGAATATGCTGGTGGTCTTTAAAATAGTTCTATTTTATCAGAAACAAGAATCCCAACACTTCTCTCCTCATAAACTTCAGTAAAATAATAAGTTGAAGAGATCAGAACAAAATAAAAGTCGGTCACGCATTAAGCACATTTCCCAAGTGCGCCATTTATTTGGATTTATCTCAAACATAAAAGTTCAATGAGAACATTAATTGGTATTTTGGCTTCAAATGAAGTGTTTCATAATATAACAGTTTATTGTTAATATGACATGAGTAGGAGTAGGAGTTTACTGAAGGCCAAAAACTAAAAAATGCAAATATCTCCATTAATACTAAAGATAGAGAATAAATGCATATAACAATATTCATAGTATATTTTATTTGCGATAAAAATTGGATTTATACAATTGTTCGGATCGAACGGAGATATTTAGAATTTTCGAAATTTTCCCCCTCTAATCCCCCCTCACAGGTTTGATTTCAGTCATTAACGAATTCGACCTTTAGTTTAGTGTATGAAACGATTATATATCGCGTAAGAGCTATTTCAAAAAGAGCATATCAATACCGCAGTAATGATAACACATGTTTCCTTCACAGTTATTCTGTAGCAGTGAGGCTTCAATTCGTAGGCTCCAACATTCTCTTCACAAGGATGCTACTGGAACCAAGGATTCCCTGTAATTCTAAATATAAGCATATTTTTAGAACAATGACAACCTTTAAAAATATTGTACCCGAATGGACTAGTTGATGTTTAAAATAATTTACTAACGTTTATTCTAGTGGCTGGATATCTTTCTTTATTGTTTGATTAGTATCAGTGTTATTAACTTCACTTTGTTTGAAAATAGTAGTCATCACTACTTTCATGCCATGAACATTTCATATTATTATAGTAAAATTTTTCTTTGCATTGTTTTAAGTTACATAGGAAAAATTATAATTTTTAAATGTAAACGATTATATCTCAATTTTAATGAACTATTATGTTGTTTTTTTCAATGGAATCTAATTTGTAGATGGTTTATTTCAAGTAAAATATATTCAATTAGAGTGATTTGCGTCATTTACCATTATAATAAATTAGTTTCACTAGATTTATCAGAAAACAGCTTATATTGATCGCAATTCAGCTAGTCCGCTCCGAGTCCTGGTCCCAAGTGACGTAACAGGCTTGCTGCATTCTGATTGGCTATTCGTCAAATGGCCCTATCATTGGTATATAACCTTGGTCATAGTAGATTCTGAGCAGTCTAACTTCTAAGTTGTTATCGTTCAGGATATTTCTTTAGAGAAGGTTGAAGTATGTTATCCTGTGCGGTTAATACATTTCTTTATATTTTTTAATATATAGTTATAGACAAGTCTCATTCATAAATTATTTCAATATCTAAACTCTTACACCTCCACATTTTCGGGGACCATGTATTTTTAAGTATTATTTGGCAATTTGATATAAGCATAAGGTGTGTTGTTAATCCTACCATTTTCGTAAATATTGTCATTTTACCTTATTTATTCTTTCTTGCACTGGAGGTGCTCTTATTTACATGCATTAGCTTGAAATTTAAAGGTTGCCAAATTGTATGTTCATTATTTACAGCATAAACTCCATTATAAAGCCAGTTTTCTCCCGATAATCTATAGCAACGAATCTGCTTTATCTTTACTTATTGCCCTAACTATGAATGTTTGATTATTGTCCAATTGCTGTTCTTTCCTATTTAATCTGCATGTAAGTTTTTATTTAGTAAATTAATAGAGTTTATTACATGTCTTGCTGTTTAAAACATGCTTCTGACATTTAATAATTCTAACACATTCTTCCCAACCACATTCATTTTTAATTCTTATATCCCTATAAAGGCCACCCTTTTTGTGTTTTTAAATCAAATGACTAATTCTTCCTTGATGTGAAGTAGGGATTAAGGTAATCACTATCTTGAGTATCATACAAAAGCTGTATAAACTAAGCAGATTTCCAATGCGTATGAACTCTAGTGATGTACCACACCATCTGCTCTCTATTATTTAGCAGATTTCCCTTAAGGGAAATCACCTATTAAGGTAGATTTTCTAAATTTTTCTTCAAATGTCCATCGATTCTGCCTAGATCACGAAAATGAGGTCCGTTCAAAATTGTGTGTGTGTATGTATATGTATATGTGTGTTTATATATATATATATATTTTTATATATTTATTTATTTGTATGTTACCACAATTCAAAATCTCTACATTACTATAGTCGGATTGAAAAATTATTTAGAACCAATCTTATTGTAAATTAAATGTACTATAAATATTGTTATATACATTTATTCCCTACCTTGAATATTAACCATGATATTTGCCTCTCAGAAACCAGATTATTCGAAGCGTAAATACCAAATATTGTTTTCATGAGACCTTTATTATACGAGATACATTAAAATATGTTCTGGTGACCCCCTCCTTCCTGTATTAAGTTCTTGGATTACTAAAATTTGATTGATTGAGATCAAAATTGTTCTGATTCATTATAAAATATAGTATTTGATAAAGTAAATAGTTTTCAATAAAATTAATATGTTATATTCTGATATATTTCAGTTATTGTTTTTTCTTTCTGGTGAGTGGTTAGCAGACCTGTTTGTTTACATTTCAGACACTTCCCGTCTGGAAATGATTAAAATTTACTGAAAGATTTCTTATTACCGTTTGTTTTTATTTATTTTCACTTAATATTCATGGTGTTATGTTACCAGTATGTAGATTTATCTATTGTTAAACTTCATTAGGGAAATCATCTTAGTTTACGCAGCCCCCGCGTAACTGACTTTTCTGTTGTCAGAATACTATTTGATTGAAGAATTGAAGTTGGAAAAAAAAATGTATAGTGACTCAGCTTCTCAGAGTTAAAAGTGGATGTGTAGAAATGGGGGTTTATTGAATGCTAAAGTAGTAAGTCCTCATTTGAAAGAAATATAAATAACTCTGTTAATATTTGAGTCTGCTAATGCATATTTTTTTCATCATGATCTAAACTTATAATATGCTGTTTTATTTGCTTTCATACTAAGAGTTTTCAAGGTCCATATGTGCATGGGATTTTGTATCCATTACATTTAGCATTGTTTTGTTTATTTCCATCTAAACAAACTTCTAAAATGAGTCCCTTTAAGGTGTGATTTTAGCTTGGGATAGAAAAAAAATCCCAGGGGGCTAGGTCAGGGTTGTTGGATGTTTTTTTGTGTGTGTCAAAAATTCACAAACCACTAAAGCTGTGTGGCAGGGAGTGTTGTCATGATGGAGGATCCATGATGTATTGATGTGTTCCCTCTAACACGTTTTCTTAAATGTTCAAGGTCTTGCAGGTAAAAAGTTATCTTACTTGTGCTTCCCTCTGGTACAAATTCTTAATGAACAATGCCTTTTAAGTATAAAAAATGTGATACAAATTGATGATTTGAGATTTACTCATCTTCATTTTCTTCTGTCCCAGACCCTCTGGTAAATTTGTGTCAGTGAAAGAGCACTTTTTTTGTAATCATCTTTCATCATTTCTGAACTAGATTCATCAAGCTTTACACAAAATTTGATCGCATAATGTTGCTCAAAAGAACTCTACATTTGCGTTTGAGGAGCTTGTAAAACATGACACACTTTTACATGCATAAAAGCCCATGAAGGCTGGGATCCAACTGGTGAGGGTCGCGATCGCTACCTGACTTCCTCCCTATGCCTTTCCCCTTTACTAGCTCCCTAGAGTCTCCTAAGGGCAGAGGAATAAAATCACTTATTACTTTCGGGATATATATATATATATATATATATATATATATATATATATATATAGATATAGATATAATAGATTTGTTTCTTAATTTTAACAGATTTTCTGTAAGGGAAATCAGCTATTGAGGTTGTACTCATGATGCGATTTTCAAAAATCTACATTATTATGAGACAAATCGAAAAAGTGTATAGAATCACTATTATTGCAAATTTAATTTCCTATAAATGTTATTATCTTCATTTTTGCTCTATCTTGAATATTAACCAAAATGATTGCATTTTTTTAATTTTCAGCCTTCAGTATAACCCTTCTCCTACCCGTCATATTAACAGTAATATTTTATATGTGGAACCACTTAATTCAAAGCTAAAATGCCAAATACTGTTTTCAATAGATCGTTACTAGATGAGATACATCCATTGATGTTGTCATTAATTAAGATTTTTTTTGTTTTTGACTAGAAAATGTTTATTCTATACTTGATATTTAATAATTTCATAAAACTCTAACCATGAACTCTAAACATGATATTAGGTAGTGGCTGATATCAACCTTGGGGGAAGGGGCGGTTAGATGTGGGGTAATTTGAAATTTCAAAATATATCCATTACTTTGAGTCATTGAAAAATGTTAAGAAGCAATCTTGTTAAACGATCATTTCTTATAAAATGTTCCTTATTTAGTAGTAGAATATGATTGTGTTTTTTACTCCAAAGGGGGAGGGGTATAAAAAATAGGCACTAGATAAAGCCTAGGATTTGCACTTACCTTTTATAAGGTGTTAGGTAAAATGTCTATATGCTTAAATGAACCCAAGGCACCTATTTTATGTTTTCTAAGCACTTTAAAATTCATTTAGATTAATGTATGTTATTTTTCAGAAGAAACTTCATTTAAATGATAAATTGGTTTCCTTCTGAATATGGATCTAAATAGTATGAAATTCAAAGATGGATTATTTACTTTTAATGAAGATGGCCTTAAAATGTTAAAAGAGACAATTGACGCTGTTCAAATAGCTTTTAATAAAGTTAATATTCTGAAAGACTTTGTAAAACAAAATTCACTGGAAAAGAGAATTCAATCTGAAATTGTAAAAGTTCCGGATGAAATAAATGCCATAGAGAATGACGTCCAACCAGTAAATATGCGTGCTATTGAAGAAAGGAATCATATGTTTACCAAAGGCTTGCGGTGTGTCCCTAGTTCTGCTCTGTTGAGTAAACATATCTCTCCAGAGGAATATAATTCAGCGAACCAGTTAATTTCAAGAGACCTTAATCATCATGAAGAGAACACTTCAGAGGACTGTTTAAAGGTTTTCTTCTCCATTAAATACAAAAGGTGTGTTTATTAATTTGTAAATCAATTAATCCTTTTTCCTTCTTTTATATTTCTATTCTCATGCAATTACATTTTAACAGGTTTTCCTTAAGGTAAATGAGCTATTGAAGTTGTACTCATGATGAGAGTTTCAACAAATTTCTTCTAATGGCCATTGATCCTACCTAGGAAATGACAAAAATGAGTTCCATTCAAATTTATATATATATATATATATATATATATATATATATATATAAAATTGTAACCTCTGTCTGTACATTGATTTTTTTCGCGAAATTTCACGATAACTTTTCGTTTCACATGTCATAGACACCATAACTGCATTTTGTTTCTTTCGTGTATGTTTGTTTGTTTGTTTGTTTGTTTGTTACCTTTTCACGCATAAACGGCTGAACCGAATTTCATGAAACTTGGTATGTATATTACTACTAACCCAACTTAGACTTTAGGCTATATTAATTTTCTCTGAGACAAACAGGAGTGGGGGTTATAAGGGAAGCCTGAAATTAAAAATAGCGATATTTCGTTTTATATTGGTTTTTCAGCAAATATGCAAATAACAAAAGTTGTTTATTTTGTTATTTAGAGTAACTTTTGTTATATACACTTTTGTCGAATACCAAAGTTTAAATGCGTTATACGCTGAAAATTATAGCGGGAGTCAACAATATTATTTGCAAAAAAGACTCAACCGAACTAAACCAAACTCGCTATGTGAATTAATACTAACGATTTCCTTATGATAAGCTATACTAACATTTCTAGGGACGGGCAGGAGTGGGGGTTATAAGGGAGGCCTGAAATTAAAAAAGCGATATTTCGTTTCCTATTGCTTTTTCAGCAAATATGCACATAACAAAAGTTGTTTATTTTGTTATTTAGAGTAACTTTTGTTATATGCACTTTTGCCGTATACGGAAGCATAAATGAGTTATACGCTATAAACTATAGCGGGAGTCCACAATTTTATTTGGCACTAAAGACTCAACCGAATTAAACCAAACTCGGTATGTGAATTAGTACTAACGCCTTCATTATAATAAGCTATACTAACATTTCTAGGGACTAACATATAAGGGAGGCCTGAAATTAATAATAATGATTTCCTATTGGGGTTTCGGCAAATATTAATATAACAAAGGTTGTTTATTTTGTAATTTAGAGTAACGTTTGTGATATTCATTTTGGTCTTTTAACAAAGTATAAACGAGATATACACTATAAACTAAAGCGGGAGTCAACTATTTTATTGGGCGCTAACGATTGAACCGAACTTAACAAAACTCGGTATGTCAATTCGCATTAATTCTTCCATGATTATAAGCTATATTAAAATGTTTAGGATAGAACGGGAGTGGGGGTTATAAGGGAGGCCTGAAATAAAAATTCGCGATATTTCATTGTCTATTTGTTTTTCGAGAAACATGCAAATAACAAAAGTTGTTTACTTTGTTATTTAGATTAACTTTTGTTTTATAAATTTATCCAGGAACAATGTGTGGACCAAGTAATTTGCGTAGAAATATCGATATGCACAAAAATTCATTCCATTTTGAACTATGAGGTACTTGATCTGGAAAAATTAATTCAATTTTACGTTAATATTTTGTCCTTAAAATTGAAATTTATGCATAATGCACAGGAGACGGGAAATATGACAATATGGAGGACAGTGAAGTCTTACATAAAAAATTAATTTAATTATTAACAAATGCCAACAACGGGTATAAACCCTGAACACTGAGACGGGTAAATGTCAAATTAGTGTGCAAAGTAAAGCCTTGCCAAAAAAATACTATCACCATTCAGCCTCAAATCAATTCCCGAGCGAAGCCGGGTATCTGAGCTAGTATATATATATATATATATATATATATATATATATTTATATATATATTTGTTTTTTAAGGTTCTAGTGGTCGTAATTTTTGTCTGATCTATACCAAACTCAATGAAGTTTTATGTAAAAAGAAAGATGAAGTTTGTTAATGGCTAAAATTGGACCAGTGGGAGGAGGTGGATTTCGAAATATCTCAGTTATTGTACTTCGAATCGAAAATTTGTATAGAATCAATATTATTGCATATGTAATGTTCTATAAACGTTGTAATATATGTTCTTTCATTATCTTTATTTTTAACCGAGATTTTTGCATTTTTTTAGTTTTGGCCTTCAGTGAACCCCCACTCCTATCCACTCATGCCATATTAACAGTAAACTGTTATATTATGAAGAACATTATTTGAAGCCTAAATACCAAATATTTTTCTCATTGATCTTTTACGTTTTGAGATTTGATGCATGTGGGAAATCTGCTTAGATTTTCTATTATCTCTGTAAAAACACTAAAAAATCAGTTTAGTTATTCTCTAAAACAGACTTTTTACTAATATTATTTTATTGTTTAAATTCATTCTTTAGCTTTAACATTTTTTTTTTCTAGAGTGACTGAACATCAACTGAAAGAATTATTGGAGAAAAGAGGATTCCTAAACTTCTCATTGAAAATTGACAATTTTAAGACTCATACTACTGGAGTTATAATGTTTTCTCAAAAAGAGGATGTAGATGTAAGACAACAATTTTCTTCAGTTGAATTTTAGTTTTTGTAATTCTCATTTCATTGGGCTCGACTTTTTTTTTTTTGTCAGGGAGATCATGATACATTTTTCTAAATTTCAATTTTAAATTGGCCATTTTGTTCAATGAAATTTCACTATCTTTCAGTGAGCTTGTAGGCTTAGAATAACTAGTTTTATAAATTGAAGAAGAGAACAAATTTCTTTACTTTTGATTTGCATTTTGTGTGTGTGTGCGTGCATGTGCATGGGAGTGTGTGTGTATAAATAAAATGATATAACTATAATGTATTTAATTTGTATGTTAATTATTTGATGTACTTCATTGAATTCTAAATGCATAAAAATAAAAATAGACATTTCTAAACCATTAAAATAAATATAATGATCGTTTTATGATGAAAAAAATAAATCATAAAATGATGTAAAAGTATTTTTCTGCAATTTTTATATTTTAAATACTTAGAAAGTATTTGTAATTGTTGGTTATAAGCCTTAAGGGAACCCTTAATGCTACCTTCCATATGGCAATACATGATGACTTCTGCTTAACTGACGGTAGCAGTAAAAGAGGTCGAAAAAAAAAATTAACCTTCTTAAAGTAGTCATAAATTTGTGAGATTCTCAATCACTGGTTGTAAATTGAAATGCAAACAATGAAGTTTTTGTTAATTCATTTTTTTTATCTAACATCAATATAAAATCTGATTCCATTGAAATGAATTCATAAAACAAAACCCTTATTCTTCATTTATCATTCAATAAAATTGAAAAAAAAAAATTAAGAAGTAATTATAGTACATATTTGTGAAGAATAGACTCATATTTCTGATGACTAATTTCCTCTGAAAACACTGCCTTTTTTTTAACCTTTATTAACTAGTCTGGCATTAAAAGATAAATTAGGTACAACGTTAAAGTATGATAAAGGTGTTAATGAAATTTCCGAAACTCTTGGCGTGGAGAACAGCAAAGTTAAAGTATGGAAAAAAATTAGAAAGAAGTAAAGAATATTTCTTCAATGGACTCAAAACATCATAACACACACTTAATAAACAATTTTCAGTTGTGGATGATGCACTGTGCCTCTGGTTAGTTCAACACCAAAATTGTGTTATTTCTCATACTGGGCCTATTGTGAAAGATAACTCAAATATTTTGCCATGACTTAGCACTGTTAGGGAATTTATTTAAGTAGGTGAAAAAAGATACAAGACAAGCACCAACTTTTAGTTCTGGTGAAAAATTATTTTCTGTCAGCAATTGGACCAATATGAAATAGAAGGATATGCCGCAGAGCAATTGTACAGCTATTATTCATAATAAATAAATAAAAATATATATATATATATATATATATATATATATATATACACACACACACACACACACACACACACACACACACATATACAGGAAGGCAGACAGACAGACGTACTCTCACATAAGTGATGTCACAATCACTATCACGCACATTATATGAAACCAACAAAACTAAATTGAGCTTCGGAAAGATGGAAATTTGTGCCAATTATAACACTTCCTTAAAATACTAGTTTTGAGTGAATTAATTCAATAAAATAAAGGAAATATAAATTTATATTATTATAACCATTAACAAAAATATGGTTCTAATTCTAATATAGTT
This sequence comes from Riptortus pedestris, assembly GCA_019009955.1. Taxonomy (NCBI): domain Eukaryota; kingdom Metazoa; phylum Arthropoda; class Insecta; order Hemiptera; family Alydidae; genus Riptortus; species Riptortus pedestris. Next base: position 144,593,682 of record CM032228.1, on the reverse strand, counting down.
CTAAAATATATGTAAACGATTATAAGATCTAAAGATATCTAGAGAATCTACTTATTGATACTGGACCCAGGTTGTTATGAACATAATAAGATCAATATCCTGGATAGAATGACTATTTCTGGACGGAAATGACAACTGGTATCTTCATGGACCTAGTTGGTGGAGGCTCAAGTATACTTTGCGTTTCATTGTTTTCCCTTCTTTTTTTTTTTCCAACTAATCTAGAGTCCCTATCCTTCAAAATCACATGATCGGTAAAAACAACTATTATCGAAGGTCTGTTAACATCCTTTAAAATTATCCAGAAATTGAGTCTCCAGCCTTTGGAATACTAGCCCTCCTTCAAATAGATCAAGAGGTATATAATGACCCAGAAGTCTCTCCTGGTATGAAGACCTCTATCAGCCAGTGCCAACTCAAAAGGAGGATGGTTGCATATGTATTGGTAACGAAGCCACTAATCAACATGAGAGCGAGATCTTAGATTGGCTGATGCCAATGAACTATGGTTGCTAATCTATGGAGAAAGTTGAAGCCTTTATTTTTTCAAATTTAAATCCCTTTAGTTTCAAATAGAAATTGAAGTCATTTTCAGATTTCTCTGTTTCTGGCTATATCAGCTGTCCCAGGAACAATTTGTTGTGCCTCCACAAAACACAGTATTATTATTTAAAATATCCATTATTTTTTATATTTTTATTTATTATATTATTAATTAAAATAATTATTGAGATACACTCGTGATTATGCATTAATTTATAAAATTAATTGATAAATAATATATTGTAATAATATAACAATAATTGTTATTTTGTTTAGAAGGTATTTATGTAACTATAAGCTCACCATTTTTTAATTTTAAATTTTTGATTTTATTTTCAGAGAGCTGTGATGCTGAATAATAAATTGTTTCTTCACAAAGAACCTCTTCTATTATATAATTATAAAAGTAAAGGTGAAGAAATGTTAGCATGTAAATTGAATAAGGATTTTTCTGAAAAACTCAATTCTCAAGAAGAGATGGTCAATACGGACAGCTTATCTCTTAATGTTCATCGGAACTTTCAACATATTGACTCTTGCTCAAATGTTCTTCCAATTTCTGATGCACACAACAATGAAATAAATGCAAGTTATTATTTTTCTGAAGAACCTGAAAGAGTGAGTGTTGAGAGTTCAGTGTTTTCAAACAATCCAGGATCAACTAGGAATTTTCAACTAATTTCCAATATAGAAACAGAGAAAGAGAGAGTTGGAGTAAATGGTGGAATATTTAATGAAATAAAATCATTCTCAGTGAGTAAAAACAATAACTCTAACTATCATCAATCCATGCAAGAACAATATAATTCTTGCATTAGGGACTCAGAGGCTTGTGCTAATGAAATGAATAGAAGTATTAATAGTTTTGATTCAAGCTTTCACAATGAAATTAAAACGATGGGACCATCAATGGATTGTTCTAATATTTCTATAGAACAAATATTATTGCCTGAAACTTATGATAATAAGGGAAAAGAAAATTCATTTCACTTAATTTCAATTCCAATAACTAACAGGAGTCAAATGTCTCTCCCTTGCAGTAATCCAAAGCCCTACAATAGTGATAGGAATCACAACCTCAGTCAGGAAGCTATAGGAAAATCTCCACAGAATAACAGCCAAATTAAACCATTGATGGCAATTAAATGGTATTCTTTAAATCATGGACTGGACAATGACATTAGGTACGATTCTCCTAATGAACCTTTACCAAATCCTACTTGTATCTCTATTAGTTCATCAAATTTTGCTGAGAGGGCAACTAAACAGTCCTCTAAGAAACGTAAAAATTCCCAAAGGAAATTAAAACAAAGTAATACCCAAACACAAAAACATAGCCAAAAGAAATGGAAATCGATGAAAAAATTGAGAAAGAAAAATATAGAGAAAAAACAACAACAAAATATGCGAAACCTAAGTAAAACATGTAAAAAGACTGTTCCCAAACGTATTAAATAATATGTATAAATATAAGTTTCATTTAATAAAAAAAATATTTTATTTATTTTTAATATATTCATAAGCTAATCCAGCATCCAGTAATAATATTTATTCCTGCAAAGTAGAACCAATATTTGAGGGAATCCATACATCCTTTTTACAGTTAGGCATATCAGAATAATTACAACACTTAAAAGAAAATAAATATATGTTTGAGCTATTAAATTTTCTAAGACCAAAACTATTTACCTAAAAATGCAATTCTTCATGAATCGTAGTGAAGACCAAATCATAGAAAAAAATATAGGATCGATGGACATTTGAAGAAAAATTTAGAAAATCGCGGCATGAGTACGACCTCAATAGCTGATTTCCCTCAAGGGAAATATGCTAAAATGTTGAAAATGACGTCATGAGCATGACCTCAATAGTTAATTGGAATTTCGAAAATATTAACAGATTTCCCTTGAGGAAAATCAGCTATTGAAGTCCTACTCATGACGTGAGTTTCGAAACATGTCCATCGATCCTATCCAGGAGAAAACAAAAAGTCCGTCACGCACGGGCTGCGTAAACTAAGCAGATTTCCCATGTGAAGTTTTACAATAGAGAAATCTGCATACTGGTAACACAACACCACCGTGATTAAATACAAACGATAATGAGAAATCTTTCAGTTAATTAAAATAAATTCCCAACTGAAACGGCTTCTGAATTGTAAGTATTATTTATATTTTAATAACTCAAATTTTAGTAGTCCAAGAACTAAAGAAGAGGGGAGGGCGGATGAACAGAACGTATTTGCATAAATCTCACAAAGTAACAAAGGTAAGGTAAGGTTAGAAGAAGCTTCCACCTGTGAGCCGAGCAGTTACGAAAACGGCCGAACTACACCCGACCACGTGCCCACAGACTTCATACAAATGCAAATATCTCGGTTAATATTCAAGATACAGAATAAATGTATATAACATTATTTATAGTAAATTTAATTTGCAATAAGATTGGTTCTATACAATTTTTCGATCCGATGCATAAATACGGAGATATTTCGAATTTTCAAAAAAACCCACCTCCCTCTGGTCCGATTTCAGCCATTAACGAATCTGTCTTTTTACATAAAACGGTTAAATATCGAGTTTCGTAACGATCAAACAAAAATCGCGACCGCTAGAGCGTTAACAGATAAATATATATATATATATATATATATATATATATATATATATATATATATATATATATTGTTACGTTTTGTATTACCAAAATCAGTAATAAACGTTTTTAATAAGAGTTCTTTTGGATTGCAAAATTAAATACTCGCAAGTTTCACAGTTTTTATCACTGCAAAATTTATTTGGATAATGCACAATAAACTTGGTGATTATTCTTAGTTACTACTCACAGTATACACTGATAGCGTTACTGTTCTTCAATGAGTCACAGTCCAATAATTCACAGAAAGACGGCACTGCACTGTCCTTTACTTCGCGGCACTGGACTGTCTTAAACACGGCACTAAACTGTTACTTACAGTCACGGCACAACACTGTTCTTCTTTTAAAACACTTTACCGCACTGCACTGAAGCACTGATGTGAACATCAAGACAGGTGACAATAAAACTGACTGACTCCCGGCAGGCCCTCTTTATATAGCTTGTCGGCATACATCAAAGGGGAATTGTCTAGTTCATTCGAGGCTGGGCTAGACGAGCGTAGAAGCGTCTCGACCCTCCGTCGGTCTCTTTGATCTACGTCACACTTTCCAAATACGCGACTCTCTCTCTCCCTCTCCCTCTCCCTCTCCCTCTCCCTCTCCCTCTCTCTCTCCCTCTCCCTCTCCCCCTCCCCCTCCCCCTCTCCCCCTCTCCCCCCAGCTTTGAATTATTAAGGTCAAAATATTAACATAGATTTGAATTCATTTTTCCATGTGAGGTACCTGGTAGTTCATATTGGAAAGAATTGATGAGCAAATCAAAATTATACGCAAATTATTTGCTTCATACATTGTCCCCGAAAAAATGTATAAAACATAAGTTACTCTAAATAACAAAGTAAACAACTTTTGTTATGTGCACGTTTGACGAAAAGAAATAGACATCGAAATATCGCGAATTTTTATTTCAGGCCTCCCTTATAAGCCCCACTCCCGTTCTAACCTAAACATTTTAATATAGCTTATAATCATGGAAGTATTAATGCTAATTGACATACCGAGTTTTGTTAAGTTCGGTTCAATCGTTAGCGCTCAATAAAATAGTTGACTCCCGCTTTAGATTATAGTGTATATCTCATATATATAGTGTATACATTGTTAAAAGACAAAAATGAATATCACAAAAGCTAAGGTACTCGGCGATGCCCAGGAAATCATTCTTGACTGGTATTTTGATAGTAAGACTTCAATGTGTACAATTACACTTCCCTCCACGACGTAATGGTTTTCCGAAATCGCCCACCCTGAAGGATAACTTTTGGTGGTTAATAGAATAGAAATTTTATTTTTGAAGGATAAATTAAAATGTGTTCCTAATCTATCCCTCTACACTTTTTGACTCACCGTTTTTCAATAGTTCTAACCATAATCATGGGTAGCATTTATTACAATTAAATATCATCTTTAATGAACATATATCCTTTCAAAAGCCAATCCGAGCTCACATAGTATAGGCAAAGTTTTGCACGTAAGATTATATTTGTAATAGTGAATCTCCAGACGGAGATAGTGCTTCCAGTAATGCCAGACGGGAAATAAGTAAACTCAATTAACTGGTAAGGCTCCCGTCATCTTCGCTCCCGCATAAGACTTCTCAACATTCTTCTACTTATATTATTGATGCAAAACATTATTTTATAATTTATCTACCGGATGGAATTAAATAATAGTGGTACCCTGAAAATATCATATCGAGTTTAAACGCATATTGTTTTTTGTCATGATGACATTACCATTAACGTTTAATTGTTATTATATTACATATTTGTTTCAATAACATCGAGGTACATTATACAAATTAAATAATGGAAATGCTCTTATAGTTTATATTTCTATTGGAAATATAACAAATATAATATTTGCCGAAAAACAAATAGAAAATATAAAAAGCGAGTTTTTCATTTCAGCCTCTCTTATAATCCCCACTCCCCTTTGAACCTAAAATTTTTAATATAGCTTATAATCATGGAAGCATTAATGCTAATTCACACATCGAGTTTTGCTAAGTTCGGTTCAATCGTTATTGCCCAACAAAATTGTTGGCTCCCGCTTTAGATTTTAGTGTATATCTCGTTTATACTTTTCTATACGACAAAAGTTACTTAAAATAACAAAATAAACAACTTTTGTCAAGTGCATGTTTGTCGAAAAACCAATAGGAAACGAAATATCACTACTGTTAATTTCAGGCCTCCCTTACAATCCCCACTCCTGCTCGTCCCTACGAATGTTGGTATGGATTATGAAAATCAAGGCGTCAACACTAATAAACATACCGAGTTTTATTTAGTTCGGTTGAGTCTTTTGAGCCCAATAAAATTAATAACTCCCGCTACAGTTTTTAGTTAATAACCCGTTTATACTTTGGTAAACGACAAAAGTGTATATAACAAAAGTTACTCTAAATATCAAAATAAACATCTTTTGTTATGTTCATATCTGCCGAAAAACCAATAGGAAACGAAATATCGTTATTTTTAATTTCAGGCCTCCCTTATAACCCCCGCTCCTGTTTGTCTTAGAGAATATTAATATAGCCTAAAGTCTAAGTTGGGCTAGTAGTAATATACATACCAAGTTTCATACAATTCGGTTCAGCCGTTTATGCGTGAAAAGGTAACAAACAAACAAACAAATAAACAAACAAACAAACAAACGAAAGAAACAAAATACAGTTATGGTGTTTGTTTGTTTATTTGTTTGTTTGTTACCTTTTCACGCATAAACGGCTGAACCGAATTTTATGAAACTTAGAATGTATATTACTACTAGCCCAACTTAGACTTTAGGCTATATCAATATTCTCTAAGACGAACAGGAGTGGGGGTTATAAGGGAGGCCTGAAATTAATAATAGTGATATTTCGTTTCCTATTGCATTTTCGGCAAATATGCACATAACAAAAGTTGTTTATTTTGTAATTTAGAGTAACGTTTGTTATATGCACTTTTGCCGTATACGGAAGTATAAATGAGTTATACGCTAAAAACTATAGCGGGGAGTCCACAATTTTATTTGGCACAAAAAACTCAACCGAACTAAACCAAACTCGCTATGTGAATTAATACTATCGATTTCCTTATAATAAGCCATAGTAACATTTCTAGGGACGGGCAGGAGTGGGGGTTATAAGGGAGGCTTGAAATTAAAAATAGCGATATTTCGTTTCCTATTGCTTTTTCAGCAAATACGCACATTACAAAAGTTGTTTATTATGTTATTTAGAGTAACTTTTGTTATATGCACTTTTGCCGTATACGGTAGCATAAATAAGTTATACGCTATAAACTATAGCGGGAGTCCACAATTTTATTTAGCACTAAAGACTCAACCGAATTAAACCAAACTCGGTATGTGAATTAGTACTAACGCCTTCATTATAATAAGCTATACTAACATTTCTAGGGATGGGCAGAAGTGGGGGTTATAAGGAAGGCCTGAAATTAATAATAGTGATATTTCGTTTCCCTTTGCATTTTCGGCAAATATGCACATAACAAAGGTTGTTTATTTTGTTATTTAGAGAAACCTTTTTTTTTATATACACTATCATCGTATACCGAAGTATAAAGGCGTTATACGCTAAAAATTATAGCAGGAGACAACAATTTTATTTGGCACAAAAGACTCAACCGAACTAAATAAAACACTCAGTATGTTTATTAGCACTAACGCCTTCCTTATAATAAGCCATACTAACATTTCTAGGGACGGGCAGGAGTGGGGGTTATAAGGGAGGCCTGAAAGTAATAATAATGATTTCCTATTGGGGTTTCGGCAAATATGCACATTACAAAAGTTGTTTATTTTGTTATTTAGAGAAATTTGCTCAACTCTTCTTTTCAATATGAACTACCAGGTACCTCACCTGAAAAAATTAATTCAAATGTATGCCAATATTTTCTCCTTAATAATTCAAATCTTTGCATAATGCACAGGAGGCGGGAAATATGACAATATGCAGGACAGTGAAGTCTTACATAAAAAAATAATCTTATTATTAACAAATGCCAACAACGGGCGTTAACCCTAAAACTGGAACGGGTAAATGTCAAAATATTGTGCAAAGTAAAGCCTTGCCAAAAATATACCATCACCATTCAGCCTCAAATGAATTCCCGAGCGAAGCCGGGTATCTGAGCTAGTATATATATAAAATTGTAACCTCTGTCTGTACATTGAATTTTTTCGCGAAATTTCACGATAACTTTTCGTTTCACATGTCATAGACACCATAAGTACATTTTGTTTCTTTCGTGTCTGTTTGTTTGTTTATTTGTTTGTTTGTTACCTTTTCACGCATAAACGGCTGAACCGAATTGTATGAAACTTGGTATGTATAATACTACCAACCCAACTTAGACTTTAGGCTATATTAATATTCTCTAAGACAAACAGGAGTGGGGGTTATAAGGGAGGCCTGAAATTAAAAATAGCGATATTTCGTTTCCTATTGCTTTTTCAGCAAATATGCACAAAACAAAAGTTGTTTATTTTGTAATTTAGAGTAACTTTTGTTATATGCATTTTTGCCGTATACGGAAGTATAAAGGCGTTATACGCTAAAAATTATAGCGGGAGTCAACAATTTTATTTGGCACAAAAGACTCAACCGAACTAAATAAAACACTCAGTATGTGTATTAGCACTAACGCCTTCCTTATAATAAGCCATACTAACATTTCTAGGGACGGGCAGGAGTGGGTGTTATAAGGGAGGCCTGAAATTAAAAATAGCGATATTTCGTTTCCTATTGCTTTTTCAGCAAATATGCACATAACAAAAGTTGTTTATTTTGTTATTTAGAGTAACTTTTGTTATATGCACTTTTGCCGTATACGGAAGCATAAATGAGTTATACGCTATAAACTATAGCGGGAGTCCACAATTTTATTTGGCACTAAAGACTCAACCGAATTAAACCAAACTCGGTATGTGAATTAGTACTAACGCCTTCATTATAATAAGCTATACTAACATTTCTAGGGACGGGCAGGAGTGGGGGTTATAAGGGAGGCCTGAAATTAATAATAATGATTTCCTATTGGGGTTTCGGCAAATATGCACATAGCAAAAGTTGTTTATTTTGTTATTTAGAGAAATTTGCTCAACACTTCTTTTCAATATGAACTACGAGGTACCTCACCTGAAAGAATTAATTCAAATGTATGTCAATATTTTCTCCTTAATAATTCAAATCTATGCATAATGCACAGGAGACGGGAAATATGACAATATGCAGGACAGTGAAGTCTTACATAAAAAAATAATTTTATTATTAACAAATCCACCCAGTGTTTAGGGTCTATACCCGTCGTTGATGTGGATTTGTTAATAATAAAATTCAAGGAAAAGACTTCACTGTCCTCCAAATTGTCATATTTCCTGTCTCCTGTGCATTATGCAGAGATTTCAGTTATTAAGGACAAAATATTAACATAGATTTAAGTGTGAGGGATCACACTTTAGATGTTTTTCCTCTTAATATTTCAGTAATGAGAGTCCAATTTCTTCAAAGCCAGGAGTAGTGTACCAGCCATTATTGAATTTCAGTTTTAATATTCAACCATCACTATGAATAATAAAATTATTTCTTTGTCTACTTCAGCTCTAAAGCTAAGTGTCGACTTGAGACAAAAACTCGAGATTGGTCTCAGGTTCTTGTCCATTTGAGATCTCTCGAGACTGGTGCGGGAGATTCGACGAAGCCTTTAGTCTCGAGACCAAGACATTTGCGTGTCGACTAGAGACACATCTTGCAGTATTCTGTGTGACGCCAAGAATAGAGAGTTATATTGCAGTTTGATTGTTTGTGGTTATAAGCATTTTTATTTTTCAAAACGGACTCGCGTCAGGCCCTAGCTATTTTAATTGCATATAAGATTGTACAAAAAAAAAAAAAAAAAAAAAAAAAAAGCGCTGGAAGGAAATGGGTGGATCGTCGAATTAAGTTGGGAGCTGGTTCAACTCTTATTAATGAGTTACGGTTGGAGGATGCACATCAGTTTCAAAATTTTATTCGGATGTCTGCCGTGCAATTCGAACGACTATTAGATTTAGTAAAACATCAAATTATCAAGCAAGATACAAAATTGCGTAAAAAAAAAAAATACCCTCTTTGATAGGAATCTCCTAAGCAAGTCACAGACTGAGGCCTCAGCTCTTCCAACATTGCCGGAAGACTTGATACTATAGCGCGTTTCACTTCGAGATGGCAGTAGATCTCGTGCGCTGTTGCCAAATCTCCACTCAAATCCGCCAAATTTCTGAAAAACTCGGGAAAAATTCTGAAATGTGCAGAATTTAATCTTCTATCGGCCTATACTAAGAATAAATCAACAAAACAAGATACACAATCGAAATAAATTGTATTGTGCCAATTTTTTACCTAAAAAATTTAATGGAAATTCTTGTTTCTCTCGTCACTGCGATCATATTTTTTAAGATATTTGTTTGAAATTCTATACGAAGCTAGTTTATGTTATCTATATTCGTTACAAGGAACAATTTTTTTTAAAATGTCATTCCTTATCATGTTTTTTCCATAATAAAAATAAAAATTGTGAAATCCAATTTTAAAAAAGTAGCCTGCGGGGAATTTTCGTTCTATAATAGTTTATTATGTTTTGTCATAATCCTTTTAAAAAGGACAGTTCAAATTTATTTTTGAGCCTCCTCCGAACATTATGGGTCGATTACAACTGATGCAATTAATGTTTATATGTTGTGCGAGCGTCGCGGCGCGGCGGCAAGAGGAGAGCTGGACCCCCTGGCTCTCTCCCGCCTGCTCTGCCGTTCAGCTACCCAAGTCTGCATACAAATTTCAGTTTAATAATAAAAACGACAAGTTACTCTATGGTTTGGTATTTTATTATTTTCAAAATTTTTTGTGCTTCTGTGAAATGTTATTTTCTTTCAAAGTTGTAAGGAGGATGGCAAAATAATGTTTAGAATACATTGTTCTCCAAACGTTTACATTTTTTTAAATAACACCTAATGTAAGTATGGAAACATATTTCTAATAATTCTCTCTTTCCTTAACATGACATTCTTGTTTTACAATACAATGGTCCTTTAGTTATACCTGCTGATCAAGGGTTGATGCGTTGGCCAGTGATGGAGTATTACCCACGGGGTTATTCCCCCTACCTGTTTGGGACAACATTTGACCCTCTCGGAGTCAATAAGCAAGCTTCCTTACAGCAAATATGATCATTACAGTTTATGCATTTGCCACGTACACATCCAGTTCAGTGAAGTTTTACAAGTAGTCCTTTCAATTTTTTTGGTCATCTATTTGTGATAACAATCCGATAGGATTTCGTATAAGGGTTAGGACATTTAGTTGCGCATCCGATTTTCGTTGAAGATGGCTGAACCTGGAACTTCATCAGCAGTTCAAAAGCGACGAAAACAGGGGGAACAACTTCGCAGCAAAGAGCAAGGTATAGTTTTCAACGTATATAACTACTTCAGACGGAATTACACTGTGAACAAAGCTGTGAACGAAACATGTAATGCCACGGGATTTTCAAAGCGAACTGTTTATAGGATAATTAAAAGAAGCAGCCAAGGCCCATTCACAACTCCCACAAAGAAAAGAAAATGTCTAAAAGTTCAAAGAAAGGATTCTCGATTAGTCAAGTATGATTCTTTTGTATTATCGGCTATCCACCAGAAGGTTCACAGCTTTTATTTCCAGAACATTCCCCCAACTTTGAATTTATTATTAACCAACATGAAATCGGATGAAGATTTGCCTAAATTTTCTCGAACAACACTGTATAGGACACTCGTCGATATTGGTTTTGCCTTCGAAAAAAGAAAGAACAACGCGTTACTAACTGAGAAAGATGAGTTGATTTCGTGGAGGCATAAATATTTACGAAGTATCCGGAAAGCAAGAGCAGATGGACTGTATGTTGTATACCTTGACGAGACGTGGGTCAACGTTGGGCACACTATTACGAGTACATGGAGGGACAAAACTATTTCGTCGGCTCGAGACGCATTTCTCGCAGGTCTATCTGCTAGTCTGAAGCAACCCACAGCACGAGGACCGAGATTTGCGCTGGTTAATGCTGGAGGCGAGCAAGGGTTCGTCTGCGGAGCAGAGTTTACATTCTTATGTAAAAAAAATACAGCAGATGCCCACGAGGAAATGGATGGTGAATGTTTCGAAAAGTGGTTTCAAGAACAGCTACTCCCAAATGTTCCTGAAGGGACCGTAATTGTTATGGACAACGCTTCGTACCATTCTCGGCGCCAAGAACAAATCCCATCGTCCAAAAACACTAAGAAAGAGCTTCAGGAATGGCTGGAATCTAAATATATATCATTTGAAGTGGACAGCTTAAAGAGGGACTTGCTGGAATTAGTGAACTTTCACAAAACCAAGTACATTACGTACAGAGTAGACACTATGGCCGAAAGAAGTAACTGTCAAGTTCTACGGTTGCCACCTTACCATTGCGAGTTAAATCCAATAGAACTTGTGTGGGCTCAAGTGAAGCACTATGTAGCCATGAACAATACCCGGTTTCAAAAGAATGAAATGGCAGCATTGATAAGGGAAGGCTATGAGAAAGTCAAATCTGAAAATTGGCAGAATTACGCGGAGCATGTTAAAAAAATAGAGGAGGCGATGTGGAAGGCAGATGAGATACAAGACGATTTAGAGCCTTTCATAATAAGACTGGGGTCGACGTCAGGATCCTCCACTCAATCGCTTACGGACTCGCAAGGAATGAGCGGAGTTGAACCTCTGTCAGACGAAGAAACAAGTACTGATGTTTTTATATAGCACCTAATATAATATTACATTTTCGTGCTTTTTGTTTTGATTGTTAGGCATGAAGCATACTTAAGATTTTGACTATTTTGGCCAATAATCTAAATGGATAGTTTTTTCTTTAAACGTTAAATTTAATAGGCTTATTCTCCTTGGCAGATGTGCTAAGAAATTAGATACTCTAAAATTAAGTTGCTTTCAATAGACATTTTTGAAGGTCATTAAAGATTTTTATTAGGAATTTCTTTGATTAAAATGGTTTTATTTTTTAATTATGCAACTATAATTATGATTATAATGAATAATTATTAATGGATTAAAGATATATATTAATATTATTGTTATAAATAATCATCCCAATCCTGTTTGTTCACAGTCCTCTATTGCTCTCAGTTTATAAAAGGCCTTAACTCCAATTTTTGTCGAAAATTACATTTTGAAAGATATATTTAAGTTATTAACTTCAAATCACATTAAAAAGATTAATAAAAAAAGTGCTTCCCAGTAAAATTTACAATTTCTGAGTTGAGGCTTTTTAAATAATCATGGTAGAATAGACAGTTATAAGAAAGAACGGGAGAGCGGGCGGGAGAGAGCCGGGGGGGGGTCCAGCTCTCCTCCTGCCGCCGTGCCGCGACGCTCCCACAACATATAAACATTAATTGCATCAGTTGTCAGCGTCCCATAATGTTCGGAGGAGGCTCAAAATTAAATTTGAATTGTCCTCTTTAAAAGGAGTATAACAAAACTTAATAAACAATTATAGAACGGAAATTCCCCGCAGGCTACTTTTTAAAAATAGGATTTCTCAATTTTTATTTTTATTATGGCAAAAACATGGAAAGGAATGTCGTTGAAAAAAAAATTGTTCCTTGCTACGAATAAAGATAATATATACTAACTTCTTTTTTTTTTTTTTTTTTTTTTTTTTATATGAGACCCAGCAGAATTGTTTGGTTGGTGATAAGGTAGTGTGACCTACCGGGGGTGAGAATGATAGTTCCCCTTCTGCTGAACTTATGTTCCATTATAAGGGAGGTGGTAATGTTGTAGGGGTGTAATGGAACTAGATAAGGGTAGGTGACCCGGTAGCTGGTGATACCGGGTGGGTTGTAAAGGGATAGGAAGAAAACGAAAGAAGAAGGGATAGGGATAGTAGGAGAGGAGATAAGAAGAAAAGAGAAAAGCGGGCCGCTGCGCCCAAGTAAATAAACCTAAGAAGCCGTAAGGGGGTAAGGGGCGCCCAAAATATCTACTAACCTAATCTATGCTAAGGAACTAAAACTAAAGACTAACCTAACTAAAACTACAGGGCTACATTAGAGTGTGGATTTGGGGGGATTAGCCCTGTTTGTTAATTACTGGCCTGACCTCGGGCACTATGTGGGTTGGCGTCAGCAGCGGGTGAGATCGACTAGGGGCTCATCGAGACCAACCTGTCGCCATCTCACCGGCTGCTGAGGAGGGGGTATGGATCGGTATAAGGGGTTGTCTATATAATGAAGGGAGTCGAAGAATTTGATGTGTCTGCGGGAGATGGTTTGGGACATGGGTTCAAGGGAGAGGGATTCGTGGATTGTGTGGTTGGTGGAACGTTGAAGGGATGTGTGTCGGACTATTTTCCGGACTAAGCCGTTTTGGAACTGTTGGAGGTGTTCGAGGGAGGATTTGGTGAGGTAGCGTAGGACGGGGGAGCCATAAAGGAGAGCGGGCTGGATGACGCCTTTCAGGATTAATAATTTGAGGCGGAGGCTAAGGACCGGGGAGAGGAGAAGGTGGTTAAGGGAAGTGAATTTGGTTCTTAGGGTCTGTATCCGTTTTCGTACGTGAGTGGAGAAAGTCAGATGTCTGTCCAGTCTAATTCCAAGGTAGGTTATGGATCGGGACACGGGAAGGTCAGTGTTGTCCAGTCTGAAAGTGTCAGGGACCGGGGTACGTTTGTGATATGAGAACACTAGGGCATCTGTCTTCCTAGGGTTCACATGGATGTTTATTGCGCGTAGGTCGTCGGATATCGCCTGGCAGGCCGATTCTGCCAGGGATAGAGCGCGGGATGGGTTGAGGGAGGTGCTAACAATGGCAACATCATCCGCGTATGCGGCCACCTCAGTATTTGGAAACTGTCGACTGACTACCTTTGCGGTATATGCCGTGAAGAGGGTAGGAGAGAGCGGGGAACCCTGAGGTACCCCTACTCGTAGAGGACGGGATGAGGAGAGGGATTCGCCGACTCTCACTTGGAAAGTTCGGCCGTCGAGGAAGGAGCGGAGCATGGCTAGGAGTTGGCTGGGGCAGCCATGCCCAGTGAGGGTATTAAGGAGTTCGGCACGGTCGACAGAGTCAAAAGCCTGAGTGCAGTCGATTGAAATCATCGCTGTAACGACGTTCCTGCGAAGGTTGTTGGCAGTGTTAGCGTATATACGGGCCAAAGGATGGAGGGAACTGTGTTGAGGACGGAAACCGGACTGCTCGTGGGGAATGAGGGATTTCTCCTCACAGAAATCTACAAGATACCGGAGGATTATACGTTCCAGTATCTTGGAGATATGTGGGAGGAGGCTGATGGGACGGTAGTGGTCGGGAGAGGTTCCATTTTTGGAGGGTTTTAGGAGGGGGACGACTATTGCGTGTTTCCACGTGGCCAAGACGGGCTCAATGTCCGTCTTGGTCCCGTCGGCAGCCGTACGGCGCATGCGCATGACACTTATTAATTTTGGATGTTCAAGTGCCTCTTGTATCTCTGAAATTGGGTGCTCCTTTTCCAGGCCCAAAATGAGGAATTTCTTATTCCTCTTGGTGCCCCTGGGCGCAAAAGTGTGGTGGAGGACTGAATTCGTGGGTTGGTGGTATAGGGATAGGATAGCGTTATAGGTGGGGGTGTTTTCGGACAGTATACGAAGCTCGTATCTCGTAGGCTGTATGCAAAAGGTGGTGATGTTATTCCGCCTGAGATGTGCCGATACTTCGGAATCCTCGTATACTGACCGAGGGAGTATGATGGGAGGAGGGGTTGGTTCCTTTTTTGTCTGTCTGTCAGTAGTACTGTTGTTATTTCGTGTGAGAGGGGAGAACGAGTTTGATGTCGTGGTGGGTGTCGGTACGTTAGGTGTGCTGGATTTCTTGTTTTTCCTGCCTTTTTTGGCCTGGACTTGAGTAAAGCCGTCAGCGTCGGCGGCGTTCGTCCTCCTTTTGAGAGGCTCGAAACCGGCGGCGCCGACGACGTCCATGGCCTCAGAAGACAGGTTGGTCGAGGTGGAGGGAGGGGGAGTGATCGGGAGTGTGTTAAGGGGTGTGGTTGGTTGGGTGATAGTGACGTCATCACGAGGAGGGAGGGGGGGGGGGAATTCTGAGTGCAGTCGATTGAAATCATCGCTGTAACGACGTTCCTGCGAAGGTTGTTGGCAGTGTTAGCGTATATACGGGCCAAAGGATGGAGGGAACTGTGTTGAGGACGGAAACCGGACTGCTCGTGGGGAATGAGGGATTTCTCCTCACAGAAATCTACAAGATACCGGAGGATTATACGTTCCAGTATCTTGGAGATATGTGGGAGGAGGCTGATGGGACGGTAGTGGTCGGGGGAGGTTCCATTTTTGGAGGGTTTTAGGAGGGGGACGACTATTGCGTGTTTCCACATGGAGGGGAAGTGACGTAGGCGGAGGCAGGAATTTAGGAGGTGGTTAAGGTAGGACAGAGCCTTCCGTGGAAGCTGATGCAGTAGCACGTACTGCACCCCGTCCATTCCAGGGGACTTTCCTCCCTTGGTCCGGCGCAGGATGGCAGTGAGCTGCCTAGGGGAGGAGAACATGAAATTATCATTGCTCTCCGTCCCAGGCGCCTCATCAGTCTGACGATACCTTGACCGATCTACTGCGGCCATATGTGCCGCTAGCATTTCGGCCTGGTCTGCGGGACTCATCACACCTCTGCCGGTTTGGAGAAGAACAGTTCGCCTTTTGGTTATTCTGGTCTTCACCAACCGCCAGAACTTGCGGTGGTCACCGTGTGTCTGTCTGATGGTTTCGTGCCACTCCGCCGTCCTCCACTGGCTCATAAGGGTGCGGATTTGGGCAGTGAGGTTGTTGAGGACGGGACGTAGGGCGGGGTTCCTGGTGCGATACCAGGTATTTTTGATGGTGTTCCTCTGCCTGATCAACTGTAGAACATGAGGGGGAGGCGGTTTGAGCCCTGGTGGTTTTCTGGAGACCTTGGGGATCGCCTGATCTGCAGCTTCCAGGATGATGTTTGTATACTCGTCCAGCTTCTCTTCGAGGGTTTGGGCGTCACTGATAGTAGTGAACGCCGGCGTATTTGCGTACATAAGTGACTTGTATAGTTTCCAGTCACCTTTATGAAACGCGTAAGTGGTAGAAGTGGGTTTGGGAGGGCGACCTCGCAGCACATATAGTACTGGTCGGTGATCACTAGTGATAAAGTCCAAGGCGAGACATTTAGTCACTATGTGGGGGACTCGGGTGAGCATTAGGTCCAAAGTGGACATTTTATATGGCGTTTTGAAAGTATGTGAATTTGGATGTATAACGGTGAAGCTAGAATGAGCTATTACTTCACCAGGGAGGTTGATTGAACTATTATTCCAGGAAGTGTGTTTGGCGTTCAGATCCCCTATGACAAAATGATTTCTATCGGTCTGAGCTAGACCTAGAAGGGCTGCAAAATATTCTGGTTCGGCTCTAGGCCGTCTATACAGGCCGGTGATAGTGTACGTGTGGTTGGCTATAAGTACTTTCACAGTTATTAGGTGTTGTTTCGACGGTATGGAGGGAGCGACGGGCTCCACTTCTTTAAATGGTATGCCGTGTCGAATCAGGATGGCGACGCCTCCGGCTCGATCAGTTCTTCCATCGATGTCGCTCCTCAGGATGTTATAGCCAACCACCGTAAAAGGTTTTGAAGGGGTTAAGCGGGTATCACTTAACACCGCTATCGAGGGGTCATATCTCTGAAGGAGAGCTTCAAGCTCGGACAAACGTTTGGTAACTGAAGAAGTGTTAAAATTCAGTATGGAGTAGGGCCTGACCATTATTTGGCCATGGATTCCTTGAGAGTCTGGACGAGTGCGGTGACGGTGGTGAGAAGATTGTTTATCATGTCCCTCATGTTGTCCAGCCATGGGGGATTGAAGTAGGCCATCTGCTGGTTGAAAGCTGGTGCCGGTTCCGGGGCGAAGCAGGCAGAGGGGGGTGTTTGGGTAATGGGTGGTGAAGGTTGTTGGGGTTGGAAGAGGGTAGAGGTGGGGGCCTGACGAGCAGTCCAGGCGTTGTGGGTAGGGGCTGGAGCGGGGATGTAGGTGGGCTCAGGGGCACTCTTCTTGGCGTGAAGCCTCTCGAGCAATTCGAGCCTGGCGGGTGACTTTCTGAAGGATGCGGGGTGTTTTTCGCCGCAATTGGCGCACCTCAGAGTGTTTTCCAGCCTATTGCAGTTGGCAACTGAATGTTCTTGTGCGCAACGCACACACTTGAGGGGCAGTCGACAATATGTCTTCGTGTGCCCAAACCTTTGACAGGCATGGCACTGTGGGATATCTTGGGTGGGTTTATATTCCCTTACCCTTATCAAGATATTATTGATGGCTTTAATGACCCTCAAGTGTTTGCTGTCATAGTCTGGCTGAAACGTGGCCAAGACGGGCTCAATGTCCGTCTTGGTCCCGTCGGCAGCCGTACGGCGCATGCGCATGACACTTATTAATTTTGGATGTTCAAGTGCCTCTTGTATCTCTGAAATTGGGTGCTCCTTTTCCAGGCCCAAAATGAGGAATTTCTTATTCCTCTTGGTGCCCCTGGGCGCAAAAGTGTGGTGGAGGACTGAATTCGTGGGTTGGCGGTATAGGGATAGGATAGCGTTATAGGTGGGGGTGTTTTCGGACAGTATACGAAGCTCGTATCTCGTAGGCTGTATGCAAAAGGTGGTGATGTTATTCCGCCTGAGATGTGCCGATACTTCGGAAGCCTCGTATACTGACCGAGGGAGTATGATGGGAGGAGGGGTTGGTTCCTTTTTTGTCTGTCTGTCAGTAGTACTGTTGTTGTTTTGTGTGAGAGGGGAGAACGAGTTTGATGTCGTGGTGGGTGTCGGTACGTTAGGTGTGCTGGATTTCTTGTTTTTCCTGCCTTTTTTGGCCTGGACTTGAGTAAAGCCGTCAGCGTCGGCGGCGTTCGTCCTCCTTTTGAGAGGCTCGAAACCGGCGGCGCCGACGACGTCCATGGCCTCAGAAGACAGGTTGGTCGAGGTGGAGGGAGGGGGAGTGATCGGGCGTGTGTTAAGGGTTGTGGTTGGTTGGGTGATAGTGACGTCATCACGAGGAGGGAGGGGGGGGAATTCGGTGTAAAGAGGAGGCATAGAGCCCGAGGCCTGTGATTGGATCTTGCGCATGACCTTATCGTTCATGCGTCTTTCGTTGAGTACATCAACTAGGGTGTGGATGCTTGGGGATTTCTTTTTCTGAATGGGCTGTGGCTTCTTACGTCTATTGGCATTGGGGGCAGCGGTGAATGAGAAAATAAGAGGGGGGGTACCTTCGGAAGGTTGGTCCTGAGAAGGGCCGTGAGAAGTGGCAGCGGGGGGTTGGTCTTGAGAAAGACCGGCCGGGTCCATGCCGGGCCTGGTGGGTGGTGGGGAGGGGGGAGGGAGGTTAGCAGAAGGAGAACTACCGGTCCTCACCTTGACCGGTAGGTCGACCTGAAGGGTCCGGGAACTTATCCCAACCAAAATCCAATTCCCTTGAGTCCCCGGGGGCTCGGCTTGGAAGCTGATCAGGGTCGAGGGCGACTGCTACTCTCTTCTTATCCAGTCCACTTCAGGAGGCAGGGCAAGACGAGCGGGCTGCAGCGGGGACACAATGCACCAAGTGCAACTGTCCCAGTAACTATAGCTGATGTTGACTCTTCAAAGGCTGCAGCAGGATTGATACATATACTAACTTCATGTCGAATTTCAAACTAATATCTTAAAAAATAAGATCACAGTGACGAGAGAAACAAGAATTTCCATTAAAAATTTCATGTAAAAAATGGAGAAAAAACAATTAATTGCAAAAACAGATTTTATTGTCTTGATAAATTTTTAGCATAGGCAGATGGAGCGATAAATTCTGAACGTTACAGAATTTTTCCCGTAAAAATTGGACAACTTTGAGATATAGCGGCAACGCCGCACGGAGGGAGGAGGACAGAGCTATCTAGCGAGGCATATGCAAGAGGGAGACAGAGCACCCCATTGAAAATACATACTGCCATCTCGAAGTGAAACGTTCTATAGTGCCCGAGAGCAGGAATGAGCCAGTGACAAATCAATAGGGATGGGTATCGAACTACAAAACATCGATTATTGACAACCGATTAATATTTGCACTAATTAATCGATACGTCGATTAATCGACGTCAAAAAAATTGATTAATCGACAAAAACCAAGAAAAAACAAATTTCAATATTTCTATATATGTTAATTGCTAGTTATGTTTATATTGCTATTGAGGATTAACTAACCTCTTTCAATTATCTTTTAACTATTGCAGTTACCAGACAATCGAAGGTTTTACACCTCTTTTTTGTTTGGGCTTACTAGCACATTTAAAAAATAAAAAAAAATATAAATTACATTTCAAAAATTAAAATTAAAAAACTTAATCTAAATATTGTTAAAAAAAATCGTTGTTTCCATTAAAAATATTTATTCAGCAGGTTACATGTTTCGTGGATCATCCACGAATTAAGGTTTTTAATTTTGAATTTTAAATTTTGAAACGTAATTTATATTTTTTTGAATTTTCAAATGTGCTAGTAAGCTCAAACAAAAAAGAGGTGTAAAACCTTCGATTGTCTGGTAACTGCAATTGTTAAAAAATAATTGAAAGAGGTTAGTTAATCCTCAATAACAATAAAAAACAAATTTTTACAGATTGAAATGTAGCTAGTATTGAAAAAAAATCGATTGTGGAAAAGTTGAACAATTAGCTTCAAAATATGAAAAATTAGTCTCAACTCTCACTTAAGAAAAAGAAAAGAAGAAAAAAAAATTAAGTAATCGTGATTAAAGCATCGATTACCAGATTAATCAAGCATCGTAAACATCGATTAAAAATACACCGATTATTTGGAGTATTAATCGATCATTACGATTAATCGATTAATCGATACCCATCCCTACAAATCAAGTCTCAGAGACTAGTACTCTCCGGTCTCCGAGACCGCTCTCAGACCAATATACACTGGGCCAAAAAAGTCTCCATACACATTGTTTTGAAGTGTTTAAACTGGTTTACTTTTCATTATATTTATATTCTTAAAATAGTTATTTTTTTATTGTTATTTATATGAGCAATAGAACAAAATATATACAGAAACAAATTTTATTTTGAAAATCTTTAGATAAGAAATTCTGATGTAAAGAAAATATAACAGGATTATAGGTCAAAAAAGTTTCCATACACTCTTTAATCTATAAATGTTTACAATTACTAAATGGAATTGAGAATATGAAAGAATGAAATAATAAGTTCTAAGCTAACCTTTGATACGTCAAGACCATTTTTCAAAGTTAAAATTTAATGAGGAGGTATCAAAAGACATTCGTGCTTTGATAATTAATATGAGAGAAAAAGGTCATTCATTGCGAGAAATTGGAAAAATATTCAACAAGTTACACGTCACTATTCAGTACATTATTAATCGTTATAAAGATAATAAAAAGTCCGTCACGCAGGGGCTGCGTAAACTAAGCAGATTTCCCACGTGAAGTTTTACAATAGAGAAATTTCACGAGAGTCGAGCAGTTAAGGAAACGGCCGAACTAGCTTTTGGCAGGATAGTCACCCAGCCGTTAGCGGCCCAGATTTAATAACAATGCAAATATCTCGGTTAATATTCAAGATAGAGAATAAATGTATATAACAATATTTATAGTAAATTTAATTTGCAATAAGATTGATTCTGTACAATTTTTCGATCCGACGTATAGTAACGGAGATATTTCGAATATATATATATATATATATATATATATATATATATATATATATATATATATATATATATATATATATATATATATAGTTTTGAACGGACCTCATTTTCGTCATCTCCTGGGTAGGATCGATGGACATTTGAAGAAATTTTTCGAAAATCGCGTCATGAGTACGACCTCAATAGCTGATTTCCCTTAAGGGAAATCTGCTAAAAGAAAATAAAAACTTAGGGAATAGACCTCGATAAGGCCACTGAAGAAAATTACTTGGCATTCATGAAAGAGCGATTTTGAAAGAAGTAAGGGAAACCCCAATGGCTAGTGATTCTAACTTAACAAGTATGCTTTCAAGTCTTCATAATTTCAATGTTGTGCCTGAAACAGTGAGAACTGTTCTAAGATCAAATGATTATAATGGCTGTGTACCAAGAAAAAACCACTAATCAGCTAAGTAAACCAGAAAAAAGGTTAGAATTTTCAAGAACTTATTTACACAAGCCACAAACGTTCTGGGATTCGATTATTTTCAGTGACTAATGAAAATTCAAGGTATTCTAATCATATGGGAGGACTTGTGTCTGGAGCAAATTCGGAGAACATTTAAAACTGAGAAACATTATTAGAACCGTCAAACATGGGAGAGGAAGCATGCTAGTGTGGGCCCCAGGAGATGACGAAAATGAGGTCCGTTCAAAATTATATCTATATATTTGTCTGTTACCGCTCTAGCGGTCGCAATTTTGCTTCGATCGTTACCAAACTCGGAATTTAATCGTTTTATGTAAAAAGGAAGATCAAGTTCGCTGGCTGAAATGGGACCAGTGGGAGGGGGGATTTTTGAAAATTCAAAATATCTCCGTTATTATGCGTCAGATCAAATAATTGTATAGAATAAATCTTATTGAAAATTAAATTTACTATAAATATTGTTCTATACATTTATTCTGTATCTCGAATATTAACCGAGATATTTGCATTTGTATTCTGCGTGTGGTCGCCAGGAGTGGCTATGTTCGGACTTTCCGCCGAGAGCTCTGGCGGCCGTTTCCATAACTATTCGTCCCTCGTGAATAGGTTTAGAGAGGTTAGGTTAACTGTTTTTTGGGGCGAGAAACTACTGGGTTATTACGCCCTAAATAATGTTTTAGGTTTAGAGGTTACTTACTACTACAGTTGTTATTAGGCAGATTTCTCTATTGTAAAACTTCACGTGGGAAATCTGCTTAGTTTACGCAGCCCCTGCGTGACGGACTTTTTGGCTGACAGAATAAACAAACGGGTGGATAGAGGGACGAAAATGTTTACAACGCTAATCCTTACAATAGTCTAAACCGTCAGAATGATATATCCGTTAAAATACAATATTAGTCGACACTGGACTTTTATTATAGAGATAATGTTATGTGCGTTTGCATTTACAACTATATGAAAATAAAGTTCTGTGTTTTTAAATAAGCACAATTGAGAAACCAAAAGTTTTCACTTTATATTCATAAACTGAAACTTAATTTTTGTTTTTTCGATCAAGTTTTTCTCATTTTAGAAAAAAATAGCTAGAATCGAAATTATCTTTTCTCGGTGATTTGATATGGAAGTACACTAAAATTCTATTACTTTTACACAGAAAACAAGATCGTTGTTAACTTTTATCTCATTGTTTCCTATGGCTTACTTTTGGTTTCAAGAAAATGTTTGTCTCCTGTGCTTAAAATTAGAGAATTATGGTTTGTTTCCTTTATTCTGCTCAAAATTGAACAAATATAATAATTAAACGTCTTTTAGTCCACGGAATATTTTTATTCAGTTCTTAATGGAGAATAATGAAAAAAAAAAAAAAAATGGTTACTTTTCTGTCTGGGTCACATAAACTATCATATATTGTACAAAACTGCACCTTTCAAGTTGATTGATTGGTTCGGAAAGGTTCATATCTATTAAAAAAATTAATAAATGTCAAAATCGACTTTTCAAATAGAATATTTTTCATAGAATGTTTAGAGCACTACTAATATTTTTATAAATGATTTGATGGCTTAAATAATTTTAATTTATATAGAGTTAACATTGGCTGATTTATCAAGTTTTATGTTGAGTATGTGGCATAGAATGGAATATTGGTAAGGCTCACTTGGCGCTCCTTGGACAAATTACCAGTTGGCTTCAAAACATGGCGGACAAAGATGAAACTGAAAAGACCATCGCTGAAGATTTGGTTGTTACCAAATATAAGATGGCCGGTGATATAGTTAACCGTAAGAATTTTTAATAATTATAGTTGGAAATTTCCTCGTAATATTCCTTTACAGTCCACTTGATGTTGGTGCTAAGTGGTCAATGTAGTGGTTGAGCCATATGGGATTGCTCTTATTGTTTATATTTAGATGAAATATCGTTAGTAGTTTTCTTCTATTTCTCTTTTGAAAAATAGAACAATCATAATTTATAGCTGTATTTATGATATCAAGTATCTGAAAAGTGTTGAGACAGGACCTTAACCTGCCCAATGTGTAGTCATGCTTACTTCTACTACACCTAAACACATTGTGTTCTCTTTTAGTTTGAGTTGGACTCATTTTACTGTAATCATGAGAATTGCACATATTCATGGTGTGATTAACTACTTGCAAAATATAACTTGTTTGTTATGATGGTAACACCCTGTAATTTTGTTGATCTTGAATTGGGTTTGCAAAATATATTTAAAATTCTGAATTCCTTCTTAGTGGTGTTTATATATTTTTTTGAAGCTACAGGATTCTGTGTAATTTTGATCATTTCCCTTGTAAATATTTCCTGTTTACTTAATGTGTGCATACTTAGTTCCAGTTATAATGCCATATTTTTAGCAGTACACTCTTAAATATTTGCACATACATTAATGTAGCAACTGATTATTCATTTTAAACTGGCATCTTTATGGTTATGAATTATCTTCTCATACTTTAGTATTCTTGACCTCGAATGAATTTATTAGTAGGTCCTGCCTCCTGATTTTGATTAAATGTTTTCTCCAATAAATAATTAGCCTAAGACGGCATAAGGTGCATATTATATACATAAACACACACACACACATACATATACATGTATAACATATATACAAATTAAGAATGTGGACATAAACTGTATGCCTTGGAATGCCATTTATAATGGAAAGAAAACAATAGAGCTCCTTGTTCCATTTTTTCCTTTAAATTAGAAATGAAATAAACAAAATTTAAAACAATTTTGGCGTCCTGTCTTTTACTCCACAGATAAAAAATTTGTGATAAGCTTTATTTTAGCTGGACTATTTATTTGAAAAGGCTTATTTGAATTATTTTTGTTAATTTTCAGAATACTCAATCTTAACAGAAATAATGGAATCCATTTAGCAACTAGTTTAGGAGGACAATGTAGTCATTATTGTATACTAGGTCTCACAATGAAAACTGAACTTTTTAATATCATTGCGAGGGTCTTCATTGAACCACATTTGTTTTTTAATGTTGAGAGATGCTACTTTTTAATGCTGTTTCTTTTACAATGGTGCATTATACTGTATTGCTCAGGAATACTACATTTTTCTTATCAAGAACTTTCGATTCATTTGAAAGAAAATAACCACATAGATTTGTAAACTAAACAGATTTCCCATGTGGACATATTTATTCTACAATACATACCCTTGTTATATTTACAAAACCTTAGCATAACTGAAAACCCATTACCATTACTGTAGGTATCACATTTCTATTTTAGTTTCATGACTCATATTACAGATCCAATGTTAACAATGCTTGGTGTTTAAGTTGAGGATACAACATTTTGTGATACAATAGCATATATTAAAAATGAAATGAAAAGTGCTGGCTTATATAATGTTGAAAACTAATAGTCTGTCACACAGGGGCTCTATAAACAACAAATTTCCCACAACAAAGGGAGTTGCACATGATTAATACATAGACGTCTCCATTTCTAACTACTCTATCCTAATAAGAATTGAAACTCAAGCTGGACACAAAATGTGATACAGTGCCTTAAAGCCATAAACAAAAATGTCAGAAAAATTTATAGAACAACGTTTTTAGTACTTTACATAGTCAATTTGACAGGTTACACAATAATTCTTGATCAAAGTAATAATAACCACAATCTTCAGTTTTTTTTTTAAAGTTTAAACATCATGAAAGGCATAGGTCATATAATAAATAATCTGATGTAGGCACCTCATACCGTTCTTGTGCTCTTATTAAATTAAATGTTTCGTTTTACTTCATTCCAACTTTCACATTTAAAATTACTTCATTTGAAAGTGATATACGATATCTGTTCAAATACATCACATTAAAGGTTGTTAAAGAACATAATTTGTCGGCATTTTTAAGAAGTCCTCCTCCTATTTAAATCTTATATATCTCTAATATGTAAGGAGAAATTAGGATTTTTTTTTATTTCTGCTCCTCTCTAGTCTATTCCCTTCATCGATTTTGATAGTGCTTCTCTTCTGAATATTCATGATATGATGCTTTTTTTTCTTTGAAGCAGCATACTCAGTCTCGCTTCATCCTTTTCTGAATTGCACCTGATGGTCCTTCTCTTTATTATTCAGCTCTTGTTTGCTAGACTGTCCAGTTCTTGTTCTAATACTTTTTTCTTTGTCTATGTGAGCATTGAAGTTGCCTGCCCAACGCCAGTTTTTTAGTGCTATTATTTCATAATCTGTTCATCTTCACAAAACAGGTATGAAAGGATCCTTCCTTCCTCTGATCCTCAAAAGAGCATTACACTGATCTATGATATAATGTGTAGTATCTTCCCTTTTGACTTATTGTGAGACCCTGTCATTGATCGTCACTCTCCAATAGTGCCAGCTGAAGACTTTTCTTAATCACAAACCTGTTCCCATTAATAATGGGACAGTCATTGAGGTTGGCCACATCAGTGTCCCTCACTTGTATCTCCTGCTAAGCCACTAAACATACCTTATGTTGCACCAGTTTGTTTAACCCTTAATTGACCAGAAACTCAAAAAATGACTTGAATTGAAAAGTTTTCTTAAAAACATTTATTCCTAATAAATAGAATATATAGGGTTTTACTTAATTTTTTTTTGTCTGAACAAAAATATTACATGGTGTCTTTAAGTACACTTTGGCCAATCACCATAAATCAATGGTGGTGTCTTTAAGTACGCTTTGGCCAATCACCATAAATCAATGGGGGTGTCTGTAAGCTCTGTTAAAAAACTGAAATAGTTTCTAAAAATGGAATTAAATTATTTATCAGGTAATAAAAGAAACATAATGTAAATAGAAAATAAGTACATTGTAAACAGAATATAAATCCATGAAAAATAAAATTAAACTTTCCCTTGTCCATAAAACTCCATTCACAGGCGTTACAAAGTTTCACATTACATTTTCGGCATAAAAAAAACCGTTTGATTTTGGCGACACAGTCTAAACTTTCCTTACTTGCCAATGATGCATCCCATCAAGTCTTGCTGCATCGGCTATGAGAGCTATAGCAGTTCTTGGCTGCAATTGGTGGTCCTGGGCCCACTAGCCCTTTTAGCTCACTGGTACAGCAGAATATCCTCTGCAATGTGTATTCGAAATCAATTTACAGGTGTTTTAATTTTACATATATATTGTTCTCTTAATTACATAAAATAATAAATGTTGTTTATTAGAGTTCTTTTGGATTGCAAAAATAAACACACAAGCTTTATCACTGCACAATTTATTTAACAATGCATAACACTTGGTGAATGATTCTTATCTATTACTCACAGTATGTACTGATATCACGGCACTGCACTGTTCTTTTCATAAAACATTGTACAGAGACGAAAAGCACTTCACTAAAGTTGCACTGAACACACTGTAATTCACTAAAAGAGAACTGAGAACAAACTAAACTCTCGGTACGAGCTGGGACGCTTTTATTGCCAAACGGCAATAACATCAAAGGGAAGGCCGAGAACGGGCTAGACGGTGTAGTTGAGACACTTCTGATGCCAATGGTCCTTCCATCGGTCGGCTCCTTTCACCTACTTCGTACTTCTTAAATATGTGATTACCACTGTTTAATTTTTCATGTCCGTAGTTTTCGCATCTATATATGTATATAGTATATAAAAAGTAGAAGTGTTTATATATTTGTCTCTTAACAAATATTAACACTCTAGGGGTTGCAAAATGGGCCAGTAGGAGGGGGGGGGGTTGAACATTCAAAATATCTGACATTTGTATAGAACATTCTTATTGCAAATTCAATGTTCTAAATGTTATCATATACATTTTCCCTCTATCTTGGATAATGACCGAGATATTTGCATTAGGAAACCAAAGTTAATAGTTAGTCAGACTTAAAGGAGTGGGGGGGGGGTAGTTTAAAGGGGTTAATAACTGAAATTCGAAATATCTCACTTTAATATGAGTCGAGTGAACAATTTTTATATACCATTTTTGGAAATAAAATTTTCTTCAAGTATAATTTTTTGGGTCAGCCTTTTGAAAATCCTCCCCCCCCCCACTTAAACTCATTTGATTTTTACTTACAGTTACAAGTATGCCAGTCACTAAACATCTGAAGTACAACTAACATTTTAATTCCTATTTACATAGGCTTCTTAATGTGGGAGATGATAGTGAAATAAGATCATCAACGTGTCCTATTCCATTGCGTGGGAAATATGCATAGTTTATGCAGCACCTGCCTGACAGACGTTTTGATAATTACATTCTTTTCAGTATACTCAGATTAATTGGCCACACTGACATAGATCGGGCTGAGTATTTTTATAGAGGTGAGGAAATCCAATTCCCATGTCAGCCCTCTTTTATCCACACTTGGGAATGGCATAGAATGTCGTTCCATTACCATTCCTAATAACACTAGGGTTGGAGCATCTAGTTGGGCCCCTGATACTTCTTTTCCATCATGTAAAGCTAAATGGGTGAATTCTAACCCCTACCCAAAAGGAGCCCTGCTTAACCATTACGCTTAAATACAGACTTCCTGATTAATTAATAAACAAACAGTACTATAATATTACTATATTAAGCTTCAGAAAAAAATATACACAAGTTGTATGTATCGACCCAACAAAATTATATACTTGATTTATCATTAATAAAAAAAATAATTGTTTAAAAGTACTGCCGAATCTTCCAAAATAAGACTAAATTTTTTAAAATACTAGTGTTTCATAAATACTAACAAAAATGGAATATATACAGCATTTCATAAATGTATTCTTAGTTTGTATCATTTTATGTTTTCAGGTGTTTTGAAGCAAGTCATTGATGCCTGTATACCTGGAGCATCAGTTCGTAGTGTATGTGAACTAGGAGACAATCTCTTAATTGAAGAAACTAGCAAAGTTTTCAAAAAAGAGAAAGAGATGAGGAAAGGTATTTTTCATGCTATAATTTACATTTAATAAATAAGACATCTAAGGCTGCATATTAATCTTTGTTTGTAATTATTATATTTAAACATTTGTATGATCTTGTACATTGGAACTAAATCCATTTATATACAATTCCAAGTTATATCTAATATTTTTATAAATTCAATGAGAATCAATGTTTTTCATGTTTCAAATTATTTTGTAACAATGTTACCAAATTTGAATTTGTTGTTTTACTATCCGTATTTAGGTTACTACTTGTAAATCACTTAAAAGCGGCTCGAAGGATGAATTTTGTGTTAAGTATTCCAAACCGCAAACATGAGAATTCAATCTTCCAACAAAGAGTGGAACTTAATAGCCTATATATATAAGAATATATAAGGCTGTTACCAAGCAAAACAGATGACAACTGACATCTAGTGGCTATTATATAAACTAGATTTCGAATTCGTTTTCTCCAATAGCCGAGCTGAGGCTGTGATCGATAGTTTGGACAAAATAATACTTTGTAATACGTATTTTCTTTTTGAAACACTCAGTATATATTGTTGTGATCTGGCTGTGGCAATAGGCAGTGGGAGCTGTAAAAATAATAATTCCCACAACCAAATCACTAACAAAGAATTTTAGGAAGGGTTTCACCTACAATCGACTCTTTACTCAAAATTTAAATATATGTAAATTTAATAAAGGGTTAGAACCACCAGTATAAATGATAACTGTTGTCATATCTGTCGGTGAAGACTGTCAGAGTACTCTACAGTACAACTCGAGGCGACTTGAAGATGGTGCTGTTGCATCGTAAGCGCTTGCCAGATGTACCAGTACAACGGTCTTCACCGACAGATATGACAACTATATAAATTTATTTATAATCAAAAATGCACCAATTATACATATAAATTGATGAGATAGGCACCTTTTAGCGGTATAAAGGGGGACACTTATATCTACTTAAACTAAATTACAATGAAAGAACTTGTTTGATCTGGCTGCGTGATAAGCAGTGGAAGCTGTAATATATGAAAAATCCCACAACGAAATCACTAACAAGAATTTAGGAAGGGCCACCAATAATCGACTCGTCAAAATTCAAATATATATAAATTTATTTATAATAAAAATATGCTCCAATTATAAATATTAATAATTAGAATGAAAAGGCACCTTTCAAAATATAATGGGGGGCACTTAATTATACTTAGTCTATATTACAATTGAAAGACTTAGCTGTTTAATAGAAGTGCTGACTTAGCCGTGAGAGGTAGAACAGGCTAGGCAGGCCGGAACAAGCTGAAGGATTAGCGGTCGCTCGTCAACTAGGGTCTCCCCTCCTGAGGATGCCGAATATGACTGATTTTAATCCGTCGTGAGGGGCTCCTTTTATAGGGCTAATCCGGGAATGAACTTTGAACTGCCGATCGAAATACGCTCAAAAAAAGCATTCAAGGTGAATTAATTATCGAAATTCATCCGTATTATTATTTAGTGTACCGACGTTAAGAGCTGTGAATGTTATTATCAAAATCCATCGGCGTTATCTATGAAAATGCTAGAGCACATGGTGACTTCACTCCAAATTGGATGTAATTCTTATTTAAAGGTAAAAACAATACATTTAAGCATTCATACATCATAATCTTAATGTGCTCTGTGCTGGGAATACTCAGAATATAAAATATATGGCCATTTATAATGGGCTTATGTAATGCAATGTCAATTTCATTACAAACGTAGCTGATTTATAGAAGTTCTCTTAGATCAGACTCTGCCGTGAGGATGTATAGGCTGCAGAGAATCTAAGCTATGACTTTCTTAATCTGTTTGTTACATCGACCTTTTATAGCCCGAGCCCATTTTGAACTTTGCCCCCAATGATCAAATATGCTCAGAAACAGTAGTAAACTTAATTTTATTATTTAAATTCATCTCAAATATTGTTTAGTGTATAGACTTTAAGAGCAGTGAATGTTATTACAAAAACCTATCGGTGTTATCTACAAAATGCCAGAGCACATGGCGACTTAACTCCAAATTGGATAAAACTCTTAATTACAGGTAAAACTCTACATTCAAATACTCATAAATAATAATCTAAATGAGCTTTGTGCTGGCATTACTCAAAATATAAAATATATGGTCATTTATGATAGGTTCATGTAATGCAATCTCAGATTCATTACAATATATGTCTTAGCAAAGCAGTTAGTAACACAATATTGTCTTTTGAAAACTTCACAAGTCAATGCAAAGACCATGAAGATATCGAAAAACCTCTAAAATATAGTAATTGGATTCCAGCTATATAGCCTGAGGTACTGTCAGGCCCAATCAGCAATGCAGGACGGAATATATATATATAAATACAGATGGCAGTCAAGAAGAAGAACATTTTGTAAATGCTTTTGTGGTTTTTGAAAAAGAAGAACTGACAGACATTCAAAAATACAGACTTGGACAAGTTTTTACTTACAACCGAGCAAAAGAACTAAAAAAATTCTAAAATCAATAGTTTAACAAGATTGGTTCTATACAATTTTTGGATCAGACTAATAATAAAGAGGATATTTTGAATTTTCGACTCCCTCCCCTCTAACCCCCCCTCCATTCCTAGTCTGATTATAGCCATTAATGAATATGAACATTAGAGCTGAATGAATTGGTTACAATATTAAGTATTGTATAGAGCAAATAAACATTAGGAAGTCACGGGTAGGAAATTTTAATTGATCAAATGATCACACAACATAATCCCATGTCCTCAGTAATAGTTCAATGACAACAATATTTATCATTTAACCTTTGAATAAAGTGATTAATTATATAACAGCTTCTTGTTAATATGACATGAGTAGGAGCGGGGGTTTTCAGATGGCTGAAAACTAAAAAATACAAATATCTCTGTTAATAACCAAGGTAATGAATGAGAGAGGTAACATCGTACCTCAGATTGTCTCCTGGCAGTGACATCTTTCTATCTCTTTTCATGGTCGGCCTCCAGCCAAGTAACATTTTTGCCAAAAAATATGATCTATACTGTACATATTTCCTGTCAGAAATCAATCCAAGCACACATTGTTTAAGCATAGTTATATACACTACATTATGTATGTAACAGTAAATGTGAGTAGAAAGTAATGCCAACATTTCACAGAAAATAAGTTGAGACAATTAACTGTGTTAGCCTCCCCACAACTTCCCTCTCCCGCTTGAGGGTTATCAACTTTGTTTTACTTGAATTGTTTTTCAAAACAGTGTACAGTTTGAATGTTTTAATAATTTAATTTATGTCCAAAAAGCGAAGTGAGAATTGATCATAGGCCTCCGTGCTACCTGAATAGCACTTTAAACAGTCAATCATATTGAGTTTAATGCATAATGTCTTTTGTCATAATATTACCAAGTAACGTTTAATAGTTGTGATAGTTCAACAATATTTAAATAAAGTCAACATATTGGAGGAAATAAGATAATATATGTATATCAGAATTAAAGAGTTTGATTCCCCACAACTTCTGTTATGATACGTTGTGCAAATTGTGCATTACTTTGGTTCATTAATACATTATATAAATGAAATAATCGAAATGCTTATAGTTTACATTTCTAATGGCAATAAATAACAAAATTATTTTCTAGTCAAAATAAATAACAAATGAGGTGGGCAGGGAGAGGGGGTGGAATTTATATCCTTACTAATCCTAATCATACTTAGAACTATCATATAAATCTAAAAACAACATCATTTGTCATAATATGCCTATATTAGAAACACTTTAATGAATACTAATAAAATTGTTTACTCCCGCTATAGTTTTCAGCGTATATCTCCTTGAAAGTTCGTTATAAGACAAAAGTGTTTTACAGAACAAAATAAATACTTTTATAATGTGCATGTCTGAAAAAACAATAGGAAACGAAATATCCTGATTTTTCATTCCAGGCTTCTTTTATAACCTCCACTCCTGTTCATTTCTGGGAATATTAGTGTAACCTTTATACTAACTTTAGTCTTCGTTGGGTTAGTAATATACTGAGTTCTCTTCACTAGTTTAAGTGTATAAAGGTAACTAACAAACAGACACCATAGCCAAAAATTGTTGATATCATTCCAATTCCATGTGAAACAAAAAACTAATGTGAAATTTCAAGAAAAAAAAATCAATGTACAGACAGTGGTGTATGTATATATACACACACACAGACATATATATATATATATATATATATATATATATATATATATATAAATATATATATATAAACACGCACCCCACCATTTACTGATTCCTACTGGATTTTATTATGTTAATTTTTTTATTTTTTTTTGCAGGTATTGCTTTCCCTACTTGTGTATCTGTTAACAATTGCATCTGTCACTTTTCTCCATTACATAGTGAACCTGATCTTATTTTGAAAGATGAGGACGTTGTAAAAGTGTATGGTTTTTATTCTCATTTTATTCATTGTGTGCTTTAATATTTTTTTTCTTCTCTTCTTTAAAGTTTATATTTTTCTTCTTTTTTTTTTGTTAAATAGAGATCTTGGGGCGCATGTTGATGGTTTTATTGCTGTTGTTGCACATACCATTGTATTAGGGGCATCACCTTCAAAAAAAATTACTGGTCGTAAAGCAGATGCCATGCTTGCTGCTCATTATGCTTCTCAGGCAGCTCTGAGGCTTCTAAAACCTGGAAATCAGGTTATGTTCTGTTTACTATATGTGTATATGCATGGAGAAATAAATCTGGTGACTTGTTGTAGAGCTCCTAATTTATTTCTCTAATGATTTTCAGGTGTTCTCTTGAATATTCTTTATGTCTACAAAGTCTTACGAGTTTTTATTCAGTATAGTACATATTATGATGAATGAATCAGATAGTATAATTATATCATTCATTCAAACAAGTAAAAGTAAATTCAAAAATTTTAAATAAGTAGTTTCAAATTTTAATTTTGGGATTTATTGAAATTATATTAGATTGTTACTCTCAAAAAGAATTTGTGAAATTATGATTTATTTAAATTCACTTAACTAATCTTTTGAAGAAAGTCAGCTACAAAGAAAAATTTCAAATGATTATTAAATTCACTTTTATGGTGACGTCTCATGAGAAAAAAATAAAACTAACTAAAGGTATGACTACATTGTTACATAGGACCTTCCACTAGTTGTGCCATTAATTGACACTTTGGGAAAATAAATGTATACTTCTTATTTGTAGTCTACATTGATTGATCCTTTTATCTCTCTTATAAAATCATCTAATCATTCAAACAGCCACGTGAGATGTTGATCTGCAGACAAAACGCTGTTCTGGAAAATAATTAAAAGGAGCATTGAAAATAAAATAAATAAATATTAGTAATAAAAACCTTAACTTATTTTTTGGGGCTCAAGTAACATAAAATGGACATTACCAATGGTCACACAATACAAGCGGTTTTATATGCAATCATTAATTTTTTTTAATTAATTAGACTAAATGAATATTACTAAATAATTTATCCTTCTTGAAATAAGGTAGTTATTGTCAGAATAGAACTGTCATTGCTCTTGATTACTACAATGTTTCTTTTTTCCCTCTTTTATATGCAATAACATATGAACATCTTCCATGAATTTTATCACCTTTCAGAAGAAGAAGGACAATGGTTTAAAAATTCAGTATCAAGCTCAAGATGAGAGTTGTTTCTATTCATCTTTGATATAAACTCGTCTATTGTTTTACCTGTAAAAAGTCTTTAATTAATGACAGTATGATAAAAATAGTAATAAATTACTTACTGAAATATTTACCAGTGATAGTGTTAAGTGCATAAGTATCTTCTGTTGATACTATGTTTCTAATTGTTTAATTAAACTCCTGGACAATATTTGCGCATAACTTCATTTTTCAAATTATGTGATAGCTAAACAACAGGCTCCCATATTTGTCCTTCGAAATTTATAGACTAATTTATGGTAACATGAATGAAATTAGAATGGCAAATTATGAAAGAAAGTGTAGGAAATAAAAAAAAAATCAAGAAAACTTTAAAAGCAATTTTAATGAATTGAATTCACAAAGATGTTATTAATTTTTAGAAAATGTTAATTGAGTCAATATCTTGCAACACCTCGTCTTGCTTTCCTAACAGCTTCCAGTCGTCTTGGCATTAACCGGATGACTCTGGCAATGTCTTCTTAAGAGACGGATCTTATCCCATTCTTCCAATACAGTGGTTTCAAGTTCAGTAATTGTTGTTAGGGGATGATTCTAAGCTTTAATATGCCTATTCAGCATATCCCACACGTGCTCTATCGGATTAAGATTCAGACTTCTTGCAGGAAGAGATAGAACATTAATTCCTACTTCTTGGAAGTAATCAGCTTAACAACAGCAGTAAGCAGTTTTGCATTATCTTGGAAATAAAGAAAATTTTCTCCAATTGGTGCAAATGGCATTGCTCCTGGATATCCTTTGCATACCTTTCTGAACCCATGCGTATTATGTGTATTTCTGTGCTGGCTTCCAAACTGATGGACCAGCCCACACCATTTTTCTAGAAGAAATGGGACAGGCAGCAAAACATTCTCCTGGACACCTTTTAGCACTCTTATTCAACCATCTGGAGAGTGTAAAGCAATCCTCACTCTTCACTGAACAAACCACTCCCCAATCAACGATTGGCCAATTTGCATATTGTTGTGAATATCTGGCTACTCAATGCTGTCATGGACAATGTACCAGTGGCAGGACATCTTGAGGTCAGATTCGCTTCACTGAGGCATCTCTTTAATGTTCACCTTGAAATCATATTTCTGAACGAATGAAGTTCATTATGAATTTGAAGACTTGTTCGGAATCCCTGTCTAAAACTTTGAAACTGTCGTCTTTATCTGAAGTAACCTCTGACCGATCTTACCCAGTCTCCCTGAATCGATAAAATATGTGACTAACCTACGATTGGTTTATTCCCAAGCGTAAGGCCACTTGCCTTAGGGATAAGCCTTCATCCAACAGTGTCAATGCCCTAACTGCAATTTCTTCAGATCTACCCACATTAAAATTTCAGAAAACGTAATAAAAATTTGAAAAGACAATGGATAATGAAAAATAATCTCTTTGATGGTAAGCTGTAATCTCGAAAGACATAGTCCGAATAAATACTGACTTTTTACTATTGAGGTAATTTCTTCGTTTAACTTACAGAGATGTAAATAGAGGATTAAGTAGAGATAATAACTAATACAAACAACAGTAACAAATATCATTGCTGATTAGAGAGATTTTATTTATTTGTAATGATTAAGTAAACAAACAAATATGAAAAGTGATGCCTTAATTTTGTCCAGGAGTTTATTTCATTTTCCCTTCAAAAAAATTTCCATTGATCCTGCCCAGAAGATGACAAAAATGAGGTCTGTTCAAAACTATATTTATACATTGTACAATATATATTCTAGCTAAGGTACCCACCTTCGCTTGGGAAATCATTAGAATCATAATGATGACTATATTTCTTTTTGGCAAGGCTTTTATGTGCACAATATTTTTACCTTTCCCCATCTCCGTGTTTGGGTAATATCCCTGAATATTTGGCAACTAAAGTGAGCTTACAGACAGAATGATTTAAGACAAAAAACCCTGAAGACAAAAAAGAAAAAAAAAAATTCCTGATCTGACCCGTCGATATATTACATAAGATATACAAACTCGATATATATAACCATTTTATTCAACATTAAATTGGCTGAAATTGGACCAGGAATAGGAGGGAGTTTAGAGAAGCAGTGGAATTCAAACATTCAAAGTACCTCCATTATTATGAGTCTGATCATAAATTGTTATAGAATCAATCTTGTTAAACTTTTAAACTCTACAATTTTTGTTCTGTGCATTTTTTTTTTTTTTTGTAACTGAAGTACTAACCGAGTTATTCGTACTTTCTTATTTTCAGCCTTCAGTTACCCTCCCCTTCGACTAATCATTTTTTTCTTAGAAATAGAGAATATGTAGTGATTGTGAAAATCACAAAGTGTGCTATACCAGTACATGGGAAATCTGCTTAGTTTACGCAGCCACTGCTTGATGGACTTTTTGGATTCCCGCATTGATTTTTAACGTTTAAACCCGTTTTTACTTCATTATTCGACAAAAGTGTATATAACAAATGTTGCTTTAAATATCAAAATAAACAACTTTTGTTATGTGCATGTTTGCAGAAAACAAAATAGTGCTATTTTTAATTTCAGGCCTCCCTTATAATCCCCACTCCTATTTGTAACTAGAAATTTTAATATAGCTTATAATCAGGGAGGTGTTAATACTACATTACACATGGAGTTTCGTTGAGGTCAGTTCAGTCTTTTATGCCCTTTAAAATTGTTGACTCCCGCTTTAGTTTTCAGCGTATATCTCTTTTATAGTTCATTAAAAGCAAAAGTGTATATAACAAAAGTAATTCTAAATAACAAAATAAACACCTTCTGATAAGTGCATGTTGGCCAAAAAACCAAGAGCAAGCGAAATATCATGATTTTTCATTTTAGACTTCCCTTATAAGCCCCACTCCTGTTTGTCTCAGAGAATATTAGTATAGTCCTAGAAGTTAGGTTAATTGTAATATACGTACCAAGCTTCATAAATTTGGTTCAGCCATTTATGTGTGAAAAGGTACCAACAGACACCAAAGCCAGAAATTGCACATATCTCTGGCATGTGAAACAAAAATATTGTGAAATTTTGAGAGAGAAAAAAAATCAATGTACAGACAGATGTTACAATTATATATATAGTCTTTTATCACTCATAATGGTCACAATTTTTATTTAATCTTTTCTAACTTTATATTTAAACGTTTTATGTAAAACTATTGATCGTTAATGGCTGAAATTGGACCAGTGGGAAGAGGGGAGTAATTTTGAAAATTCGTATTATGCTATGGATTGAAAAGTTGTATAAAACCAATCTTATTGCAAATGTAATGTTCTATTATTGTTGTTATATTCATTTTTTCTCTATCTTGAATATTAACTTTTTGTTTTAGTTTCCGACCTTTAATAAATCCCCACTCCTGCCTGCTCTTCCTTAACATTAAGCTGTTGTATTAATCATGGACCACTTCTTTCCAAAGCTAAATAACAAATATTGTTTTCAAAGAATTTATAATTCGTAGGATACATGTAAAAACATTAATTTATGATGCCATCATTAAAGATTTTACGTTATTTTCTCAAAAACATTTACTTGATCTATATCATAATCCATATATAACCAACACTAATGTTAAAGGCTGAATTCGGACCAAACTCAGGTGGGAGTGAGGTTAGAGGGGGAATTTGAAAATTCAAAATATTTCTGTTATTGTGAGTCTTATAAAATTTTATAAATTTTCTTGAGCTCTGAATTGTAGATTTACTTATCGATAGATAATTGGATTTATGTCTTCAAGCTTCAATTACAAAATTACAAAATGAATGACATGCTGAGTCACAAACACTCATCAGGTAGCAAGTAGTTTTTCTGTTATAATGTAAAAGTAAAATATTTATAGCCCACCTTAAAATCGCTGGATGAAGTATGGAATTTAGATAATTAGGAATTTACATAAAATTTAAATAACCCTTTAGCCTTTCAATGTGGCTTTATTACAGCGATTCTTGTCTTTTCTTCAATTGCTCATTTTGTTATTAACCCCTAAAAAGTAACATTTTTGACCTGTCTCTCTCTGACTCATAAGGACAATTTTGTTGTCTTTGAATTTTCTCATGCTTATTTTATTAGTGTGAGCAATATCAAACATAGTTATATAAATCATTCTTCTTGCCCTCTAAATACAGTACCTTTTTTCTAGCCTTTTTTAATTTTTTTGCAATCTCTTAATTGAGAATGCATGTTGTTTTCTTTAACACTGCTCTCATAGGGGTTTCTTTAACATTGGAACCTAGGGGTTTTGTCTAATATCATAGCTTTTCTAATAACTAAATCTGCAGTGGAAAAACCAAAGACGGGTGGGATCAGCAATGGCACCTTGAAGCTTCATAACTTGTCTAATAAGTCGGCTGAGTTAAGGATGACATCTGATTATGAATAGAGAGTATATAGAGTATTAGGCTGACTTTTTTTGGAACACCCTGTATATCCAAGCATCAGGTCATTAATTTGTGGTTTGAAGGTGTTTTTTGCTATCTCCCAGTTTTTCCGGAAATGAAAACAAAACTATTTGTTAAAAAAAGGGTGTATACGTGCTTATATAAATTTGAATGGACCTCATTTTCATCATCTGTTAAGTAGGATCAATAGACATTTGAGGAATTTTTCTAAAAATCTTGTCATGAGTACAACCTCAATAGCTAACTCCCCTTAAGAGAAATCTGCTAATTCTGCTCTTTGATGATACCTCATTCATGTTCCAATACTCAATTTTATTTATTTTTTTTGTTTAGACCTATACTGTGACAGATGCTGTGCAGAAAGTTTGTGAAGCCTATAAGTGCAAACCAATAGAAGGAATGCTTTCTCATCAACTAAAACAAGGTAAAATTGATGGAGAAAAAACAATTATTCAAAATCCAACTGACGCTCAAAGAAGAGAACATGAAAAATTTGACTTGGAAACACATGAAGTGTATGCTATGGATGTACTTGTCAGCTCTGGAGATGGTGTTGTGAGTTTCTTTATTTCACTGAGGATTATATTTTATAGATTTTTAAATGATTTGATTGTTAGTATAAAGTGCTTTATTTAATAAATAAGTTGTTGTATTATATCATTCAGCTATGGCAGCCATATGTAAATATATTCCAAACAAATATTAATCTCATATACATACTATTTTTTTTTTTTCTCAAGAAAGCTGTATGCTATAGTGTGTGTATACTTCTGCTCTTGTATTTTCCTAACCCTTGTGGGATACAAATTTTTAAATTAATACTTTTTTTAGCAGGTTTTCCTGAGGGGAAATCAGCTATTTAGGACGTACTCATGACGTGATTTTAAAAAATTTCTTCAAATATCCATCAATCCTACCCAGGAAATGAGGACCGTTCAAAATTATATATATATATATATATATATATATATATATATATATATATATATATATATATATATATACACATATACATATACATACATATATAATTTTGAATGGTATATGTCTGTTAATGCTCTAGCAGTCGCAATTTTTGTTTCATTGTTACCAAACTTGATATTTAATCGTTGTATCTAAAAAAAAAAAGATG
Organism: Riptortus pedestris; assembly: GCA_019009955.1. Taxonomy (NCBI): domain Eukaryota; kingdom Metazoa; phylum Arthropoda; class Insecta; order Hemiptera; family Alydidae; genus Riptortus; species Riptortus pedestris. Next base: position 144,554,069 of record CM032228.1, on the reverse strand, counting down.
AAGTTCGTTAATGACTGAAATCTGACAAGTGGGTTGGGGGGATTTTCGAAAATTCAAAATATCTCTGGTATTATAGAACCAATTTTATTGCAAATTAAATATTCTATAAATATTGTTATATACATTTATTCTCTATCTTGAATATTAATCGAGATATTTGCATTTTTCAATACAATGTTGGTTTAAGTAATTATATTTCTTAGCACTTCATGTACAACTTGAATTTCATAGATTGTTTACATAGGGTTTTCTTTAAAGGGAGAAATTGAGATAGAATATTCATGTTTTACACTTTATCTCTCACTTAAAAGTGTATTGATGGAAGTGAGGGATCATTTTTATTTTGAAGTTAAATGTTTTTACATTATTTCTTAAATTGTATTAATTTAATTTTTCTAGGGAAAGGAAATGGACACACGAGTATCTGTGTATAAAAAAACTGATGAAACTTATCAGTTGAAGTTAAAAGCTTCCAGAAATTTTTACTCTGAAGTTAGAGACAAACATGGTTCCATGCCCTTCACTCTGCGTAGCTTTTCTGATGAAAAAAAAGCTCGATTAGGAGTAAATGAGTGTGTTAGCCACAAGCTTATAGAGCCATTTCAAGTACTTTATGAAAAACCAAGTAATGCCATTATATTTATATATTTTTTTTTTTTCTTTCAACAACAAACTTCTATTAATCATAAATTATCTATCTACAGGTGAAATAGTTGTGCAATTTAAATTTACAGTATTGTTAATGCCTAATGGGCCTCATCGTATAACTGGAATACCATTTGAAAGTGAATTGTTTACATCTGAATACAGCATAGACGATCCTGAATTGAAGGTAAAACATTCTTGGTGCAACTTTTTATTTATTATTTTAATTACTGTTCTCAATAAATACAGATGGCTCAGTAGTGCCCTAACTTAAAGATAACATGACTAAATGTTTAATAAGCTTTCTTTACCACTTAACGGCGCAACTGGGAGTGGAAGGTGATTGACGTGGAGTGGCATGGGGTTTGGGGGGGGGGCTTGGATATTTCATCTTATTGGGCTGTTCAGAAAGTTTCTGCCTTATTTTTAAGGCAAATGAAAGAAATTATGAAGAACATGTCAAGTATAATTTACAATATAATTACCATTTTGTTTGATACCCGGGTGCATGCATGTCCATGGTCTGTGAGATACTAAAATCCCAAATGATGATAATGAACTCTAATCGTGTCACAAAGGATTAAGAATAAATTTAATACCCTTGTTTAAGTAAAGTTATTGTTTTCATACATTCATTTCTGATTTCAGTCACTACTCTATGCTTCTGCCAACCCAAAGGCTGCAAAAAAGAAAAAGAAGAAGGCTGTTAAGGAAGAAACTGCAAGCATGGAAGTCGAAGCTGCTGCGTAAATACTGCATGATGTGCTAGAGAAGGCAGACTATATTTTTTTGTACATAAGATATAACCCTTCCTGAAAAATAATTTTGGAGATGATTTTTATAATAAAAAAGGGGGGAATGTCCAACATTTATGTCACTGTAATTACAATATGGGGTTAAGCAGTTAATCTGTTTATAGCAATATATACACCTGTGAAACTATGCAATTTATTTTTCATAGCATATATTATTTTTTTTTTCTCATACTACTCTTTGTTTAATATTGTACCTGTTTCAAAACTTATTATGTTATAAAATGTATAGTTGTAATTTTAGCAAAAAAATGTACAAGTTTTATACAATTTTTTATGTTAACAAACAAGAGGCTTTTCCTTAATTTTACATGGTATGCCAGATTTAATGTATAAGATACATTATGAGTTGTTGATTTGTTTTATTGCTTGATTTTGTTATACCAACAATTCTGTATTTGTTTCAAATTATAATAACTTTCCTGAACTTCTTTTACATTTTTTTTTTTTTTTAATGTGCCATGGTACTTTGATGTAGTCCAGTTTTTTTTTTTTCTGAATCTGATTGTTCTCATGATTAAGACATTTTAGGTCATACAGTTTTATGGTCAATTCAAATTAAGCAACCTGGCGTCTTTATTTTAAGAAAAATAGAAGAATAAAATTTCTCTTATTTATTCATTAATAGTGGCACATCAGATATATTTTTCGTAGTGTATGATTTATTAAACAAGGGATTATTATGTCTAAACCATTTGTTATAATTTATGTTTATCTGTATACGGGATCTTAAAAGGGAATTAAGAAATATAAGGAATGAAATTTTTCCTATTATTTGTATTTTAAAGTATCTATGTTTCCTATTTTACTGACATACATTAAACTAGATATTCTTTCCTTCTTTTTTTTAATATTAAATTTATTAAAGTCGTGACCATTATAACTTAAAATTATTCTCTCTCCTTAATGTTTTAATTTTGTTTTGATATTGTAGTCCTGAAAAATCAAAGCTACAAACTTTCCAGTATTAAAATTATAAATAACTTGAAATGCAATATTAAGATGTATTATTGTTTTAGTTATTGTTTTCTTTCCATGCACTTATTTATTTGCACAATTTTTTTATACAATACTAAAGATACTGAATTTATTTAATTTATTATTAACCTAATTTTAATGTTATTTGTTAACATCCACTTTATGTTGGCTAATTGGGTATTTTTAATGAAGATTTCTTGACGATGAAAAACTCTGGCTCATGACAGCTGAGAAAATTAAGATTTCCTTCATGCTGGAATGATATATACATATTATCACACATTCTATAATTTATCCCTAATTAAGAGCTCTACGTAAATAATACTAGAAATTTGAGATAGATGTTCAGTGACATTTTACACATGATATGAAAATTGCATGAGTTGTGGTGCTAATTTACTGTAGGCTAAAAAATATAAGTTACAAGTAAATCTGCCAGTATTAGAGAGAAGACAAGATCTATAGAATAGCACTTTTATAGCTAAACCAGAGACAAAAGAACCAGGCGCATGGCCAGAGGGGAGATGGTAGCCTTCCCATACTACTTGCCACCTCACTTCTAATTATGCTATCTGTAAATGAATCAAACTCTTATTTTCTTCTTATGTTCGGTATTTTCCTTTTTATATATAAACATTTTGAAGCACTAGGACATGTTCATATTTCCTTCAGCTATATTTAAGTTCAAGCTTCTCTGTTTTTTTTTCTTAAATATTTGACTACATTTAACACTCTTTGCCGAATTTGTTACCTGAGTGGCCAACCCAATACCAAAACTCTGGACATAACTATTGTAATAACGTAAAGAGAATTCTATTGCTGTAAACAAGGCTGCACTTGGAGCTAAAAGAGAAAATAAAGAGGCGTCTGAAGGGAACTGAAGATAGAGTGGAGTTGGGGGGGGGGGGGGTGTCAAGAGGCCACGCATGCGCATGCCTAGTTCTTTTGAATCTGGTGCCATGATAGGAAATGCCTTCATCAACAAAACAAGATAACTTCTCAAACTGGAGGAGTGGCAAACTCCCATTCCTCCAGGTGCAATTTCAACCATTAATAAACTTAGCCTTTAGTTTGCAATCAAATTAGAAGCAATCTTGGTAGCAATTAAAATAAAAATTATGGGCTCTAGAGAGTTATGTAACTGCAAACTGATGTCATTTCTTTATTCATTTCCAGTTTTGTCTTTAAAGACCCAATGTGACAATGCATTTTATTTAAGTTTGTAATTATATTGGTTCTTGAGATTTTTTAGCATATGAAAATAATGCCTCTACCTTAATACATTGTTTCTAGCACCCATGTGTGTGTCCCTCAGTTTGTCTTCTCCTGTGGGTCCCATTTCTATGTAAGACCTTGGCCACTTTTGGAGAACTTAATGCATGAGCTGAAATTCAGACCTTCATCATGCCTTCTACTTAATTCTTATTCGCTGTGCTTCTTATTTTTTTAACTTAAGCAGTCAGTTATATGCATCCAGAGTTATCAGGTGAACAAGTTCTCTGTTTATCTTATAACTCCTGATCTCATAACCTTAAGACTGCTATGGACTGATAAATTAGTACGGGTTTTTGTGCCCAGAATGCTAAAGACTGATATATCAGTCCAGAGAGAGATGTACCCCGGGTACTATGCAACACTCAATTCCTACAGGCTATTAGATTAGCTCTTCCTCTATAGCCATCTGTTGACTTTTAGCAGATTTCCCTTAAGGAAATTAGCTATTGAGGTTGTACTCATGACACGATTTTTGAAAATATTTCTCAAATATCAAACCTAGTCAATGACAAAGGTAGCTCCATTTGTATGTTACCGCCCTAGCTGTCGCAATTTTTGTTTTACCGTTATCAAACTCTATATATGTATAAGCATTTTATGGATAAGTAAAGATCATTAACAGTTGATCGGAATTGAGTGAGGGGGGGGGCGGGTTAATTCGAAATATCTGATGGATAGAAAACTGTACAGAACCAAACTTATTGTAAATTTAACTGCCTATAAATGTTATTTACATATGTTCTCTAATATGGAAATTAACTGAGGTATTTGGATTATTTAGTTTTCAGCATTCAGTAACCCCCTCCTACCCATGTCATCATAGCAATGTGCTGATAGCTATAACATTAACCTGTTTATTCTAAACTTAAATACCAAATTTTGGATTCATGAGACCTTTATTATATGAGAGACAGAAATTAATTGCTCAATGGCATCAATTATGGTTTTACATTGTTGTCTTGAAAATGTTTATTTGATCTATAGTGTTTCAGTCAACACTAAGGATCATATTTATTAATGGTAGAAATTGGACCAGGAATAGGGGGATTTGAAAATTCAAAAATCTCCTTTATTATTAGTTGTGTAGAAAAATGTTATAGAACCAATCCTGTTAAAATTTTGATGTTATACAATTGTTGCTCTACGCATTGTTTCGTCCCTTTCCTTGCGCAAAGCCACTATGGTATATTAAGCGAGGAGTAATTCGTACTTTCTGGTTTTCAGGATATGTGCTGAAATGAGATCAAGGGCAGGTTATACCAGTACATGGGAAATCTGCTTAGTTTATGCAGCCCCTGCATGATGAACTTTTTATAGAAGCTACAGTGGCTGATAGATCAAAGCTGATAGATGCCATAGGAATTTACTTTTCTCATTTTTAGCTTCCCTTTACTGGGATTCCCTTTGTGCTTGCCCTGCCCCTTTTTCAACCTCAAGTACAGTTACTTATTACCTGAAATTTATCCTTGCATATTTTTAAGTGAACGTGTACTTCTGATGAAAAAATTTTATTAACTAAGTAAGTAACTTTTGATGTATACACTTTTGCCATATACCGAAGTATAAACAAGATATATGCTAAAAACTAGCGGGAGTAAACAATTTTAAAGGGCTCAAAAGTCTAAACCGACCTTAATGAAACTCAGTATGTGGATTAATATTAATGCTTCCATGAAATTAAGCTATATTAACATTTCTAGGGACGGACAGGATGTAGGGGTTATATGGGAAACTTATAATGAAAAGTTGCAATATTTTGTTTTCTATTTTTTTTTTTTTTTAATTTTGATATTTAGAGTAACTTTGGTTACATACAGTTTTGTTACATAAGAATTATTAATTCCTTGGTACCTCGACAGATTATCACAGTTTCATTGGACTTCTCAAATCCATATTAATTTTTTACAGCTATTAACAGATTGAACGATGAGCCCCCTTCTTTCCCAAACATTAATTAATCAGAAATGTCAGTTTCCGTTTATATGGATTTAATACTTAATTTAATTAAAACAGGAAAATTAATTGATCAAACGCTTTTTGTATTGTGAAGATATTGTAATCAGAACTGCTAACATAACATATCTTAAATGAGTAGGTTGGTTGGTGGCACTGACTGCAGGGAAGGGAGGTGGGAGACTTCCTTTCTGTCTTCTCACTGCTAACCTTACATTACAGTGAGTTGTATAGTTAACTTTACAACTAAACAGGTTGTTCTAAAAAACTCAACTTGTAATACAAGTTAATAAAAGAAACGATAACAAATAATTAGAAACATAGTTTTTTCGATCTTCTATATTTTATACAATTCTTATTTTTATTGAATTTCGAATTTTATACTTCAATGTTTTGGCCTTAATTTTGCTAGTTAGTACCGTTTACTCTACCATCAGCCTAGCTTATCTTTCCAATGGTATATTAAGTCATTAACTTGAACTAGATGATAAACTCAGCTTCATCTGTTTTGAAAATAGGAATAGAAATAAGAGTAGGGAATTATAAAAAATGAAATTTAACCGATGGATTTGGAGTGTATGCATAAAACTCCTAGATTTTAATACTTGGAGGATTCGAATTGAGGAAAAATTATTTTAGTTTAACAGGAGAAATTATACAACTGTATTACGGTGGGAATGCACAAATAGGTTATAATCTGTGCTATGATACTTATACTTTTAGTAATGTGTTATTCCCAGAAATGCAAATTTGTTTAAATCTTATAAATATATAATTTAAAAGATTGAACACTGGAGAGGTGCAACCAGTTATTCCTGGAATTTATTAACTCTGCTTTGTTAATATATGCTATACTTTACAGAACATACTAAGTACCACAACAAATATGCAGTTAACTTTTCAGACATATAAAAGAGTATTTTTAATAGTGGTTATTATGTACATAATACAGCTGTCATTTATTCATACATGGTTCAGAGTACAGAATACTTTCTATGATAATGAATCATATGGTCCATTACGTTATAAAAAAAGCTACATGCACAGGAAACAGATAATATAAAAATATTGTGGATAGTGAAGTCTTACATAACAAATACTTTTATTATTAACATATTCCCAGAAACGCAGGGTTTAAGATAATAAAAAAAAGTGCAGTCTGTAATTAGGTTGAAAGAAAGAAATTGTATTTATTTTCCTTTTTAATCTGTAGACCTCCAATACAGCTTGGTAAATTTTCTGAATTTAGCCTAAGTGTTTTGGTCTGCTCCTTTTTTTTTAATTTCAGTTCTTATCTGTAGTCAGTGAGTTGAGTGCAAGTGTAAATAATGTATTTAATGTCTTGTTCAGTTGTATTGTCACATGGCGAAAATGGACTGACAATGAATCTATATTTATATAAATATGAAATTAGATTTCCATAACCATTTACTAAGAGGTTGTTAAGAAGTCAGTTTGTAAGTGTTCTTTTAAGTTTGGTATTAATTGAAATGCTTTTTCGTCCTTTGCCCACAATTAACTCTTTCATTTTACTTTTATTAGCACTCAATTCACATTAAAAAAATGCTGATTTCTCCTAAGGGAGATATTCTAATATAGAAGATCTCTAGTTCTTTCACTTAGGTGAGAATATTATACTTTTATAGAAAACTCCACATACTCTTAACTCCGTGCCAGATTTTATATTTCATATTTTTTTTCAAAATATTTGTCAACTATTCTTTCATTCTTTTTTTTTGTTTTTATTTAGATTTTGTTCCACATTCAACTTTGTTTTCAAAGGAATATACAACAGAAGAACAACAGAATCTCAAATAAAGCTTGTCAGTTCTAACATTTTATTTTAATTATTTACAATCATGAAAACATTTCTAAAATATTCTCTTCAATAACAACTTAACATACAACAATTTTAAGAATTTTCATTTGGAGGATTAATTTGATTAAACACAAAATCATATCCTTCCTTTGCTAGTGAGGCAAATATCTGGGGTGACTCGAGAATAAACTTACTTGTAGCAAGTACACCACTATTCCAATAGTTCTTCATTGAAGATGTTATATCTGTTAGACGAGGTAACTCAGGAACCTGAAATTTTGATAATATTACTACCGTGTAAGCTGTATGACTAGAGCCATTGAAAAAAACAGCTCCAAAAACCATTGTCCATGGCGGAAATGCATTAAATGAAACTTTATTATATTTCTAAATGCAAATAAAATAAATAACCATAAGTTGGAGCTTGCGGTTCAAAACTGTCTCCAAGAAGGATTTTGTAATGTCAAATGAAAACTGTTCATGAAGTTAAATAATATCCTAAAGTTTAGCAATCAACACAGGTTGGCAAAATACAGAATCAGACAATAATTGGCAGTGATTATTCAAAACAAGAAGGCAATCTTCTTTTTTTAAAAAATTAATTAAAACAATAACTTTAACCATTTACTTAGCAAATCCGTAAATGATATTATTTATTTATTTTCGGACATCACATCAAAGGTGATTTTCCCATTAAATGATATTAAAAACAGCAAAGTCAAAATATTTTCAATTCTGATGCCAATGTTCTTAGAATGGTCTAAAACATGTGTTGCGATCTGGCTGCGGCGATAAGCAGTAGAAGCTGAAAGAGATGAAAAATGCCATAACCAAATCACGAACAAGAATTTAGGAAGGACCCACCAACAATCGACTCGTCAAAATTCAAATATATATAAATTTATAATCAAAATATTCACCAATAATAATTATTAAAATGAAAATGAAGAGGCACCTTTTAATAATATAATGGGGGACACTTATTTCTACTTATACTATAATAATTCAAACACTTAGCTGTTTTAATAGAAGTGCAGACTTAGCCGAAGGATTAGCTGGGTCTCACCATCAAGGGTCTCCCCTCCAGAGAATGCCGAATATGACTGATTATAATCCTTTGCGTCGGGGTCCTTATATATGCCAAATCCGGCGCTGAACTTTGAACTATCAATCGAAATACGCTTGAAAAGTGTATTTAACGGGACATTATTATCGAAATTCATCTGTATTATTAATTAGTGTACCGATGTTAAGAGCTGTGAATGTTATTATAAAAATCATGTGGAATGAGTGAAAGTGGGAGTTCTAAAAATAACTCAAATACAAAAAAAGTATGGAACAATTATCCATCAATCCTACCTAGGAGATAACAATGAGATCCATTCAAAATTACATATATACTTGTCTGTTACAGTTCTAGCAGTCATAATTTTTGTTTAATCATTAACAAACTCGATATATAAGCATTTCATGTCAAACTAAAAATCAAGATCATTAAAGGCTGAAATTGGACAAGGGGATGTGAAATTAAAAATATTATGGTTGTATCAAAGAATTGTGTATAAGCAATTTTAATGCCCTACAAAGTTGTTATATGCACTATTTCTCAAATAGTAACTGATATATTTACATTTTTTAATTTTTAGCTCCGTAAACCCCCACTTCTCATCTCACATAACAATAAGGCAATATATCACGGCTCTTTTTATTCCAAGCTTAAATATCAAATATTGTTTTGAACAGACCTTTACTATGCGAGATGCATGCAAATACTTTGTGTGTTGATGTCTAACTACTGAATAATAACTTGGACTTAAAATAACCAAAGAAATATACTTATTACTCAGTTGAATAGCTAGGGATACGCTGTGACCTAAATCTTAGGATCAGCACAAATCAAGGGCTAGATATTCCATTAAATCAAGAAAATACAAAAAAAAAAAACTGACAATACTTGGCAGAATGAGTTTGGTCATTTAATGACAGCAACAAGGTTCCTTTTCAAAATCAATAAACAAAAAAATATTTCTAGTAATAAGTAAAAATGCAAACCTCTACAGGTACTTCAGCAACATAAGGAGCAGCTAGACCATATATAGTGCTGTATGCTCTTTGGGTGTCTTGGCTGTCCCCCCATACTCCTATAGAATTCGTATAATATATGGTTCCACCAACAAGGCCAATTTTTCCAGTAAACCTTTAGAAACAAATAATAACTTTAAAAATAATAAATTTAGTATTTAATAAACAGTAACCCACCAAATAACCATTTAAATATAAGTACTTTACTAATCTAGCCATAGTTAGCACTGGAGTGAGTTTAAAGATAAATGAAGCCCTGGAATAAATTCAGTTGACTACTTGATTAAAGTAAAGTTGATAAAAATAAGGGGCAGAAGTAACAGTCAGGTAAAGTCTCGTTGACAAATCCAAAACACTCCAAAGAGCTCGGTTGTAGAGATATAGAAATTCGATCATATGTTATAATCCATATATTACTAGTTAAGTTACCCAGCTTCGCCCGGGAATTCATTTGGGGCTGAATGATGATGGTATTTTTTTGGCAAGGCTTTACTTCGCACAATATTTTGACATTTCCTCGTCCCAGTGTTTAGGGTTTATATCCGTCGTTGCTGTGGATTTGTTAATAATGAAATTATATGTTATGTAAGGCTTCACTATGCTCAATATTTTTATATTTCCCGTCTCCTGTGTATTTAGTTTTTTTTTTTTTTATATATAGCGTAATGGACCATATAATTCATTATCATAGAAAGTATTGTCTTCCAAACCATATATGAATAAAAGTTCCGTTCCCTTGATGCGGCACAAATCCCAAGGTAACAGTTATTTTAGGACTACATAACTACTGTTAAAAATACTCTGTAGTTAGTCTTGATTGTAAACTGTATATTCATATTGGTACATAGAGTGTTAAGTAAATTATATCATATATTAACGGAGCAGAGCCCTGCGTTCATCCTTTTAAATTACGTATTTATCATAATTAAACAAATTAACATTCCTAAGAATAACACTACATTTCTAAAAGTATAAGCATCAAGTAACATGCAAAGCTAGACCAATATGAGGTCGGCAGGGATGCGACAGAACTGATAGGACGAAGGAAATATCCCAACTCCTCCCCAGGCTCAGTGATTCCAACCTACCACTTATTTAGGATCTCAATCCTGTAATACATTAAATTATATTAACAAATCTGATAACATTATCTTTACAATACTAAAACTGTTTCTTCAAATAATTTTCACTTTTTAATTAAATAAAGTATTAAATACGCTTAACCCTTTCCACTCCAATGTCGAGTGTCACTCGACACTGATTTTGTTCCACTAGCTCCACTGTCGAGTGATACTCGACATAGTGTAATACCTCTTTTTGCGGAAAATATTAAAACAGGAGGGATTTTTGTTACTGAAATGTTTGAGTCACGAATGAATGAAACATATTCTAGAATCGTAAGATACTATAATTCAATTAAAGCCTTGGAGTGGAAAGGGTTAAGGGCAAACTGTCGTTTATCATGAATTAATGTTTGGGAGAAGAGGGGGGGGGGGAGGCAGTAGTATACATTACTTGGTGCAATCTGTTACTGGCGTTAAAAAAATAACATAGATTAGAATTATTAAGGATAAAATATTAACATTAATTTATCCAGGTGAGGTACGTGGTAGTTCATATTGGAAAGAATTGTTGAGCATATCAATATTTCTACGCAAATTACTTGCTTCATACATTGTAACTGAAAAAATGTATAAAACAAAAGTTATTCTAAATAACAAAGTAAACAACTTTTGTTATGTGCACGTTTGCCGAAAAACAAATAGAAAATAAAATATCGTGAATTTTTATTCAGACCTCTCTTATAACTCTACTCCCGTTCGAACCTAAAAATTTTAATATAGCTTATAATCATGGAAGAATTAATTGTAATTCACATACTGTGTTTTTAAAAGTTCCGTTCAATCGTTAGTACCCAGTAAAATTGTTGGTTCCCGCCTTCCTTACTTAATACACTCTCTCATTAATAGTGATAGCCTAAATAACGATACAAACATACATAAACAATACAGACAACATATTTTAAAAACACCAGCCACACCTGTTAATATTCCTTTATCTAGTTGTGAGATAATTTACTCTATCGAAAATTTGAAGTGAAATAAATCGCCAGGACTTGGTGGAATCACTGGAGAAATATTAAAAGTACTTATACCATATTTTTACAACATTTATAATTGAACTGTACAAAAAATGTTTCAATGATTGTATCTTTCCTTATAAATGGAAACTTTCTAAACTCATTCTTTAAAAAAACGGAAAACCAGAAAATATTTCTTCCATGAGACCTATATCTCTTATACAAGCGGTAGTCTTAGAACTTATAGTTTATAAAAGACTCACATTTTTTATATCCAAATAAATTAATGCATCCATACCAATTTGGTTTTATTCCTCAGACATCGACATCCGAAGCTTTACAAGAAGCGGCTGAACACAAAATCACATACATTGCTCATATCACTTGACATAAAAGGTGCATTTGATAATGCGTGGTGGCAATCAATTTTACATACTCTAAAAAACTTAACTGTCCTACAAACGTTTACAGAATAGTATAAAATTTCTTTCAAGAACGAAAATATTATATCATTACCAGCGCCGACTGGCGGCTCTGTGGGCCCTCGGCAAAATTAGCTGTGCCCCCCCCCTTCCCAAATATGTTTAATTGGAATTAATAAAATAAGTAGCTGATGATTGTGGTTATAAAATGCGATATAATTAAAACAAATATTTATTTTAGGATTGCAGGCTATTACAAAAATTAATAAATCTGGAGTTACCTGTAGTAATAATTCAGGTCATTAGTTCCTTACAACACATTACCTATTTTTTTATTAAAAAAAAAAAACCTATATAAATAGCATAACGTACAAAATACAATCGTAAGGTGAAAGTGTATTTTAGTCCCCTCCTTGGTGGCGTACGATGACGACGGTGGCCATATTGTTTTTCTAACCCTATCTTTTTTAACACTAAAATTTCCAAAATACGCCATCGGTGGTTTACTCTGAGGGTGGGGTTTTTTTTTTCTAACTTTATCTTTTTTAACACTTTAAAATTTTCAAAATACGTCATCGGCGGTTAACACTGAGGGTGGGGGGTTTTTCTAACTTTATATTTTATAACACTTTAAAATTTTCAAAATACGTCATGGACGGTTAACACTGAGGGTGGGGGGTTTTTCTAACTTTATATTTTATAACACTTTAAAATTTTCAAAATACGTCATGGACGGTTAACACTGAGGGTGGGGTTTTTTTCTAACTTTATATTTTATAACACTTTAAAATTTTCAAAATACGTCATCGGCAGTTAACACCGAGGGTGAGCATTTTAATTTTAACTTAAATTTTTTTAAGGCGCATATTCTTCCCACATTTTGGGCATTCGTACGTAGGCGATAAGAATCCCACTTTTATGCACCATTCAATAACTGCACGGTTTCCCTGCACTTCCAATTAAGCAAACAACTTTGTCCTGCACTCACTTTGTTGAGCCATAGCTAAAACGGAAACTATATGAATAGTAAACACTAGCAAAAAGCAATATGTCAGAAGGTAGTAAGAAACAAGATGTCGGACAGTGACGTAACAAGATGGCGGCTAGGGGGGGGGGGCTAAAATACACTTGCCCAATCGTAATATTCGCTAATCGAAATATGTATGAGCGATATATTTAAAAATGTAAATGAATATTATTTAGGGTTTTAATTAATAATAAAATTAACGCCTTTTTAAATTTAATTTTTGGTCAAAATATACTTTGGCGTTTATACATATTTTGATCAAAGATTACCATGGAACATACATATAGACAGATTGCATAACAAGTTAGTATTTTCTTTTCTCATTTGAAGTCTGTATGTCCCCTAAAGGCATTGGAAACAGCAGAAGGTAGCAACGAATATCCTCCTGAAGAAATAGAGCGCCCTGTGCATTAATACTCAGTGGATAAACCGAGCCCCACATCCCCAAAAAAAAATCACTCAATAAATCTAACAAACCTAGTATTGAATTGGATACTGATGACAGCCGAGATGGAGACAACGGCTGTGCTTTTGTAGTTTTCGAGAATTAAAATTTCACTCAAGGATAACTTACAAAAAAAACTTTATTGGTAAAATCACAAGCAGTTACAATGACAATAATACTTAATATGTGTGCATGAGACGAGAGTCAAGTGGCAGGGAAGGGAAGAGGCGGGAGTATATATACTAGATAAATAGCTGCTGCCTTAGGTTCCTGGAGCTGGAGTGCTTTGCAGCCTTAAGTCCTCCCACCCGAAGATTCGAAGCTCTCTGGGAATCAAGAAGAAGCAGGTAGTTGTATCAGGAATGAGCCAGAGTGGTTGTTTAAGCGAATCTTTAGGGAATTTCGAGAATTTCAATGAGCACTGAGTGAATTCAGTTCGGTTGAGTAATCCTAGGGAGTTGGGATGATTTGGAGTAAGATAATAGGGTTCAATGCCCTATGACTCCAAGAAATTTTGTATAAGGCCATTTTTAAATTCATGGTTGTCCATTTTAATCCTGTCGGGAGCTGGAAAGGTTTTAAGATATTCCATAATGACACTAGAAATGTGTGTACTGTTAAGAGGGTGTATCACTTTCCGGAACAATTTTTTTGAAAAAGTGTCAACAAATGTGTATTGTTGTTCATAATGTAATGTGTCAATCATGATTTCTTCAAAACGTTATTCTGTTGTTGGAGAGAGGCAGTACTTGTTTTTTCGTGGTATTTTGTTTTTCTACACCTACCTCAATTATTTACTTAATTCATAATGTGATCCTTCATCCATCCGTGGAAAATAATAGTGACGTCTGAGTTTATTGTATGTTGTATGTCTAGACCTCCACAATTGCATGTTTTACCAATGTGATAGTTGTCAATAACTCTTTTTGTTCATTCTATCTGGCACCATAAGATGCTATAAATATTTTATCAATACTTTGAATTCATTTAAAATAACTTGGCTAGGCATCTCTTAGAGTAAGTATAGCTGATTAAATAGAAGGATGGGTTTTATTGTTGTAAGTACTTAAATTTTCTATTAGGCACTTAACATTTATAATTTGAGTTCTATAGACGATAGGTTTATTTCCTCTTGAGACTGATGTGAAGCATCTGATCGTGTTTTTGTGAGCCATATTCATTCTCGTGCCATTAAGAGAAACAACAAAGTTAGGAAGTACACAGAGAATAAGTGAGGTTGGGGCTTTCAATAACTTTAAAAATATTATCAAACAATTTTTATGAAACTATTCTTTCTTTAACAAGTTTACCGTTTACATAAATTTCAACAATATTTCTGTCATCACCACAATAGATAAATTTCTGGATTAAATCATTTAAACCATGGGATGGCAAAACTCCTGCAGGAGACTTATTTACATCCATGTCTACAACCAGGGCATCAAAATATTTTCCAACTCTGAAGTTGCCCAAAACTTTTTCTTTAGATATTGCTGAAACAATGAAATAATTTTAATATTTCTTCTGACAATAAAACAAAATTCGATTACTATTTAAAGCTCATTCTTTTATGAAGAAATCGCCATGAAAAAATAAATTGTAACAAAATAACTCAGTGAGTTTATTGAAATGTACTAATATACTTCCATTTTCTAATTTTCACACTTATTGTGGGAGTAGCTCAAGAAATAAAAGTCCCTCACGCAGGGGCTGTGTAAACTAAGCAGATTTCCCAAGTGTGCCAAGTATTGGCACTCATCTCAAAAAGTAAAAATTCAATGGGAAAAATATTTGGTATTTAGGCTTCAAATATAATATAACAGCTTATTGTAAATATGACATGAGTAGAAGGGGGGGAGTGGTTTTACTGAAGGCCCAAAACAATAAAATGCAAGTATCTTGGTTAATGACCAAGATAGTGAAGAAATGCACATAACAACAAGATTGCATTTGCAATAAGATTGGTTCTATGCTATTTTTCGATCCAACGCATAATAACTGTGATAATAGAATTTTCAAAATCCCTCCCCTCTAAGCCCCTCCTCCCACTGGTCAGATTTCAGCCATTAACGAACTTGATATTTCTTTTACATAAAACGATTAAATATCAATATATACAGTCATATATATATATATATATATATATATATATATATATATATAATAGGGGCTGTGTATATATATACACATATAAAACTATTGGCTTACGCAGGGGCTGTGTAAACTAAGATTTCCCTCCTGAACTTTAACAATAGATAAATCTACATTCTGGTAACATAACACCACCGTGAATATTAAGTGAATAAATACAATTGGTAATAAGAAATCTATCAGTCAATTTTATGTAATGTAAACAAACAGATCTGCCAACCTCTTACCTGAATGAAAAACAATTACTGAAATATATCAGAATATAACATATTAATTTTATTGAAAACTATTGACTATATCTAGTACTGTAATTTATAATGAATCAGAATAATTTTTATCTCAATCAATCAAATTTTAGTAGACCAAGAACTTAAAACAGGAGGGGGGGGGTCACCAGAACATATTTGCATTTATCTCTTATAATAAAGGTCTCTTGAAAACAATATTTGGTATTTAAGCTTCGAATAATGTGGTTTCTAATATACCAGAGTTCTGTTTTATGTAATATGAGTACAAGTGGGGGTTTGCTGAAGGCTGAAAACTGAAAAAAGCAAATATTTTGGTTAATATTCAAGATAGAGAATAAATGTATATAACAATATTTGTAGTACATTTAATTTGCAATAAGATTGATTCTCTACACTTTTTCGATCCGACATATAGTAATGGAGATATTTTGAATTTTCAAAATTGTCATCTCCTAAGTAGGATCGATGGACATTTCAAGAAAATATTCGAAAATTGCATCATGAGTGTAACATCAATAGCTGATTTCCCTGAAGGGAAATTTGCTAAAAACACAATGCTCTTTTATATTTTTATTTGATATAAATGCTTTACATCTTGTAGATCCCATATAATGAGTGATACATTGAGATGTCTACGCGATTTGAAACATAGAACAAATAAATATATGAAAGTTATATTTATAGCAATAAAATAGTCGATCTTTTCCATAAAGTGTGGTTATGAAGCTAACAGGAGCCAAAAATGTTTTATATTTTTAAATTGAGTATTCATGTAAGTCTTATACACAATTTCCATGTGGTCAGCATTTTGAAAAGTTAAACATTTTTTTTTTTTGTTTATTTGAGAAAATAATTGCATAAGAAAAGACAATAAAAAAACAACTTTTGTTTTTTTTCTCTAGTCTGTTTAGTGGAATCATAGAGGCCCATAAAAATATTTAACTTGAAAATGTATATGAAATTCTTCAGATGTGATGAATTCACATTTGCTGATTATGAGAAAGAGGATTAATTATGGCTTTATAAGTGCCACTTATCTGCAGCTGAAATGAGACAAACTGGATACATGAATATGATTGCCACAAATAGGTTAATGATTCTAAGCTGCATGAACTAAGCTCACTTCCATGTTCTGGAATAACATGATGATAATTGCATCTTACCATTTATTCTCTATTTCTCCTGTAATAAGGAGCCTATGTATACATAAATTCAAATTAAGCTGGACAAGAGATCTTTAGTGGGTCAGTATAATAAAAAAAAATGATATACCTATATACATTAATATTATATTATATTAAAAGAGAATGTTAACCCCCTCAACTTTACACTATCAGAAATATTAATTACTTTCAAAAATAAACTTTAATCAAATCATTGAATACTCCTATTTAAAAAGTCCGTCATGCAGGGGCTCCGTAAACTAAGCCGATTTCCCACGTATCATACACATTACAATTGCAATAAGATTGGTTCTATACAATTTTTCGATCCTACACATAATAACGCAGATATTAAGAATTTTTAAAATTCCTCCCCTCTAAACCCCCCTCCCACTGGTCGGATTTCAGACATTAACAAACTTGATCTTTCTTTTTACATAAAACGATTGAATATCAAGTTTGGTAATGATTAAACCAGAATTGCGACCACTAGAGCAGTAACAGACAAATATATATATATGCAATTTTGAATGGATTTCATTTTCATCATCTATTAGGTAGGGACGGTTGGGCATTTGAAGACATTTTTTTGGAAATTTCATCAAGAGTACTACCTCAATAGTTGATTTTCATTAAGGGAAATCAGTTAAAATGAGTTAGTCCTACTTCTCCCAATTCTATTTTTATGTGAATATCTCCTAGCAGGATTTTACAGTTATAAATAAGCATAAACATTCTTAATTATGAAAAAATTTACTTACCTTCAGCACCTCCTAATGTAGCCAAATAAAATGCTTCATGATAAGTAAGAGGTTTATAATCTGACCGGATGTAAGACAAGTGTGTTGAGGTATTTAAAGTGCTTCTTATAGCATCAAGTATACTTAAAGTACAACCACCACCAACATCTGAAAAATGTTCATGGTAATAAATAAATAATAAATTGATTAAAACATTTTGTCGCAAAATCATAGTTTACTTTAGAAGAAACTAAGGACACGCTTGAATCAGTCATTTGAGAAACAACTCATCACCATTTTTTTCTTTCCAAAATCAAGAACACAAATGACAGGGTTTTTATAATGAACCAATATAAAGAGTTTCTTCTCCCTCTCCCAAACTTCCAACTTCAGGGCTTTCCCACAAACTGTGGTTCTATAAAGATTTACACAATTAATGATCTCCAGAAACTTAAGGATAAATATTCCTGTTTGTCATTCTAAGAGGCTATTGCACACAGTGAAACAAGTCTTGTGTTTAATAAAAGTGGAGTGAAAATTGATAGTGTAGTGTTTTACTTCATGGCCCAGCATTCATTACATTTGTGGTTGAAATAGTAACACATTTATTATGTAGTTTATTTATAGCTTGCTAGAATATAACACTACCTGTTCCCAAACCGACTTTTAGACCAGCCTCCCATAAGTCTCTTACAGGGCACAAACCACTTTGTAAAAGAGTATTTGAATTTGGACAATGTGCTATTGAAGTGCCAGCACTAGATAACATCTTCTTTTCTTCAGGATCTAGAAATACTCCATGTCCTAAAATAGTCTGTAACAAAGAAATAATAATTTTAATGTAATTTAAGTTTACAGAAAGAGCTCTTGAGAAAAATACTTTAAAAACAGTACTCAACAGGATCTGGAATTAATTGGTGTAAAACTCAATACATTTTCCCGAGGATTCAATGTCACTAGCTTGCTTCAGCTAGGCCAGCTTATTCCCTAGACTTGCACGACTCCACTAACACACTCAGGTAAAGAACTGGTGATCCAATATTGGCTCAATGTCTGAATCAAACACCTTCCAATTTCAATCTCTAACTTTTTGTACATAATAGACCCCTTAAAATTTCTAAAAATTCAATGAACCTCAAACCGCCCAGTATTTGGCAATCTCCCTCTCCAACAATGAAACTCACGGCACAACCAAGCACTTAGATGACAAGCATTTGTACTCAATACTTCACTAGACTTATGAGTCTTCAAAAGAACTGGATCCACTCTACTCACACAAAGCAATATCAATTTCCTTTATTGCATTTAATTTATTATTATAACGTATTAATTTAAAAGATGAAAAGTTTAATTATATTCCATTCAATCTATAATGGTTGGGTAGGAGGAAGGGAAACAGACCCTAGACAATCCTTAATCTTCAAATTACAAACTCCAAAAAGGTTATGAGGAGGATTTCTTTAATAATATATAATAATAATAAATTCCTTTTATTTAAAGGTATCTCCCCCTCCCCTAAATATCACATGATTACTTAATATACAACAAAATAAGTTCAATACAAGCCAAAAACAACATGGAATTAATAGGCAAATCCAAATGCTTTTCTTACAAATTACGGATAACTAAGCTAAGCTAATAAACTAAATTATTTATCAACTTATGATGTTATAATAGCTGTAATATTAAAAAAAAATATTTTACACTGGAAAATGTAGGAGGAATGTAGGAAAATGCTACCTTTGGTCATACACATATCCATCCATTTTGGAATGTAAAAATTCAAATGCTATTTTTTTTTAAAGAGTTCTTCATGAGTTTTTGTAAGATGTATTTTACTATAAAAATTAATGACAAAATCTCTTAAAGCCCACTCCCCAATGGAGGATAATGGAGATTCTGGAAAAGTGATGTGATTGTCACAAAGCCTGAGTGATATTATGGTGTAGTTTGTACATCTGTATAGATGACCAGATATGGATAAGGAAGTAAACACCAGGATTAGGTGATTTAATTATTTACATAATTCGATCATGGTAAATCACTAGGATTCAAAATTATTGTAAATGAAAAAAAAAAGTGTAAAGTCGATAGATATATCACCTTTAAAAGATTATATTAAGATCTCTGAGTTATCTTTTTCATGTTAACATACTTACTTTTTTTGTGAGCAGACCTGCTTTTTTGTAAATTTCTCCATAATTTTTGAAATCAGGAAATAATTCCATTGTAAATTCTATTTCATTTTTACTTTCACAAACATGGGTCTGTAAGGAAAACAAAAATGGTGAAACAACAAAAAGTTTTAATATATTTATCATTATTTTGCTTTCAGATTTTATCTATCTTACAGGGGCTGTGTAAACTAAGCAGATTTTCATTCTCTATAGTGAGAAACAAATGACTTCATTTCACATTCTGTTCTTTATTTCTTCCTTAGTAAGCACCCTATGAAAAGAACATTTGAAATTTAAGCTAGAATATAAGATATTTGGCAAACTATTAACTTAATTTGGAAATCATATTTAACTAAAGGTTACATATAAGTAAATAAAAAATTTATACAACTATCTGAGTTACAGCAAAACATATTAGAAAAACTACTGTTAATTCAGCAACAACATCAGTTAACGTATATGGAAAGTAAAATTTAAAAATGTCTAAATAGTATTTAGAATTGTCCAATTCATTTGAAAACTTCCAAATAAAATTAAGGATTTTCCAAATTAAACCTTGATAAGTTTAATCATATAATTGAGTTAAAGTAATTCAAATACAATTAATGAACACTCCTCGCAGGGGTGAGTTTTCACCCCTATCTTATATATTCTGTGATGTCTGTTCCTGTGACTCCTCCAGAAGTCCTCAATTAGGTCATCCAACTACACCTTCCACTCCTCCTGGTGTAGCATACAGCATTAGTATCAGTAGCCTCATGTCTCCATCCTCTTACATACTATAATACAGTGCAATCTAGCCTTCTTAAACCACGATGACCTCACCATACAATTTAAAATGAATATTATATATATTTATAATATACGGTCATCATTACCATCAGAATCAGCACATCTACCAAAATCATTGTCACCAAAATGATTTTCATTATCATCAATATCAATGGCAGAGTGATTTTATTATTCCCAGTCTACCCCTGGCCGTTAACTGGTTAATACATACTTTTTTCCCCTTTTTAGTGTAATTATTAATGTCCGCTATTGGGATAGACCCCCCTGTTTGCTCTTATGAACAACAGATGTGCTTTCAGTAAAGAGTTAAGTGATTTTCCTTTTAATAAAGTTAAAGATTTGTGCAATTGGATGCTTGGTGCGGTTACAATTGAAAAAAAAAAACCAACTTGTCATACCATTACCCACATCATATTAACACATTCAAGACGCCTGTGTGTCCACATCTTGAGATGTAATCAGGCACCAGGGCAAGATGGGCACTATCTTAAGATGTAAACAGTCTTGAATATGTTTAAAAAAATATAATAAGATACAATTTATTTATATATATTATTTATTTAGCTCTGGAGAATATCTAGTATATATTTTAAATTGAAATAGTATGGCTCTATTGTCACAATCAATCTAACTTTTGGTCATGTTTAGATTGATTGTGACAATAGAGCCATACTATTTCAATTTAAAATATATACTAGATATTCTCCAGAGCTAATTCATATAAAACATTTTTCTGAGAAAATTAGGTTAAAAGGTAAAATCTTCATTTATTAATAATAAAAAAAATGATGACACTTATTTTCTTAACATCATTTTTAATCAAACAGTACCAAAATATGTTACTAAAAATTAAATAACTGTTTCTTTCATTATGTACATTGTCAAATCTACGCACCAATAATAAGTCAACATACCTGAATATAAGTATTGAATTCTGATGCTAAATTTCCTAATCCCTTCAGTAATTCAAAATTACAAGCAATAGCAAACCTAGGAGTGATTGCAGGTTCAACCAGAGGATTCTGAAAACAATACCTTAATATAAACATGTGAATAACTTTAATTAAAGTTAAGGAAAATCATCTGGTAATCAGCTAACAATCAGGCAAGTGAGTCAACTTAAATTAGATAAGAGTGACAACCACTGTTTTCCAACCCCAGACAAATAACAGAGCACATTTCATAAATTCAAGAATAAAATATTTTCCTCCAACTTTAAGATCATATGACTTAGGGCTAAGCCCTAAGTAGCTGTAATTAAAGCAACTGGTACTTTTTTATCTGCATTATACATGTTCTACAAATCCCTGATACCAGTCCTTACCATACTTCCCAAATCTTTAGTTCCTTTACTTAATCTCTTAATTTTTATGCAACTGTGATTAAAAGAATCTGCCAATTTCAATCTCAATCCAGGAAATTTTTCTTTCTAGCTGCCATAAAAGGGTATTACAATCCTGTTTAAAATCTCTTGTTTAGCATGCTTTTTCTAACTCATTTCCATGTACCTCCGAAGCATCCTCCCATGATTGTCATCCTTAAGCCCAATTATGTATACTTGGCAGTTATTACCCAATGAATACTATCCTAAAAAATATTGGATTCATTTTTCATAAGATACACTTATCCACAATGCAGTCCTTATTCACCAATTTGGTTCCCCTTCCCAACAGACATTCCTTGTTATTGCTACCATATCCTAAACCCTTTACTGAAGTAATTTCTTTTAATCTTCTGCTGCTAGATGGTGGGGAGGGAAATTATCCTAGGTCCTTTCTACCCCTCTTCCAGCTTTCTGTACTATTCATGTAGTTACTAAATCTTCACTTCAATTAAATTTAAGTTATATGCACGCAACTTAAAGTAATATGTTAATCTATTTTTAAAAAGAGTGACAATGGTCAGAAAACATTTGTCAGGAAATAGTAGGGATTTGTGTTACGTAAGTATAGAAGCCAAACTAAAACATAGCTATTTTAGAGAAAAGCAAGATGTTGCAAAAATACACTGCAGGTAATAGAAAAACAAACAGAAAGATGGGTTCTTGGAAAGAAAGAACCATTCTAGAAATAAGAATGATCAACACTGTCTACCTACAGCAAAAAATATCTTATTAACCACAAACTAAAATAATCCTTCCTGAACTAGTTTTAATAGCTTCTGAACAACTAACTAAAATAGTTTGATGTAATTTAAATGAATAACATTTAATCTGCGACAAAGTGTGAGGACCACCATCAGTTTCCATAATATTCCATACACAGATTCCAGAGGTTTGCTTCTTATGAGCCCCACCTTGCAGATGATTTATGGAAAATACCCCTTGAATAGGAATAACAAAACAAAAGGCACAAGCCCCTTTGACAGTTAACTTGTCCACAATCCATTCTCAAATAATAATAAACTAACTACATTATAAGTGTTTTAAAATCAGGACATAACTTAAATGCTCAGCTCGATTATTTTTTTTTTCTAAATGGTAACAGCACAAAATATTAATTTGTATATTATAAGGGGTATGTATTAACAGAATGGCTTTATAAAAATATAAATTATGAAACTATGAGGGTGAAAATGTATGTAGTAATGGGTTTTGGTTAACTTTGATTTGTGGGTTCATAAGGAGATTTATTTAGTGACTGACCCACTAAATAAAATCCCTCTTCTCACTGTAGCTAGAGGAAGTGTAATGTAACTGTAGTTAGCTCTATCCCTACTACTGGTAATTAAAGTGAACATTAATTTAAACTACTAAAATATTATAAACATTCCTTACAACATATAATCAGAATCTTTTATATATATAGGTATATATATATAAATTAATAATACAAAAGAAAGTCTTATTAATAGATGACTTCTCCTTTCAAGAAACTAAGAGATACCAAGTATACTTTCAAACATAAACTAAATATGAAATAAACAGACACAATTACCTGGAGCTTTTTTACGGCTTGAATAAATTTTCTAGTTTCCTCAATTGATTCCTTTGTGGTCTCAATATAACCAGAGATTGAATTTTGATTCATGTTGACTTTTCCAACTAATGCCCGTTGCCCCAAATTAGAAATAATTTCAGCAAGTTTAACACAACTCTCAGCATGGATTGTTCCATAATAACATGCTGTAGTTGTGCCACAGAATAATGATGTTTGCTAAAAAATAAAATTTGTGAATACATAAGAAAGACAAAATTTTATTTACTTTTTCTTTGAATTTAAATAAATACTTCTCTTTCAATTTCCATCCAAAAATATGTAGTAAATTAAAACTAATTTGTAATGGTGTAACTTGAAATGGAAATATGAAAATAAAATTTGAAGCAGAATGAAAGACAAAAGAGATAAATTAGAAACAAAATACAATATTTATGAAATGCACTGCAATTACAGTAATAGTAAGTATATAAGAAAATCCTTGCAATTATTTAAAACAATATGTTAATAGATAGAAATGAAAATAAAGCAGTGTCAGCAGAACATTCGATATCAAAAGAAAGATCACTTTTGGAATTTCGAATCCATACAAATCATAGGTAAAAACTTATGATCGCTGGAATGTTAACAGACATATATATATATATATATATATATATATATATATATATATATATATATATATATATATACATATAAAATCGTAACCTCTGTCTGAACATTGATTTTTTTCGCGAAATTTCACGATAACTTTTCGTTTCACATGTCATAGACACCATAACTGCATTTTGTATCTTTGGTGTCTGTTTGTTTGTTTGTTACCTTTTCACGCATAAACGGCTGAACCGAATTTTATGAAACTTGGTATGTATATTATTACTAACCCAACTTAGACTTTAGGCTATATTAATATCCTCTGAGACGAACAGGAGTGGGGGTTATAAGGGAAACCAGAAATTAAAAATAGCGATATTTCGTTTCCTGTTGGTTTATCGGCAAATATGAACATAACAAAAGTTGTTTATTTTATTATATAGAGTAACTTTTGTCATATTCCTTTTTGTCTTTTAACAAAGTATAAACGAGATATACACTATAAACTAAAGCGGGAGTCAACGATTTCATTGAGCGCTAACGAGTAAACCGAACTTACAAAAACTCGGTATGTCAATTAGCATTAATTCTTCCATGATTATAAGCTATATTAAAATTTTTAGGTTAGAACGGGAGTGGGGGTTATAAGGGAGGCCTGAAATAAAAATTCGCGACATTTCATTGTCTATTTGTCTACTGGAAATATGACAATTTGGAGGACAGTGAAGACTTACAAAAAAATTAATTTTATTATTAACAAATGCCAACAACGGGAATTAACCCTAAACACTGGGACGGGTAAATGTCAAAATATTGTGCAAATTAAAGCCTTGCGAAAAAAATACCATCACCATTCAGCCTTAAATCAATTCCCGGGCGAAACCGGGTATCTGAGCTAGTATATATAAATATATATATATATATATATATATATATATATATATATATATATATATATATATATATATAACACATTCAAAACTCATTTTCGTCATCTCCTGGGTAGAATCGATGGACATTTGGTAAATGTTTAGAAAATCACATCATGAGTATGTCCCCAATAGCTGATTTCCCCATCGGGAAATCTGCTAAAAGTGGTTTGGGCTTTTTATTGCAGCTAAAAATCATCAAGGTCTGAAAAACCAACCAAATTATATACATATAATTTTAGTAAAATATGGATATTTGAATACCTACTTTTTTTCTGTTAGTATATCTGGCATTTATTATATTTTTATATTATTATTTTACAAATTCAGACTCCAGAAGTACCTTAATTCAAGAAGCATGCTTTGCATGTGTAAAAACAATGGCATAGACCCACACACACGCAGGCGTGCACACACAGACGCGCACACACACAGACGCACGCACACACAGACAGACACACACACACACACAGACAGGCGCACACACACACATATATATATATATATATATATATATATATATATAATGTATGTGGGTGTGTATGTATGTGTGTGTGTGTGTGTGTGTGTGTGTGTGTGAGGCACACACACATATGCCATGGAGTTCAGCCATGAGGAACAAACATGGACCCACTCAAAAAAAAAAAAGACAATATTAAAAGTAATTGGTACTGCTTGCTTTTTTCTTTTTCTTAAACACAGAGTTTTTATATTTTAGTAATACTATAATGTGTGTAATAAAACATGTATAGTAAAAATGAGTACTTACAACTGCATACTTGTAAATACACTCAGCAAAATCAATGTCTTTGAATTTACTTTCCAAAGGAAGTGTGTATGTTGTTAGCCACTCAAGTAACTGCTTGTCACAGCCAAGACCAATATTTGGATACTGTGGGGCATGGACATGGATATCCAGGAAGCCTGGGCACATGAACTGCCCAGGTTTCAGTTCTTTAATTTCATATTTATTTATTTGAATGCCAGTTAACTTGTTGATATCACCAGTATCATCAAGAGCAACAATCTGTAAGAAGACAATTATTTTGTTAAAAATAGTAAATTTTAATGAACAAATGTTTTACTCAGAAAATACAATATAGTCTGCGTACTATAAAAGTTACTTCTAAAAAATAGTTTTGCTGAAAGAATTTTACATTTTTTTTGCTAAAAATTAGGAAGTTTTTCTGGAACTTGATGCCCAAGTTTTTATGCTAAATCTTTATCAATATCATATGTATGTATATGATACAGATCTATATTTCACAAATTAGTCATACCAGTTTTATACTAAATCTAGAGACGGATTATCATTTGGCCAGAACATGGGCTCAGAAAGTTAATGCATCCACAAGCCTCCTTGCCTGTTATATCCCTTCCCTCCATTCCTTCTTGATTCTTAAAAACAGATAAAACGCAGTTTTTAATGGTTTCTTCTCCTCCCAAATCTATAGTCATAACTTGTGCAAAAACACTATCTATTAAAATTATTTGGTGCTTGTGACTTTTAATTAAAACAAATTAATGTGATTTTTATATTAAAAAAAGAAAAGTGTAACCTTCACAATTTTTCTTACTGATCGATCATCTACACAATTACTTGATAAATACTCCATTTATAAATGCTTATTCTGCTGAAGGGCATTGAGGCACATTAAAGAAAGCTCTGATTTTAAAGAAATCCGATAAGAGCTTTGATTTTCCCCAACTCAAAAAAATTACATTTCAGAGGCCTGTGATTACACTACTATAACTTCACCTCAGCAAAATAAGGTAGTTAGCTCAGCTCAACACTAAAAAGTCCATTAACTAGGGGCTACATAAACTAAGCAGATTTCCTGCAAGTATGACACACAGATTAAAAAATGACAGTTGGTGAAGTTCACAATCACACAATAAAGCTTTAATGGTCATAAAATAAATAAATATTTATATCTCAATCTCAAAAGGAGGGTACTAGAACAAAAAGAGAAACATACTTTCCCATCTTCAACAGCAATAGCAATTTTTGGGAGACATGTAATTTGGTCTTTCACTACAGAATGAACTGCAGGTCCAACAAAAACAGTAGCCTTCTAATAAAACGAGAAAAACAAATAGTTAGTAGATGTATTAAATATTAAGAGCCATATTTCTTTAACAATTTTTATAGTTACCGCCATAGTAAGAAAGCAAGATTTTACTCTTCCGAGAAAAAGGGAACCAATATGATAAAAATATGATTCAATTAATCAGTAACTAACACTTTGGTGACAATGTAGCCTGATAACCGTTATCAATATAAATTATTGACCGCACTTTGATAAATGTTATTTCATAAATTCTGAAGGTTACCAGCAAATGACAACTTGTATACATTAATTAGCATTGAAACGTTTATCTATATACTTAAGATTCAGGTTATAATTGTTATCAGTAGCAGTCAATAGTCGCCAACACTGAATAACATAACAAACAGAAAGGACGTTAAGCAGAAGCACCATATTTTCTTTGCTTGGTTTAAGTAATTTTATTTGGGCCCAGAGAAAGAGCAAGAATTTACTTGCAAAGAGAAATGCAGACTTTGTAAAGCCAGTAGGGGTGTGCTAATATTTTTCCTTCTGAGAGATCATTCTATTTTAAGGGGAGTTGAGCTGTGTTTTGGTGGTTGAGACCCTTAGAGAAAGACTCGGCAGCGTTGCCCGTTGGGTTACAAGTTGCTTAAATGAGATACATATTTTTTAGCAGATTTCCCTCAAGGGAAATCAGATATTGAGGTTGTACTCGTTTTCGAAATATTTCTTCAAATGCCCAACGATTCAACCCCGTTCAAAACTATAATATATATAGGTATATTTGTCGTTGAAAATTCTCCCAAGAGAGCTTCTGTGATTGTAGTTAAAACGCTCTTTTCTTAAGATTTAAACCCTAAACCTATCCTATAGCTAGCATAGCCTATATTAAACTATACTTATTCCTTACCTATATTACACTAATTACAATTATTTATAACGTTCCACGTTTACTATGGCTAATTGGGAAGGTTTATCTACAGGTTACCAGCCCTTTCCAGCCAGGGTGGACTTAAGATTTTATTTAATGAGTTCGTCACTAAATAAATTCCTATTACCCAACCGGGAATCGAACTCAACACTCTAGGTTTACGATGTGTGATTAAGGCCAACGTTTTAACTTGCATGGCTAACCTGAGCCCACAAATAACCGTGTATTAATTTATCTAATCAGAGCTTTAAAAACTGATTGACAGGACAAGAAAGCCCTGTGCAAGTTGTCTATCAACTGACTCGGAACGATGAGGATCATCAGCGCCGGGTGAGGTCGACTAGGGGCTCATAGAGACTTCACTTTGCTACCTAATTGGTTGATGGGGAGGTATAGTGAGGATTGTCCATATAGTTAACGGAGTCAACGAATTTTATATAGCTTTTTGAAATGGATTGGGAAATGGGTCCTAGGGAGATGTGACGGACAATTTTACGGACGGTGTCGTTTTGGAGGGAAAATAGTAAGGATTTGGTAAGATATCATAGGACAAGGAGCCATAAAGGAGGGCTGGATGATGGACCGTCGACTTACCACCTTTGGCGGTGATCTCCGTAAAGAGAGAAGGAGAGAGTGAGGAAACCCTGTTGGACTTTGAATAGGAGAGGATGGGATTTGGAGAGAGAATCGCCGACTCTTATTCAGGAGGTCCCAGTGTCAGGAACGAAAACCAAGTCTACTACTTACGTAAATGATTCTTTCCAGTATCTTGGGTATGTGTTAGAGAAGGCTAATAATGATCTAAGATCCGAATTTGCCAGGATTCAGGAGCGGGACAATTACTGCTAGTTTTCAGAGGGCGGGAAATTGTCATAAACGGAGGTAGGGGTTTAGGAGATGGTTAAGATAGGTCAGAGACTTCCGTGGAAGCTAGCCAAGGAAAACGTATTGCACCCAGTCCAGACCAGGGGACTTCCTTCCTTGGTGGGGCGTAGAATGACACAGCTGCCTTTTGAAATGAATATGTGGTCCTTCAAAGCCGCAAGGCACTCCGGGCTTCAGGAACCGGAGTTAGCAGCTATTTATCTTTCTCTCTCTCTCTCTCTCTCTCTATATATATATATATATATATATATATATATATATATATATATTTGTAACCACTGTCAGGACATTGATTTTTCTCTCTCGATATTTCACGCTATTTTTTCGTTTCACATGCCATAGATCAATATCTGCAATTTGTTTCTTTCGTGTCGGCCTGTGCGTTTTTTACCTTGGACCTTATGGCCAATTCCCGCACCTAATATGGAACTGAATACCTCTGGAAACTTAACTTTCAGAATCCTCCCTCAACTCGCTTTGTGTCATTACTTTGGCCTGGCATTCGTATTCGGGCCGTAACGGAAGCTTAAAAGCCAATACCCAATCTAACCCCAACAAGTCCCTATCATTTTTCAAAATAACTGTTACTGGTATAGCTTTCTTTTTAACCTCGACCGACAGTTTACCAAAGGTCTCGATGGGAAAGCCTGTGTATGTAACTAGGTTTGGTGTTTCCCTTGACGTTGGACCACCAAGTTCCCGCCATATCTGTCTATTTATAATTGACAAACACACACCCAGAACGAATAAAATTCGAGGTTTGTCGTTAATGCGTACCTTGAGCATTACCTATGATCCTGATACAACACTCCCAACAACTGCGTCCGAGTCATAACTAACGTCACCATTAGAACCCTTTTCGGGTTTTCTTACTTGTCTCACAACATAGTTCTTAACACTTTTGATTTACATGTCCGTGAAAAATGGCCAATCTTTCCATATTTTCCTCATACGTTTCTCTTAGCTGGACAACACTGGTTTTTCCCATGTGATGGCCATCTACATGAGTCACATGTTCGCCCGGTATTATTAGTCCCAAGAAGTTTTTTGTTTCCGTTTATGAAACTTTTGATTAACAGCACACACACCCTGAAATAATTTAACTATAGATAACCTGTGGACTAGGTTTTATTAGACAAAAATGTGTCACATGTTAACTCTACAAAATCACACTCTACACTAAATGAGGTTTGGTTAAATAACATGTGTTAATTAAAACAATTGAATAATAAACAATATATCATTTTCCCCCACCAACATAAAAGTCCTGGAGATAAGCTGGAGGGCGACGATTTCTAGAGCTGCGCCTGAGAGCTGGGGGAGGGGGTGACGGCTGAGCCACCGGGCTTGGTTCATCTACTTGATTTCTGGGTGAAGTAGGTTCACCTCCTGATTCTTCATTTTCTAGCAAGCCCTGATCCTGGTTCAAATTGGAGTCCATATGTTTTAGCTGGGTATCCTCTTGTCTAGCTCCTTCACTGCTATATGTAGGGGTTGGGGCCAAGTGCCTCGTAGATACAGTAGTCTCTCGTCCGTCTGGCAGTCTGACATGGGCGTACTCCGGGTTCGCCTCTAGAAGAGTCACTTCATCCACCAGCGGTTCGTACTTGGACTGTCTGACGTTTCTACGAAGAAGCACTGGGCCAGATGTGAGAAGCCAGGAGGGAGTGGAACTACCATTACCCGATTTCCTGGGGTGCTTGAACATCCGTTCGTGAGGAGTCTCGTTCGTAGCGGTGCACAGAAGAGAACGGATAGCATGAAGAGCATCATCGACGAAAAGCTCCCACTGATGAGTCCTTAATTGCTTTGTTCTGAGAGCTAATTCAATGGTCTTCGAGACTGTGCCCACGAATTTTTCTGCTTGCCCATTCCCCTGTGGGTTGTATGGCGTGGTCCGACTTGTAGCTATCCCGTTGGTGGTTAAAAATGTTTTTAGTTCCTGAGACATAAAGGAAGATCCCCTATCATTATGTATATAACATGGTAGTCCAAATATAGCAAATAAAAATTGTAATTTATTTTTAACAGTCGATGCTGAAAGGTCATGACAAGGAAATGCGAAGGGGTATCTGGAGAACTCGTCAACTATAATCAGGAGGTAACGGTTTCTTGTATTGGTTGGTAGGGGTCCTTTAAAATCTATGTTAAGTCGCTCCAATGGTCGTGTCGCCTTTTTAAGATGCCCTTCTTGCTTATTGAACCTCGGTTTCAGCTCAGCACAGATCTTGCATGACGTCGTTACTTTCCTAATGTCTTCCAGCGAGTAAGGAAAATTCTTTATTTTTACCCAATGATTCAATCGAGTGACTCCGGGATGACATAGTTCTTGGTGAAGTTCTTTGAGCTTGTTAAAATTACATCCGATCGCAGAACATATTCTTGACAACGCGTCTGCTGCTTCATTCTGACGTCCCGGTCTGTATACAATTTCATAATCGAAGCAGGATAGTTCAAGACGCCAACGCAAGATTTTCTCGTTCTTGACTTTGCCAGGTTGTTTGCCATCGAACATAAAAGACACGGACTTTTGATCTGTAATAAGCCTAATGTGCCTCCCTAGTAGATAGTGACGCCACTTTCTTGCTGCCTCTACTATCGCTTAGGCTTCTTTCTCCACCGATGAATGTCGTCGTTCGGAATGGTTGAGAGTTCGAGAGAAAAATGCTACAGGTCGACCGTTCTGCGAAAGTGTAGCTCCTATTGCATGTTCAGAAGCATATGTTTCAACTGTAAAGACGGCTTCTTCATCAATAGCACTGACTAAAGCGTTTTCTATGTCTGTTTTTAGTATTTCAAAAGTTTGAGCTGCTCGATTATTCATGGGAAACGGACTTGATGTCAAAATGTTAATTTTCTGAGAAAACTGAGGAATGAAATTAGAAAAGTGTGAAAACATTCCCATTGCTCTCTTCAAGGTGGCTGTATTCGTAGGTAGGGGTAGCTCACGTAAGGGTTGGAGACGGTCCGGATCAGGGCGTATTGTTTTATTGCTTATGACAAACCCGAGTAATTTTATCGAACGGACGGTGAAAATACTTTTTTGTTCATTGATTGTCAGACCATATTTTTCTACGGCTTTTAAAAATTTCCTCAGGTTTGCGTCATGTTCCGCTTGATCCTTCCCACATACCGTTATGTCGTCCAAATATGCATAGACTCCAGTAAGTCCTTCTCGAGTAATTATGTTATGGATCGTCCGTTGAAAGCAAGCAACTGCATTTCGTGGGCCAAATGGAATGCTCCGGAACTGCCACAATTTGCCAGCGGCTTCGAACGCTGTAAATGGCTTATCTTCGTCCGTTATCTGTATTTGGTGATGCGCTCTTTTGAGGTCGATAGAGCTAAAGACTTCGTAGCCCGCTACGGTGTTCACGATATCGTCAATTCTCGGTAAGGGATACGCATCAAGTTGTGTATATCTGTTAATTGTCTGTGAATAATCGATCACCATGCGCCGTTTGTGATTCTCTGTCTGCGTAACGAGGACCTGAGCTCTCCAAGGGGAATAAGTTTCCTCAATTATGCCGTCTTTCAATAGTTTTTGCATTTCTAGTTCGATAAACTTGGCATCGGAGGTAGAGTGACGTCGAGACTTAATCGCAATAGGCTTCACATCGCGCGGGACGTTTCTAAATAGTCTTACTGGCTCAACACTCGCCATGGTAAGCCCACAGATATTGAGAGGGTCCCGCGATCCCCATGGTTAAATAACATGTGTTAATTAAAACAATTGAATAATAAACAATATATCACACCCCCTGAATGTTTCATAGATAAAACTTGCCACCATGGAGATCTGGGAACAACAAACTCAGACGTCACAATTATTTTCCTCCGCTCCAGGATAATAGCGCATGATAAATCACTAAACCAGAAACTAAAACTAACGCCGAACGAAATATCATTCGGCACAACAAAAAAATCTATTTCCGAGAGTGAATTCAAAGAGCGCTTAGTTACCCAGTACAAGTTTAAACTCTTACAGTCCTATATTCCTAATGAAATTACAACCGAAAAAACAAACGAGGACTAACATACAGAATGCCAACAAGGAAGATCCTAACATTCCTACTGAAACATATAGCTAAAGTCTAACCTCGAACAAAGGCACTTGCAGAACCATTACAAAGCAGTTATCAAACTGACGGACGGTAGACGAAACATCACCACCCATAAAGCTAATATACAGCGAAAGAGAAAAGACTATTTTAACGGGAAACTCGTACCTCTGTTCCAGTTCCTGACTAATATACGGGTCATATGTCTCTACTGATTTTGACAGTGACGACACAATATGAAATCGATATCTCACAGACACCGGGAATAGTGCCCATCAAAGCACCTGACGCCTACCTCATAGACCAATATTTTACCGTGGCGTACTTCATAAACTACAGAACTTTACACAAAGAACTCCTAGAACAGAAACAGTCGCCACGAAATTCACAGATTTGGATTCATATAATACTAATCAACACTAACTCCAATTCAGACTAAACAAACTTCAAGCATTATTCAAAAAAATAGTAAAACCTAGATTCCGACTGGGACTTATAAATGGCCTCGGGTCTACTATCAAATAGCTTGCAGGGAACATAGGTGACAAGGACAAACAAAAATATGACAAAATCCTAGAAGAACTCGAACGAAACAAATACTATATATAACACAACATTGAACTCCAAACTCATTCCAGTCAAGACCTAAGATCAAAACTATGAAATTTGGCATACTCCTCAATAACGCGAACAACTGCAACCAGGTGAAAGACGAATACACATTACTGAGGAACTCCATGCTAACTAGAATGAGAAAGGTTTGATTACACCATGCACATAATGCCTATTCCCGCCAAGGAACTCTCCTGTGTGGGTTAGACACATCTTTGATGACGTCAGGTGGGCAATGCCAACAAACCCATACTACAAACCGAACTACATGATTCATTTGGACGGCTTGAGAGTGTAGACAAGAAATGCCCTCTCTTCCATTAACTACATTACGTTCGGCACTGACCTCAAAAATGCAATCGAATTCTACGAACTGAGCGTAACAAACTCTTCAATTCTTAGTCAAATTAATTTCTCTAATGTTCCAAACATCTCCCTCATTACAAAGAAAACTATGGTTTCTCAGCAAAATGAGATGTGTTCGGAAAACAGACTGTCCCCCATTTTCATTTCTCTTCCTTTAATATCAGACTCACTATTTTGAGGATTATACATGCGCAGTGTTAAAAAAAAAGAAAAAAAAAAAAGTCAACATAATATAATTAACATTATTTTATTATACGCCGTATGTAAACACAAGAGCGGGACCCCATCACTACGACGATGAGAGGCGAACAGCGCAGAGGGAACCCCACTACTTCGTCGACTTCTCTCTAGCAAGTATTTTTTTATCAGCTCTCAATGTCGATGTGGGTACCTGGGTAAGGCGCATGTAGTCTGCCAGCAATCGAAGACGTCCAGACACACAATAGCACCACCTGGTAAATTCTCCAGCTTCAAAATGTTGAAGTGGTCCACCTTGACATCACTGGACCTCTCCCTCATTCTCAAAGTATGAGGTGCTGCCTAAGTATGATAGATCGGTTCGCTCATTGATTAGAAACGACACCAATCCCTGATATCTCAGCCAAGACTGTCCCTGACAACTTGTTCTGGGTTTCCAGGTTTGGCTTTCCTCGGATGGCACTCAATGGAGCAAATGGACAGTGCACACTGGGTGCAAATGCTACTAATAGTCCTCCATGGGCTAAGGAAAATTGTCGAAGATATTAGAGCCAGTGTTGCAGAAACTGTTTATGGGCAAGCGCTACGCCTTCCAGGAGACATTCTGGTGGAGTCTACAGATCACCAAGATTCCTGCGACCAACTCCGAGTCTTCATGGCACAGCTCCATTTAGATCTTCAGCGAAGAAACCCTTAGACCATAAGTCCCTGGTTCATGCACTAATGTCTTCATGGGAGATGACACAGTTAAGTAGCTACTGCACCCTCCCTACTCTGGTCCTTACCTGGTGGTGAGCTGAAGGGACAAAGTGTTCAAAATCAAACTGCCCGTCAAATTTCCGAGCTCGGTCTCATTGGGCAGATTGAAGCCTGCCTTCTTGATGCCGAACCCAACAGACCACCTTCCAAACCATCTCTGGCCACTCAAGCTCTACTACCTATGCTGAACTGTTCTGTCAGAGCAACCCAGCCCCTGTGAGGTTTCACGGCAGTGTTTACATCTGTGACATCACAATAATACCACCTTTAAACCTTCATGCAAATGTTAATCATGTCAGATGCTTAATCCTCCTTGGTGAGAGGGTTACTTCATCTTCCAGACTGGGCAAAGCTCATCACTCACCAACCTTCCTCTGCCCTAACATCACTGTCTTCCTGCTCTCTCCCAATGTTATGGTCCAGTATTATTCATTGCTGTTCTATATACATGTCTCTAGCTTCAATATTAATGAAGTTATTTGTATGATTCCTTTTTAACCTTGAGTGAACCCTCTGACCTGACCTTTCAAATTCTCCAGCTACTACATGTATGCCATGTCCAGCTTGAATTTCAAATCTGATCAAATAGAGATCTAACCAGGGTAGAAATAAAGAATAAAGCGTGAGATATCATCATTGTGTCAATCCAGCATGTGAATAGTCTGCTTTCAGCCTGTGGAAGATAGACTTAAGAAGGACAGAAGCAGATTAAAACATTTATGTGAAGGGGTGGCCTCAAATAAAATGTATGCATAGTACAATAACAATAAATAATTTAAAAAACTAATAATAGCACTTGACAATAGCAGGATGAATATCTATTCACTGAATAGTAGTCAATGGTAGCAAATAAGTTGAGCAATAAAATGTCGTTAAAAATATTAGGAGGAAAGACAAAAATTATACTTGAAATATTTGATAAAAATAAGTGGAATTTTAATCAATGGAACACAATTGCTTTTAATCTTAAGTATAATGCACATAAATGTAAATATGTTTCAATTCAATTTGAAACATTATAATATCTCCACTTCTTTTTATTTTTTTTCTTCAGTGGTTGATCTTTTTCTTCAATTACATGGAATTTCTTATATGGTTCAACACAAACAGCTTTTAATTTCTTCAAAGCAGATTGGTTATTCATGTCCAGTAATGCCTAAAATAAAATCGGTCACTAAAATTAATACAAATTTTAACTATCATTTATTAATTTAATATTTCAGCTCATATATATTGTAAAAAAAGCAAGTGATTTTTTTAATTAAATTTTTGTTTTGATTACTTGAAAAGTACTTAATATGAAAAAATATATACCCATTTTTTTATTAATGTCTAACAAACTTTTATATATCTGTAATGAAGATGGAAAGAATATGATTGCCCTAGATAGGTGGGGTGCTGAGAGTACCTCAGTGATATATATACAATATGAGCAAATGCATCCATGATATATTTTTTTTGAAGATGCCAAGCAACTACTAACAAAGGGGAAGAACACAAATGGTGAATATAGTTATATAAAATTAGAGCAAGCATTTTCATTAAAATTTAGTAACAAAATTATAGAATACTTCTTTATTTATTTGTTTTGGAGGCTCAGGTTAGCCATGCGAGTTAAAGCGATGACCTTTATCTCACATGGTAAAGCTAGAGTGGCGAGTTCGATTCTCGCCTGGGCAAAGGAAATTATTTAGTGACGAAATTCATTAAATAACATCCTAAAATCCCACCCTGGCTAGAAAAGGGTGGTAACCTGTAGATAACCCGTCCCGATTAGCCTAAGTTGCAAAAAGTGGACGTTAATAAATAATTATTTGTTTTGAACAAATAGAGTTAAATGTATAATATTTTTCAAATAAAGATGAAATAAATTGAGTTTTTAATCCATGAGAACATGCTTTATGAACAAAATAAATTATTTAATTTATGTTTTAAATCATTCCATTTGAGCCTCAAACTCAGATAGTCCAGATTAAAAAGAACGAACACATTTCATACCTATATTTTTTGTATGAGAAATTGTTACGATACTATGTTACCATCTGGAGTGTTTTAAATAAAAATATTTTGAGTATTAATTCCAATCATGTCATAAATTTCAAATAATAATATGTCTAAATCCA
Organism: Riptortus pedestris; assembly: GCA_019009955.1. Classification (NCBI taxonomy): domain Eukaryota; kingdom Metazoa; phylum Arthropoda; class Insecta; order Hemiptera; family Alydidae; genus Riptortus; species Riptortus pedestris. The sequence continues at coordinate 144,516,815 of CM032228.1, read as the reverse complement.
GTGACTTACTAAACAAACTTAAATTTTTAATTAATTAATTTGGTGCCTAAAAATAATAAGAAATGAAACAAGACTCTGGTTTTAAAATACAATTTATAACATAGTGAAAAAATGTATTAACTGAAGGTAGATAATGCATTGAGGTTAAAATTAAATAAGCATTTATTTAATGCAGTCAAATTTATTTTAAAATAAGGTTTAATTATTATACCTTTAGCTTCCTCTCGCATAAAAATGCAACAATTGCATTTTTCTGAACAATTGCAATGTCATCTATACCTTCAACTCCAGCTGTTGTCAATAGGTCATAAACTTGATCATACGAAAAACTAAACAGGAAAGTTATTGGATCATTAATAATGTCATAAACAAAATTAATCATCATTAGGAATAACTTAAAATTATAACAACAATTTTTTCTGATTTGATCCTATTAAACATTTCTCTTCATGATACTAGTTTTTATATCGTTATTTCTTTAAACTATAAAAAAGGTCCTTAAAGCATTTTATCTTCATAAATTTTATTCTGGATTTAAGAAGCTAAATTCATAAAAATGGTATAATGATTAAAATGCCCAACAATCCTGTACAATTTTTCTGGAATATAGAACAGATCTTAAATCCATAGTAATGAGTATAATAAAAAAAAAAAATCCAACAGCACTGTATAACATCCTTCTCATCAGCAAAAGAATTAAAAAATAAATGAAATGGTTGATTCTCTAAAATCATAACCTCATTTAATACTCTTCCACGTTCCTCTTCACTCTAGGCATGTGTAAAGAAAAGATATGACATGATTTTGAGCAGCTTCATGTTAGTGAAGTTGTGCTCTCACAGCCTGAATGCTTTTGAAGAGCTATAAAAGTCTTGCACACTTATTATACAGCTATCTTTGAATTTATTGGAGAGTATGAAATCACAAAATAAAACTCCAAAATGAGTGTGGTATTCTATTTAAATTCTGCAAGGATAAATTTGGTCACAGACCATTCTAAGAACAGTAGCAGTAATAGACAATCAGACTGGCTGTTTGTTAATCACTTAAAAACGGCTTGGAAAATTTCAATGGACTTTTATATTTGTGAGCTAACTACCCTAAAGACCATGTAGACTTCATGATAATTTGAATTTTCATATGGGAAAAGGGTATGGGGTTTAACATCAAAAGTGTCTTTAATATTGGTTTTATTGAGGAAATCGAACAAATTGTGTTTAGGATATAGTTTTTGGTCCTAAGACAATATTTAAATTTATATATTTTAAAATTTTGGTTTCCAGTCCCCTAATTGAATTTATTTATACTTTGTAGTCGAAACATAAATCCCACAATATTGGATTTATCAGAAAAATGCAAATAACAAATTGTGCTTAGAATATAGATTTGCCCATAACAAGTTGTTTAGATTTATGAATTTCAAAGTTTTTACTTTTGACTTCCAGTGACATTATTATATCAAACTGAAACCCAGTCTCTTTCAAGTTTCTACACCCATAAACTGGGTCGTTGAGCCATTGATGTTTTTTTTTCTTCAATTAATTAATAACATTCCTTATCTGCAACTTATTTTCCATTGAATAGCCATAGGACATACTGAGTTTCGTTTTATTGGTATGAATAAGTAATTATTGGCCCAAAACTATTGCACATAAAGTATTAGGGCAAAGGAAAGTGATAAATAAGACACTTGATTTAATATCAAAAGTGAAAAGGGTTGAAGAAAAAGAACCAAGGCATTGCTGAGAAACCTATTAAAAATAATCCATAAATAGGGAAAACAAAAAAGAGCATATGAAGTTAAGAAACTTACTAAAGATACTCATAATTTCTAACGAAAGTTAAATGCCTCAGTCAAGGATTCTAGGAGGTTTTAGGGCAGACTGAATTCTGAACCTGAAAGGAGTATAACAAGACTAATCAAATCAAGGGTAGGTGAGCCTTCCACTACATATACATATTAAATATGGAGGCCAGTTGGATACCAAACACTAAAATCCCACTATTTTTATTTTATTTGACTATTTTATCAACCTCCCAACAAGAGGAGGTTGACAAAATAGTCACGTATCCAAGGCCTGATATTTTTTTGGAACATATATGGGAGGCAATCTTGAATTAGGAGGACTTATGGCCTATTCATTAAAAAAGTCCTTCAATTATTTGCTGTGAGTATGCTGATCTACAAGAAAACTAGTGTCTAACATAACACAAGAAATGACTCGGACAAGAAGGATGATCAATAATGGAGCATGAGTGTCAAAAGTAGAAAAGAAATGTAAAAAGACAACTCCAATCACAATTCAGAATAAAGAAACAGAAATGCATGCCAAATATAATATTTATCTTTGTTTATATTCAGTACAGTACGTTACTTTTTTTTAACAATGCCCTTTAGTGTTATATGAGGTAAAAAAGAAGTCTTAATCCATCACAAATTGAATATATTTTTGACCTAGCATTTAATAATTTTATCTGTATATTTGTAGATAAATTTAAAAGCTGTAGGTTTCAGCAGTGATAACCTTTTAAATGGTTTTAAATATATAAAGGGCAAGGCTTTAAAATGGTTACAAAATCTACAACGAATATGTGCTCTTTAGCGAGAGATATAAAAGAAATAAATCAGTCAGCTATTTAAAATAATGAAAGATGTAAAAACAAAATAATAATACCATTTCTTAAATCTGATTCTTGCTTTGAAAAATTCATGTTCTCGAATAATATATGCAGGATTATAGAGGTCTGAGCTGTCCAATTCTATCGAAAGGGGTGCAACCATTGAATTTTCAATGAGGGAGCTCTTTACATCAGAGCTACGACATACACAACAGGTTCCCAATTCTTTCTTTACTCTGAGAGAGCTGTTTAAATTGTTTGGAGACTTCCTTTTGGAAAAACTATTACTGAAGTGTTCCGTAAGTTCTGAAGAAGTTTCAGGACTGAATGATGCTCCTACACCTTCATCTAAATTAAAGTTTATATATTCTTTTTTTATGGTTATACTTCCTGGGGCGCTGTTTGCTAATTTTCTAATCTTGTCTTGGCACACTTCAGTACTTGAATGTATATCCAGTTTTCTTTTCACAATATTAGTTTTACTCAAGGAACTGCTATTAGATGAAAAATTAATATCTCCTCGATCTTGATATTCAGACATAGCACTTTGCATGGATTTATCCGCAGCATTTTGCATGGATGTATCTGCAGAATTTTGAATGGATGTATCTGCAGCATTTAAAATGGTGTTATTAGTGTTTGCAATTTCTGGCAATTCTACTTCTTCTACAGGTTCTTCCTTAACTTTAATTTGAGACTGTTCCTCTCTTTTGGATTTTTCAATTTCTAGCAGAGTTTCTTTTTCTAGAACAAGTAACTTTTCTATTGAAGCCTCCAAAAATCCACTTATTTCGGTTAATATTCGAATAGAGCGACAATTTTCTTCGTCGAAGAACATGACTGGTACTATAAATCCGAATATATACTTCAAAAATTATATTACATCCAGAGATTTATAAGAAAACGGCACTCATCTATTCCTTACATGGATGTGAAATAATTGTTAAGTTTTGGATGAAAATCAAGGTACTTATAACAAATAAATGGATGAAAATCAGGCAGGAACTATATTATTTAAAGTTGTAAACAACAGTAGTTACCGTTCATTCGTTGACGATTCACTCAATTGAATCCAACAACTAAAATATTTCAATATACTTCCTACAAAAATATTGCCAAAAAATTAGTTATCTACAGAACCAATCAGAAGGAAGCATACAACAAATATCATATAGAACTTAAACAATTTCACTGGATCTTAATATATTTGAATATATGTTTGAGAGATGTCACAAGATTAGGAAAGTCACTTCACTTAAATATTTCTTTCATCTGTCAAATCTCTCAGCACGCTTATAATTTCTTAACCAGCCCTATCACCTGTCGTAGTCAGGTTGAAATATAAATGGTTTCTTGCAGAAATACAAAAAGTGGATCCACATAATCATCCCATTATATTCATCAATAATATAATATAACCAAATAAGTAATTTATTGAGTTCAAATTAGTTACATTTAAAGTTTTAAGCACGAATATCTATCAGACGAATACTGACGAATTTGTTATCAACCTTGGGATCATATAAATCAAGTTTACCGCCAAAATATAACGATGGCATCATCTTATCATACGGAGAAAAAAATTGATAACATTTTGTTGTTATACAATAGAAGAATGTATTAATGTAGGCGCATTAGAACCATTTAATTGATTGTTTTGTTGACAATATCCAATTGAATAAAGATATCTATAGCTAGTCAATAGAAAAAAAAGTATTAATTTATCGGAGATATCATCGTATGTCATTAACTGAGAAATCCTCCTGGAAATGTTCTATGCTACACTTTTTGGGCTAAAGTGCAGTTTAGTCCCTCCTACGCCGCCATCTTGTTTCGTTATAATCCCCGCCCTTAGCTTAAAGCCAACGATGGTGTATTTTGGAAATTTAAAAGTGTTAAAAAAGATAGTTAGAAAAACAAAATGGCCGCGGTCGTCATTGTGCGCCACCATGTGGGGGGCTAAAATACACTTTCACCACTTCTTGGAGTCTTCCGTTATTTGACCCTCCTATTTGGCATCTCCAGTTCTCCTGACGAGTTTCCGAAAACTACTGAAAGATATTTCGGAAACAATGAAATACTATCATATGGGCAGATGATATTTTGGAAGCTGGGGATACAAAAGGGGAACATTATGCAATAGTAGAAAATACCATAAAAGGTGATGTATTTAATAAAGAGAATTTAAAGTATTGTAAGCCAGAAGTAAAATACTAGGGCGTATTGAAAAGTAAGGTCTCCTATTTTTTTTTTCATAGAAAATTTAATTTATTTACAACTTTGGTTACATCGTTGGAAGGGTTGAATATTTACCTATTTTTCTACATATTCGCCTTGACGATCAATAACTTTTTGCATTCTGTTTACCAGCTTTTTAATGCCGGTGCCGTACCACTCTCCCGCCGCGTCACGAAGCCAACTGACGACTGCTTCTTGAACTTCCTCATCAGACTTGAATTTCTGTCCCCCAAGGTGTTTCTTGAGAGCGGGAAACAAGTGGTAGTCTCTGGGGGCAAGGTCCGGGCTGTAAGGAGGGTGGTCGATGATATCCCAGGCGAATCCATTGAGTCGGGTGGTCGTTTGATGTGACACATGTGGACGCGCATTGTCATGAAGCAAACACACTCCTTTGGTGAGCCTACCCCTTCTTTTGTTTTGAATGGCTCGCCGAAGTTTCTTGAGAGTCTCGCAGTAGCTTTCTGAGTTGATTGTTGTTCCTTTTGGCATGAAATCAACCAACAGAACCCCGTTCCGGTCCCAGAAAACGGTGGTCATAACCTTTCCCGCTGACTTCTCCGTCTTGAAAAGCAGTCAGTTGGCTTCGTGACGCGGCGGGAGAGTGGTACGGCACCGGCATTAAAAAGCTGGTAAACAGAATGCAAAAAGTTATTGATCGTCAAGGCGAATATGTAGAAAAATAGGTAAATATTCAACCCTTCCAACGATGTAACCAAAGTTGTAAATAAATTAAATTTTCTATGAAAAAAAAATAGGAGACCTTGCTTTTCAATACGCCCTCGTACGTATGTTAAATATTTATCCCTGAAGGAACAAAATTGTTTCTGGTCGAACTAATGTTCGACCAGTAAATAAATAAAATAAAATAAATTACTGAAGTTAGAACCTTCAAAACATCCAGAAGAGCATCAGAAGATTATATATTCCTGTAACTATGTTAGAAAATTTATATCAAAAATAAGATAGTTAATGGTTCCCTTGTGCAAATTGCTTCAAAGGTCTGTGAGTGGCTTTGGATTCCGATTAATACGAAAGTTTTTGGTGAATTAAAAGTTGACATAATTAATGCTCCAGGACTTGTTTCGTTCGACCCAAAATGAAAAAAAGTGTTGCAGTGTGATGCCAGTAAAAATGGGATTAGCAGCTGATTATTTCAGGATGACGTTTATTCCTCGCCTTTCAAGCTAAATAAATTCGTCAAAGTGAAGGGGAAAGCTTAGCATTTTATTTCGGCTGCCGGAAGTTCCATAGGTACATTTATGATCTGGTTAAGGTGGGCGTAGACCCGGGCCAAAAATCCCTTTTGGCAATAATGAATAAATACATAATTAAAATAGAATCAGATTCAATGGTTCCGGATAAAAATTCTTCCTTACCATATTATCGTGAAAGGTGTTCCAGGTAAACGACTTCATTTCCCAGACATGCTGTCAAGAAATAGCTTGAAGTAAACGAAAGAACACCCGAAAATGTTGGAAATGGTTCATATTCTTTCCAAGACTTAGTTCGGAGTGAGAATCAAAAGAAGAGACTGAGATTCGCCTAAGCTGCAGATAGCTCTCTGAGCAACGTTATCGAGCTCTGATGCCAAGCATGGCCACCTGAAACTAGGCTTCCAGTAAAAGAGATTCCTTATTCTAGATTGGAAAAGTACTTATATTATTACGTGGGAATTCTGTTCTTGGAGTATAGTAGTTCCAGAGGCTTAAAATTCCTGTATCATTTTCTATGTAAAGGGAGACCTAAGTGTAAAGAAATGATTGGAAAAGCCTGAAACTGTACTTCTAGCCATAAATATGAAAGGCGTATGACGTAGTACAAAAGAATGTAGAATCTGTCAAAAATACGATAACCACGATACGCAAGAACCATGCATACCTCAGGAGATTCCGGAACTGAGGTTCCAAAAAGTGGGTTGGGCAAGACATTGCCTGGTTTTAGTTGACTGGGAGGCATCACCTGGTTTTAGTCAACTGGGAGCCATCACCTGGTTTTATTCGACTGGGAGGCATCGCCTGGTTTTAGTCGACTGGGAGGCATCACCTGGTTTTAGTTGACTGGGAGGCATCACTTGGTTTTAGTTGACTGGGAGGCATCACCTGGTTTTAGTTGACTGGGAGGCATCGCCTGGTTTTAGTTGACTGGGAGGCATCCACAAATATTAGTAGGTGACCACTTAGTTCCCTTCATTTGATTACAAATCGTATTAAAGAGGAGGGTATTTCGTTAATTACTAGCACTTCACCTTACCCCAAAACGTATGAAATGACAGAGAATGCTGTTGAAATATTTGAAATCTTATTGAAAAAAAATTATGTGGTAAAAATGATCAAAAGGAGTACCTGACGAGGTACAATAATTCTCTAATAACTGGTTTTCATTGCTCCCCTTCACAAATTTGAAACAGTCGGTAGATGAGGTCTAACGTGCCAAACTCTTCAACCAAGAATGGAAAAGAATATACAGAATCTTTGGCGAAAGTGTATTTTAGTCCCCCCCTTGGTGGCGTACGATGACGACGGCGGCCATCTTGTTTTTTTAACACTTTAAAATTTCCAAAATACGCCATCGGTGGTTAAATCCGAGGGTGGGGGTTTTGTTGTTCTAACTTTCTATTTTTTAACACTACAATTTCCAAAATATGCCATCGGTGGTTTAAAGGGAGGGTGGGGTTTATAACGAAACAAGATGGCGGCTAGGGGGGACTAAACTGCACTTTAGCCGAATCTTTTAAAAGTATATTAGCCACATAGGAAAGGCACGGCAAAATTCCGTGGAAGAAAGAGATGTGTGTGTATATTCCATAAAGGGGATAAAATTGTATAGTACACGATAAGTCGATCATAAGAGCAAAGGAGTCATTTTCCGGAAAAGAAAAGAACCTAGATCCTACTGGATAATTAGAGATAGCGATAAAAGAGTTTTGAGTAGAATTTGTTCCCATGACGAGTCTAGATCGCCAAAATGCTCTTCCAGATCAGCCTAGTTCAGTACTACATGAATATTCAGAGGTTTAAAATGTGAATATATGTTCAAGATGAGTAAATATCCCCAAATATTGTAGATGAAATACTGTAAATTAAAACTACCGTACACGCACACACATACACATATATATGGGCCGTCATGACAGTGAAATTCTAAATGAGATAATTAAAAACTGATAACTTAACCCATATTATATGAATGGGAAGAAATCCTCAAAAATCTGAAATGTTTTTTGTAACGTTGGGTACTCCAGTTCTACCTAGACCGAAATCATAAAGCTAATTTGGAATGCTTACTGACAGATTTCAAGCCCAATTTAGTTACTATTCAGTGAGCCACTTAACACGGAGTAAGGATTTCAGCATATATAGCTTTATAACTTATTGACATGACTATTTATTGCTTGCGGAGGGGTAGCTATATTTGTTAGTGATAAAATGAATAGACCACCTATCCAGCTGAGAACGACGATACATGCTGCAGCTGTCTCGGTATTCCTCCCCTTTAGAATTACTGTATGGCCGATTTTTCTTCCAAGAATCTCCAATACAATATTGTCCCAGAACGTATATGGATTATATCTAACATAAATACTTCTTTCTCCACACCTTCATTCATGTGGCTTTTCATATTGCCATTCACGGCTCCTAGTGACCACTTTTCCTATTCACATCGGTCTCAATAATACACCTAGTTTCGGCACGACACCGAAATTTAATATGGATATGGCAAACTTGGATACATTAACATTTCATCATAAATAAACTGAAGTCTGTACATAAATCATTTATAGTATACCTGATACTCGTTATAAATAATAAAAACAACAGTTCTTTAGTTGAACGACGAATGCAAAACAGCGGTAAAGGAATGGAACAGAGCACTTCATTTACTCTGAAGAGAACCCCAAGATAAACATCTTCAGAAGTACAACTGAAAAGAAGGCTAATTGTACCTTAAAAAGCTGGATAGATTTTGTTTCAAGGCTATATCAAAATACCCAATAATGACATTTGGAATAATATATATTTTACATCCAATATATTATCTATTAATATTATGTAAGAAATTGTAACGGTATTACTTATAATTGACTTGATTTTTGTACACTTTTGTTAAACCAAGAACATTTTTTTGATGTATTCTAATTTTGATCTAATTTTGGATGTTTTTTAAAATTTATTGGAAATAAATACATTTCAGTTCTTCTTCTAGACCTACGTCCTTGGATGGCACTGCAATCTTGGTTATCGATATGTATTCTTATCATATTAAATGTTATGTTGAGTTAGATGCTAGTTTGTTGGTAGAGGTTGTTTTGTCATATTGTTGGGTTGTTCTAGGGGTCTCTGTCTGGAATAAATTTTGAAAGATTATAGAGTTAGAATAATTTAGGCAGCTTTTATTAGGTTATGTAAGTTAATTTAACAGTATACATCCTCTATGAAAATGTTTGATTTCATTAATACAAGTGATAAAGGAAAATTCAACTCAGTATTAAATGGGAACAATTGTTATAAGCCAGCAGAAAAGGTTTGTCAAAAAAATTATGGCTTTGAGCTTGTTATGTTTTATTAAAGCAAGTTATGTTGGGAGTTTTTTTGTTTGTTCCTTGATTTTTGTTCACGTACAAATGTTTTATGCTTTTTTAAATTATTTATTTAGCTTTGAATGATGATAAATGGATCATGCTATTCGTATACTTATTTAGCTCCAAAGGAAGGTGAATTCTTGAAGCGTGACAGGTGCTTCAAGCGTGCACAATTGGATTCAGTTTATCAAGCATGTTCTTAATTAGTTGCATAGTACTCAGAGCATAACGTCCTGTACTTCCGTAGGTTATGTAGTCCTATTTTTGTAAACCTGTGATGTGTAGTAACTCCTAGTGTGATCTGTGCTTTGTCTTGAGTGTTTTAGAGGGCTCTTAAAAGATTAGATACCAATGTTTCATCACATCTTTTATACGCCTCCAATTATCTGTAATAGTTGTTAACTTCTTGTATTTATGTTCCTTTGCCAAATTATTTTTTTTTATTCTTCATTTTGAGTTTTGGAATTACTAAAAATATGACCAATACACAGGTAAGAATTGTTTATTTATGTTTTCTGTTGGTGAAATGTTTAAAAACACATTAAAATTATGAATTAGTTAGTTTATTTGTTTGGACTATATTCACTAATTGGAGCTGAAGTGATATTTTGTGAATGTGCATGGAATTGTTTTTCATTTGGATTATACTTGCTAATGTTGTATGATAAATTTAAAAAAAAAAAAATATGCTATATATTAGAACATTTGATGCTCAATAGACTCATTTGCCATATTTTATTTAATTATATCCATTTAAAGTTAAATTTTCAATACTAATTGTTTGGTGTAAAAGTTAATAGGGGATAGTTGAAATATAATTTACCTCTGCTATTGATTTTTCGGAGTGGATTTAATAAAATAAAAGGAACGTTTATTAAATCTTGAATAAATTAATAAATCGTTTCAATTGATCCGAATTCAAATTTATTATATTTGAAATTTATTAATTCATATTGTATTTTTTTTTTAAAATATTCAAAATAAACTTTAGTTCATGGTACTAAGACTAATTGGGATAGGTTATGTACAGACTACTACCCTTTTCCAGCCTGAGTTTAACTATGTGTTTTATAAAGTGAATCAGTCAATAATTAAATTCCCCTTGTCCCCTGAAGGTATGGAATCCACGACCTCAGTTATCTGAGTATACTAAGAACACTTTAACTTAGGTCATTGGTGACCTGAGCTTAATGTTGTGATTTATTTAATTGAAAATAAATACTCCAATGGCCATTCCATGAAACAAAAAATAAAAAGAAAGGTAATTTTTATTCTATAGTAAAACCTCTTATATGGCCAGTTAAGTTATTTTTAAACAAATTACCATATAATAAGAGGTTTTGATTGTGGTTAAACTACATGAATCTGAATAACTAATTATTAAGAATATTTCAGAATCTATTTACATATAAATTGTGACTAGGAAGATGAAGTTGTTACACCTTCCAAATGCCAGAAATTTTATGAAGTAAATCTCAATAATCAATTTTTCCACTTCTCTCAAAAACACTTTATACAAACAAAGTTTAAGTGTTATGTCTTAGGGTTAATAGTTATATGAAATAATACATTATAAATGTATTTTGTGTCAGCTGTCTTACCTTTCTCTTGCATTGCTGGGCCTGCCTGCTTTTAGGAAAAGGCAAGGAGCTCCAAAGATCTCATCAGTTTAGTGTTTATTTTATCATTTCTTCTATCTTTAAACTATGTGTTTCCCCAGGTCAAGTGGCATATCTGATTTCAATTATATTGGGTGTCACATTTTTTAAGGAACTGTGCTATTCTTGATAAAATTATTAAAATATAAAAAATAAATTAATACATTATCCATGTTTCTGATATTGCACTAAAAACTGAGGCCTGCCTATTTATATAAACTTATGCTTAGATAGTTTATAATTTGTCCATCAAAATATTACAAATAATTTAAAATCCCCTTTTTATCTTCAGGGATTATAAATAAAATAGTTTATTGATTTTTGGTGACAAAACTGTTTGCGCTCTTTTTTTGACATATGGAAATATAAAAATTTTTGAGAGTTTTACAGAGTAAAAATAAATCGTAGAACATAAGAAACATATAGAACTAGTATATGACCAATATTTTTTAAATATCGCCTCTTCTAATAATGAAAACGCTAATTTTAATATTAAACCTCCTGTTCTTGTATGAATTATCAACATACTGAGAAAAATAAAATAATATCAATCATTAATAATTGATTTATTTAAGGAATAATATTAACCAGTGCTAACCATATTTTGATTTGAATTTATTAAAACAATTGTAAATACCCCCCCCCCTCAAAAAGTAATTAATACCGTATTGTTATAAGGTACATTAAAAACGTATATATTTTGATAAATCACTATTTATATTGTTTACCAATGACTTAGTATCACCTGTATTATTCTATAAGTAGTGGGATCTGTTTCTGATATAATTTTCAGTTTTTACACTGAAAAGCCTGGCTATGAATCATAGTTTATTATTATTATTTATTTATTTATTTATTTGAGCTTCGCAGCTTTGGCGATGTTGCTCTAAAATAAAACTTAAAAAACAAAACAAAACTCAAATAAGAACAAAACAATACAAAAAAATAACAAAATTAAACAAAACATAAATACGTAGAACATAGAACACAAAAGGAACACAAAACACAAAAGGAACATAGAACTCAAAAGGAACACAAAACATAAAAGGAACATAGAACACAAAACATAAAAGGGACATAGAACACAAAACATAAAAGGAACATAGAACACAAAAGGAATACAAAACATAAAAGGAACATAGAACTCAAAAGGAACACAAAACATAAAAGGAACATAGAACACAAAACACAAAAGGGACATAGAATACAAAACATAAAAGGAACATAGAAGGAACATCATTTTTATATCAACCCACCATTTACGAGTAAAAAATGTTTTAAACATAAAATACATTTCCTGATATAAAAGAACCTTTGCACGGTTTCTGATCATGGTACAGGACATTTCTGATATGGAATGAAAATGGAGGGATTATTTAGCTCTTACTCGATAATTCTCCTCGCAAAGTGTAAGAAGTCGTCTTATGAGGATTCTAAGCAATACAAAATGGGAGATTGACAGAAATGTGACGGAATTCATTAAATAAAATCCTTAGTCCCCCCCTTGGCTAGGAAAGGGTGGTAACCTGTAGATAGCCCGTTCTAATTAGCTTTAGTTGCAAAAAGTGGATGTTAATAAATAACAACAAGGTCTTCTCATTTTATGGATAAGAAAACAATACAAACGTGCCTTGTCATCAGGTAGAACATTTTGAAGAGTGCTGACAATGCAGACATTTTTAGTTACTAATTGATAAATAATTAAATTTTAAAAATTGTCACAAGTGTTACAGAATAATTTTACAGCTGGTGACTTATTTTCATACGAATGATCAAATATACCTTAAGAACAACAAGAAACAAATTTTAATAAACAATAAAACGTTTTTCTTTTGGATAATTATTTCACAAGTCATATTTGTGATGGAAAACCAGTGACAATAAATTTAGAATAAATATTTTTCTCAATATGAAATTAATAGATAACTGAAATATTTAACATCCCTACTATGAACGATTATTTATTAGGAGTTTAACTATAAGGAAAAAAAAACGAATTGAAGTTTTAGCTCAAGTTTTTTGAGGCACTATTTTTTTCGGGTGGTTTTACAAACCTTGGAGATCTTTAGCCCTATCTCCAGGCTCCTTCACTTCTGTCTATCCTGGGTGATGTCATTCCAGTCCACTACGTGGATCTCTCTAGCGTCCTTCTTCACTCTGTCAACCATATCATCGTCGGTCTCCCTTATGGCCGAGTACCCACCACTGACAAATTCATTGTCTTGTATAGCGAGGGAGTTTGGTTCCTTTTTGTTACATGCCCCGCCCATTCTAACCATCAACTTTCATATCACGTGAAATTGACTGTCTCCTTTCAGAAATAATCTTCTCTATTGTCCTAAGTTACCATCCCACTTTCGGCCTATTATGGCACTGAGAACCTTTGTTTGAAGTACACCCGTCAACGCCCATGTTTCACACCCATACATAAATACAGGTTTAACAATGGAGTTACAGACCCTTAGTTGTAAAGCTTGTGAGATTTTGCTTAATCTTAAGATTTGAGAAACCAAGAAGAAAGCAGAGGTTGGCACTAGTCCCACTTTGGTCGATTTCAGTTAAGTGGTCGTTGATAGTGGTTATTGAAGCTCAGAGATATTTGAAGTTTTCTACTTATGGGAAGGGTAGGTCCTCTACGCTCAATCTGGTTTTGAGATGTAGGTTAAGGCTCACTACCATGTACTTTACCTTTTCTTGATTTACTTGCAAGCCAATTTCTTTTGCCTCTGATATCAATGAACTGGAGAGAGACTGCTAATCTACCACCCCTATTCGCCTTGGAAGCTTCAAGTATTACTTTCTGCAAGGCTAGGTTGAACAGCATAGGAGACAAGCACTAAGTTTACCATGTGAAATTAAGGCCTACGCTTTAACTCTCATGGCTAAGCTGAGCCCCTATGAATTGTAGTGTCATATACTAAAACAATGCAATTGTAGCTCTTGTTGCTTTTAGATCTTAAAACCCTTTGTATTCTAGTCTTTGCAGTTTGTCTACCAGCCCAATGAAATCGAAAAAATGTTGACTTTAATTTTTTATGCTCAATGAATTTGTTCATCTGAATTTTATCATAAAACAATCTTCTATTAGTAGAATAGAACCTGATCCGCTACTGGTCCAATTTTAGCTGTTAACGAACTTGATCTTCATTTTTATATAAAATGTTCAAATATCGAGTTTAGTACCATTATTAAAAATACTGTAATGTATAACTGAAGAAGAAACTTTCTATTCATATTTGTAATAACTTATTCTCTGTTATGTGTAACACATTAGTGAATCAATTTTAATAATTAGCAGGCGTAAATGGGTACCCTTCCCCAGCAGTTTCAATCCCCTTTAACATTGTTTTGTTTAAATAACTTATGATATTCAGCTAAACATTTTTAAAGGGGAAAAAATAACATTACTAAGTGAGAAAATAATAAATGTTGTATAAGTTTTTAATCATGTAATGTTTAAGGAGTACATACAGGTTTAAATACACCATCTAAAGTTTAGTTGTAATTTAAAATAAACATCATCATTACTGAAAGAGTAGAAGGTAGATTGAATAATACAATTTTAAAATAAAAAGTCTTTTATAATAAGAAATTTGAAGACAATTGGTAATAAATAGATTTTGAAACTAAAAAATGAATGATTAGTTAAATGCTTAAATGTCCACTGCCAGAGTAAATGAATGTAATCAAAATAATATGTTTAACTATTAAAAAGTCCGTCTCGCAGGGGCTGCATAAACTAAGCAGATTTCCCACATGCTGGAATAACATACTTGTGATCTCATCATACCACATATTCTTTATATGTAAAAAAAAAAAAATCGAAGAGTAGAAGAGGGGGAGGGTTACTGAAGACAGAAAAAAGAAAGTATGAATAACTTGCTTTACCAATAAATGCATAGAACAACAAATGTAGAAAATCAAAAGTTTAACAAGATTGATTCTATAACATTTTATTATCCGACTCATAATAACGGGGACATTTTGATTTTTGAGATCCCCTCTTTAAGCCACCACTATTCCCGGTCCGATTTCAGCCAATAAGAAAAATGATGTTTAGTATTGACTGAAACCGCTGAATATGGAATATGGTATAGATCAAATAAACATTTTCGACTGATTAACGAAAAATCTTAATTGATGATGTCACCGCATGATGTATAGTGCATGTGCCTCACAAAGTAATATATCAATGAAATCCATATTTGATATTTAACCTTTGAATGAAGTGGTTCATGATACAATAGCTTATTGTCAGGGCCCCCGCTACCATATGTGCAAAGTGTGCAATGCACATGGTGCCAAAACCAAGTGCCCAAATAAAAATTTAGATTTTTTCTGTTTATTTCATTTTGATATTTTAGTCTACAAATAAATATGACTTTTAAAGTTCAGTTCTTTGCTTTATTTCAAGTACCTACCTACTATAAAAAAAAATCCGTCACGCAGGGGCTGCGTAAACTAAGCAGATTTCCCACGTGAAGTTTTACAATAGAGAAATCTGCCTACTAATAACAGTAGTAGTAACCTATTCTCACGAGGACGAATAGTTAGTGAAACGGCCACACTAGCGCTCGGCGGAAACTCCCGAACATAGCCGACCACACTCACAATACAAATGCAAATATCTCGGTTAATATTAAAGATACAGAATAAATGTATAGAACAATATTTATAGTAAATTTAATTTGCAATAAGATTGGTTCTATACAATTTTTTGATCCGACGTATGGTAACGGAGATATTTCGAATTTTCGAAAATCCCCCCCTCTAAACCCCCCCTCCCACTGGTCCGATTTCAGCCATTAACGAACTTGATCTTCCTTTTTACATTAAACGATTAAATACCGAGTTTAGTGACGATTAAACAAAAATTGCGACCGCTAGAGCGTTAACAGACAAATATATATATCTATATATATATATATATATATATATATATATATAGATATATATATATATATATATATATATAGATATATATATATATAGATATATATATATAATTTTGAACGGACCTCATTTTCGTCATCTCCTGGGTAGGATCGATGGACATTTGAAGAAATTTTTCGAAACTCGCGTCATGAGTACGACCTCAATAGCTGATTTCCCATAAGGGAAATCTGCTAAAAGATAGTGAAAGTGTATTTTAGTCCCCACCTTGGTGGCGCACGAAGACGATGCCGGCCATTTTGTTTTTCTAACCCTATCTTTTTTAACACTTTAAAATTTCTAAAATACGCCATCGGTGGTTTACTCCGAGGGTGGTAGTTTTTTTTCTAACTATCTTTTTTAACACTTTAAAATTTCCAAAATACGCCATCGGTGGTTAAAACCGAGGGGGTGGGGGGGAGGGGATTTTAATTTTAACTTAACGCTCCTACAAATATCATGATGATTTAGGCCCTTTTTTCTGAATCGCCATTGAAATCCATCAGTAAAATTTTCTTGCTGTAGCAGGCGCATGTTCTTCCCACATTTTGGGCATTCGTACGTACGTAGGCGATAAGAATCCCACTTTTATGCACCATTCAATAACGGCACGCTTTACCTGCACTTCCAATTGAGTAAAAAACTTTGTTGAGCCATAGCTAAAACGGAAAGTATATGAATAGTAAACACTAGCAAAAAGCAATACATCCGACTGTATGTCGGACGGTAGCAAGAAACAAGATGGCGGCTGGGGGGGGGACTAAAATACACTTATTAGAATAGCCTATAGTCTAAATTGAAATAGTTGTAATATACATACCAGGTCTCATAAACTTCGGTTCAGTAGTTAAGGCATGAAAAGGTATCAAACAGACACCTAAGTCACAAATTGCAGTTACCTTGTCTATGGCATGTGAAACGAAAAAGTATTGTGAAATTTCGAGAAATAAAAAAATCATTATACAGACAGAAGTTATAACTTTATATATACTAGCCAAGTTACCCGGCTTCGCCCGGGAATTCATTTTTCGTGGACTGAGGGGAAATAAATAGTCCTGTTAACTCTTCAACTTGTATATTAAAAACAATAAAAATAAATAACTTCTTGGGGATGAAATATTTACAAGTAGCAAATCTATCTAATAGATCATAGTATAAATCTACGAGTACGTGAGTCGCCGCTACACATTTGAGGCTGAATGGTGATGGTAAATTTTTGGCAAGGCTTTATTTCCCCGTCCCAGTGCTTAAGGTTTATGCCCGTCGTTGCTGTGAATTTTTTAATAATAAAATTATTTGTTATGTAAGGTTTCACTGTCCTCAATATTTTTATATTTTCCGTCTCCTGTGAATGTAGTTTTTTTTTGTAACGCAATGGACCATATAATTCATAATCATAGAAAATATTGTCGTTCAAACCATGTATGAATAAAAGTTGCAGGTTGGCACCACTGAGCCTACGGAGGTGTGACTACTTTCTTTGTCATACCATTTCTTCCGCTTCCCTGTCGACTTCCATGTTGATCTATGTTTACATATTACTTAATGATTATACTTTTAGCAATATAGTGTTATTCTCAGGATTGTGAATTATCATAAATGAATTATTTAAAAGGATTAACGCTGAGGTGGTGCACCGAGTTATTTCTGGTATTTATTAACTCTGCTCCATTAATATATGATATACTTTACTGAACACACTATGTACCAATATGAATATGAAGTTTACAATCGAAGCTTACAAAAGAGTATTTTTAATAGAGGTTATGACGCACCTAAAACAGCTGTCATCGTTGGGCTACTTCATCAAGGGAAATAAACTTTTATTCATACATGATTTGGAAAACAATACTTTCTATGATTATGAATTATATGGTCTATTGAGTTAGAAAATATGCTACATGCACAGGAGACGAGAAATATAAAAAGTCCGTCACGCAGGGGCTGCGTAAACTAAGCAGATTTCCCACGTGAAGTTATACAGTAGAGAAATCTCCATAGGAGAGCCAAACGGTGACGGAAAAGGGCCAAGCTAGCTTTTCGCGGGAAATTCAAAAATCCGTTATCGGCCCAAATTTTATAAAAATGCAAATATCTCGGTTAATAATCAAGTTAGGGAATAAATGTATATAACAATATTTATAGTAAATTTAATTTGCAATAAGATTGACTCTGTACACTTTTTCGATCCGGCGTATAGTAACGGAGATATTTCGAATTTTCGAAAATCCTCCCCTCTAAACCCCCCCCCTCCCACTGGTCCGATTTCAGCTGTTAACGAACTTGATCTTTCTTTTTACATAAAACGACTAAATATCGAGTTTGGTAACGATCAAACAAAAATTGCGACCGCTAGAGCGGTAACAGACAAATATATATATATATATATATATATATATATATATATATATATATATATATATATATATACAGTTTTGAACGGACCTCATTTTCGTCATCTCCTGGGTAGGATCGATGGACATTTGAAGAAAAATGTCGAAAATCGCATCATGAGTACAACCTCAATAGCTGATTTCCCTTAAGGGAAATCTGCTAAAAATATTGTGGTTAGTGATGCCTTACAAAGCAAATACTTTTATTATTAACGTATCCACAGCGTCGCCAGGCACAAATCCTAAACACTGAGGCTGGGAATTTTAAAAATATTGAGCATAGTAAAGACTTCCAAAAAACATTCCGTCATCACTTACCTCAGCTAGTCTACATTACCGTCATTTAACAATTTTACGCGTGAAGCTTAAAGTGGCTATGGAGTTATATTGATGATTTATGGTTGTTCAAATGCTAGTTCTATAAAAATTAAAAGATGATTTCAACTTCTAGAAATTCCAAAAGGAAGGCATAAAAAATTGAGAATCTAGTCTGTTTAATGTTGAATGATTGATGTTGAAGCATACAGTAGATAGGGAAAAGAAAGATGCACCACATGCAGAAGTTGCACATCAGTGGCACCTTCAGGATAAAATTAGAAAATTGTGAATAATTTAAGCTCAACAAAATACACATTTTAACATCTATAACCATTAAAATTGTAACAAAACAACAATATATGTTAAACTGAATAATTTATTAATATTTATTTTGGATTTTAAAACTTATGGTCCCCAACATCTCCATTATTATGGGTTTTATAGAAAATAATATAAAAACACAAATTGAGTTAAGAATGCATCTTTCGGTCCTAACGTGCTAGATTTATGAATTTCACTTATTTTTATTTCCGGGACCAAGTAGAATTTATTAGTGTTCCACGGGAGTATCTCTATAGAATTGTGAAATGTTTTGTATATTTATCTTATCGAGGATATGAATGTTGTTAATAATAGCTATTTAATAATTTACCACAACAGAGAATATTGGGGAGGGGGGGTTCTTTTTATTTAAAGCTTCTTTAGTATTTAACTAAAAATCTTCATTAATATTAGTTTTTTAGGAAACAAACAAAGTGTGTTTAAAATGTATTTTTAATCCTACAACGTTTCTTAAATTTGTGAACTTCCAAATTCGAACTCTAAATGTCAAATAGAGTTTATTATTATACCAAGAAGTGCCTCTATAGAATAGTAAAGTCTTTTATGAATTTTTTCAACACAAGGTTTATTTGGAATAACCTTGATTATATTTAATGGGAACCATTATTATTATTTTGTTTTGTATTTATTTATTAACGTCTACTTTTTGCAACTAAGGCTAATTGGGACGGGTTATCTACAGGTTACCACCCTTTTCTCTAGCCAGGATGGCCCTCAGGATTTTATTTAATGAATTCCGTCACTAAATAAATTCCTTTGTCCAGGCGGGAATTTTTATTTAACACAGCTAATTATTTACGACTTCAGTCAACATCTCGTACCTAATAGTTCCTAGATGTTATGATGAAATCATACACCTATTTTATGTTTTTCTGCCATTGGCAGGAGTAGGGGTTTATTTCGAATGCCTTAATAATATATCGGATAGCAAGATAGCTAACCGCACCATACTTCTTTGGTAAAAACATAAAGAGATTTTTTCTATTAATAAGAAAACGAAATCATCCTTTCTTTTGTATGAAAAACTATATTAAAACTATTATTTCACGTAAAACAGTATAGAGCGCATTTATGTAAATTGATTTGTTTGATATCAACTGCCCCTAAAGTACTTGTCTCCTATGCTGTTCAACCTAGCCTTGCAGAAAGGCAAATAGGGGTGTCCCATAAATGTAGGCAAGGTGCACAAATTCTTCTCATCTGTAGATGATGTAGCTGTCCTTGGGAACAAGAAAGTGGATTTGCAGTCTCTCTCCAGTTCATTGATATCAGAAGCAAAAGAAATTGGCTTGCAAATAAAAAAAGAAAAGGTAAAGTACATGGTAGTGAGCCTTATCCTACATCTCGAAACCAGATTGAGCGTAGAGGACCTACCCTTCCCATAAGTAGAAAACTTCAAATATCTCTGAGCTTCAATAACCACTATAAACGACCAGTTTACTGAAATCGACCAAAGAGGGACTTGTGCCAACCTCTGCTTTCTTCTTGGTTTCTCAAATCTTAAGATTAAGCAAAATCTCACGAGCTTTACAACTAAGGGTCTGTAACTCCATTGTTAAACCTGGACATGTATGGGTTTGAAACATGGGCGTTGATGGGTATACTTCAATCAAAGGTTCTCAGTGCCATAATAGGCCGAAAGTGGGATGGTAACTTAGGACAATAGAGAAGATTATTTCTGAAAGGAGACAGTCAATTTCACGTGATATGAAAGTTGATGGTTAGAATGGGCGGGACATGTAAGAAAAAGGAACCAAACTCCCTCATTATACAAATCAATGAATTCGTCAGTGATGGGTACCCGGCCATAAGGGAGACCGACGATGATATGGTTGACAGAGTGAAGAAGGACGCTACAGAGATCCACGTAGTGGACTGGAATGACATCGCCAAGGATAGACAGAGGTGAAGGAGACTGGAGATAGGGCTAAAGATCTCCAAGGTTTGTAAAACCACCCGAAAAAAAATAGTGCCTCAAAAAACTTGAGCTAAAACTTCACTTCGTTTTTTTTTTCTTGTAGTTAAACTCCTAATAAATAATCGTTCATTGCAGGGATGTCAAATATTTCAGTTATCTATTCATTTCATATTGAGAAAACATGAAGAATATGACTTGTGAAATATTTATCCAAAAGAAAAACGTTTTATTGTTTATTAAAACTTTTCCATTTGTTTCTTATTGTTCTTAAGGTATATTTGACCATTCGTATGAAAGTAAGTCACCAGCTGTAAAATTATTCCGTATCACTTGTGACATTTTTTAAAATTTAATTCTTTATCAATTAGTAACTAAAAATGTCTGAATCGTCAGCACTCTTCAAAATGTTCTATCTGATGAGAGGCACGTTTGTATTGTTTTCATATCCATAAAATGTATAATATAAAATGTATAAGTAATATTTCAGTTCTAAATAATCCTTTCATTTTAATTTAATTACAAAGTGAATTTCATTAAAAAAATAAAAATGGCACTTTTCATGTCTCACAGTTTAAAAACTTCATTTAAGAAGGTCTTTAGGGGCTCAGGTTAACAATACAAAATGGGAGATTGACAGAAATGAGATACTAGGGGTATATAGAGGTTACACCATGTCACTTCTGGACTACGGTATTATACTCGTCTGCCAAGTCCACTGTACTTACTATGTTTAATACCATATACAATTTGGGGTTACGATTAGCACTGGGTGCATTCAAATGAAGCCCTGTCGGCTGGCTTAAAGTAAACGCTGTGAAACCCTCTCTAGACAAAAGAAGAAAATATTTTATAGCAAAATATTTTCTTAAGATAAAATTATTTCTCACGCCCTCGTGCATTGAAAATATATTAGAGAACGAGGATGAAGAAATGTATGAGCGGAGATCAACTCATAACCGTACTTTAAGCATCCGCTATAAATCTTTGAAGTATAATCTAAACCTCCCAAACTTTGCTATTTGTCATAAACAAGGAACTGATGAGACACACCTTTGGCCTTCGCCGTCACCTGTAATCTATCATCTATGGAGTCATGTCTCTTCTGGCAAAGAACGACGTGGGTATTGCACTGGCCGACATTGGTTGACAAATTCACATCGCCTACAGCTCCTGTCGTTGTCCCCCCATCGAGTTGGTCCGTTGAGGGGGACAACCGCCAGTCCGCAAATGACAAGTACTCCCCGGAGAGGAGGTAGTGACTTGAGTCAGGGGAGTTTTTTAGGCACTCGACAACACTTCCTTGGCTTGTATTTTGCCCGAGTACCTCTGCCCTTTCCTGTTGCAACTTCATCCTGATCTTCTTTCGTTCTTCTTGGGTCACTGCATCTCCACGGAAGGTAACTTTAAGGGGTGCTCCTCATGGAATGACCATTGGACACCCACCCTCTTTGAAGCATTTTTTCCTCGTGCCCAGTGATCTGACAATTGACTGGACCGGTCACCAGCCCAGAAAGATAGGATTCTGGGTCGGGCCGGTGACCCTCCCTCGTTATTGAGCTCGTAGAGTCCTTGAGGTCAGCTACAGCTAATCGTCGGAGCTTGTCATCTTGTGAGGTTAATAGCTTGAAAGCTCCGTCGATAGGGCCAAATCACTCTCCTCCGCGGCAATATGGAACCAGTAACGTCCTTCCGCTCAGGCACCGTAGATGTATTCATTGGCGACTTCTTGTGGGACGCCCAATGCTTTTTTAATATCTGCTAGTAAGACGTCGCCGACCCGTGTCCAGTCCTTCTTTAAATAATGTCCATTTAGCATTGTGAAATTTAGGACAGGGAAGACGAACGTCTTCAGAGCGTAAGCTTGGAGCTGAAGATCTTCTTCGCAGTCGTCACTGCATAATGAGGAGACCAGTGACTGGTTAATATGGCTTGGTCCGGCCTCCTCCCCGGCGATCATAGCCAGTGGCCTCTCATTCATCTCTACTTTTCTAGGGGTTCGTCATCAAGAATTCCCCTACGACTTACAAGAACCTATGACAGAAGACAGCTTATACATTAACAAGAGATAAATTCAAATTCGCTATGTGAAGACATCATCATTTAAAATCTAACTTCAATATTTAATGGTTTCAGTCATCACTAAAGATTATATTTGCTATTGGCTGAAATCGGATCTGGTTTGGAGGAGGGGGGGCACTTCGAAAAATCTCCGTTAGTATAAGCCGGATCGAAAAATTGTGGGGAACCAATCTTGTTTAGCTATTAATGTCCTACAATTGTTATTCTATGCATTTAACTCATATATTCAGAGTTTTAATTCGTATTTTCCCGTTTTCAGCCATCTTTAAACCTCCACTTCTACTCATCTGATGTTTATTTAGAAGTAGATAATATATGGTGAGATGAGATTAGTCGTGTGCCATACCAACACTTGGGAAATCTGCTTAGTTTACGCAGACCCTTCATGGCGGACTTTTATTTGTATCAGTCTTGTTTTTTTTTTTTGTTTTTTTATGAGAATCTTTAATATATAACATAAATGAGTGTCTTTATAAATTAACTAAAAATAAAACATTTAAACAAAACCTAGATGTTACTACTGGAATTTAGTAAAGCTCTATTACTTGTCATATTTTATTTTTAATCGCTCAGTTAACAAATGTAACGTGTTTGAGGTAGTATTATAAACTCTTATAAATAATAAATGTGATAACTTCTTAAGCATTTAAACCGACCAAACATCTCTTGAATAGGAACCAGGCTGTCTGGCCCTTTGTACGATCGTTGACAGAGAGCAATCGATTTCCCGTGGAAAGGTTAAAAGCCTTCACCCCGTTTTAGCAGATTTTCCTTGAGGGAAATCAGCTACTGAGGGTGTATCGAAAATTTTCCGTAGCTGTTTGACATGAAAATTATTCTGGTTCATTCTAAATTGCAGCACTAGGTATAGTAAATAGTTTTCAATAAATTAATATATTATATTCAGATATATTTCCGTCATGTTTTTCTTTCCAGTCAAGAATATTTCTTTCAGTTCGGAGAGGTTGGCTGAATGGTTTGTTTACAATTCAGACGCTTTTCGTTGTAAAGTTTATTAAAAAGTAAATTTACTGAATGATTTCTCATTCTCATATGTATTTGTTCATTTAATATTCAAGAGCTACCAGTATGTAGATTATTTTATTGTAAAACTTTACGTGGGAAATCTGCTTAGTTTACGCAGCCCCTGCGTGATGGACTTTAATCAGATTTCCCCCAAGGGAAATCAGCTATTGAGTTCGTACTCATGACGCGATTTTCGAAAACTTTCTTCAAATGTCCATCGATCTTACGTAGGAGATGACGAAAATGAGTTTTGAACAAATATATATATATATATATATATATATATATATATATATACTAGCTAAGGTACCCGGCGATGCCCGGGAAATCATTCTTGACTGACTAATGATGGTATTTTGATAGTAAGACTTCAATGTGTACAATTACACTTCCCTCCACGACGTAATGATTTTCATAAATAGCCAACCCTGGAGGGTAACTTTTGGAAATTAATAGAATAGAAATTTTATTTTTGAAGGATAAATGAAAATGTGTTCCTAATCTATCCCTCTACACTTTTTGACTCACCGTTTTTCAATAGTTCAAACCATAATCATGGGTAGCATTTATTACAATTAAATATCATCTATAATGAACATATTTCCTTTCAAAAGCCAATCCGAGCTCACATAGTATAGGCAAGTTTTGCACGTAAGATTATTATTTGTAATAGTGAATCTCACTGGAAATCGTTTGAGTAATGCCAGACGGGAAATAAGTAAAATCAATTAACTGATAAGGCTCCCGTCATCTTCCGCTCCCGCGTGAGACCTCTCAATATTCTTCTACTTATATTATTGATGTAAAACATTATTTTATAATTTATCTACCGGATGGAATTAAATAATAGTGGTACCCTGAAAATATCATATCGAGTTTAAACGCATATTGTTTTTTGTCATAATGACATTACCATTAACGTTTAATTGTTATTATATTACATATTTGTTTCAATAACATCAATGTACATTATACAAATTAAATAATGGAAATGCTCTTATTGTTTATATTTCTATTGGAAATAAATAACAAAGTTATTTTCTAGGAAAAATAAATAAATGAGGAGGGGGTGACGAAGATTTATAACCTCATTAATCCGAATCATACTTTGAACTATCATATAAGACGAAAACATAACATCATTTGTCATAATATTCATTTATTAAATCTCCTTAAATAAGTACTAATATAATTATTGACTCCCGTCTAGCATATATCCCATGTTTACTTCATTTTACGACAAAAGTGAATGCACACAAAAGTTACTCTAAATAATAAAGTAAACAACTTTTGTTATGTGCACGTTTGCCGAAAAACAAATAGAATATATAAAAAGCGAATTTTTCATTCCAGCCTCCCTTATAATACCCACTCCCCTTTGAACCTAAAGTTTTTAATATAGCTTATAAACATGGAAGAATTAATGCTAATTCACACACCGAGTTTTGCTAAGTTCGGTTCAATCGTTAGTGCCCAACAACTGATGCATAACGCAAATCTATGCATAATGCACAGGAGACGGGAAATATGACAATTTGGAGGACAGTGAAGACTTACATAAAAAAATTAATTTTATTATTAACAAATGCCAACAACGGGTATTAACCCTAAACACTGGGACGGGTAAATGTCAAAATATTGTGCAAAGTAAAGCCTTGCCAAAAAAAATACCATCACCATTCAGTCTCAAATCAATTCCCGGGCGAAGCCGGGTATCTGAGCTAGTTTTATCTATATATATAAAATTGTAACCTCTGTCTGTACATTGATTTTTTTCGCGAAATTTCACGATAACTTTTCGTTTCACATGTCATAGACACCATAACTACATTTTGTTTCTTTCGTGTCTGTTTGTTTGTTTGTTACCTTTTCACGCATAAACGGCTGAACCGAATTTTATGAAACTTTGTATGTATATTACTACTAGCCCAACTTAGACTTTAGGCTATATTAATATTCTCTAAGACGAACAGGAGTGGGGGATATAAGGGAGGGCTGAAATTAAAAATAGCGATATTTCGTTTCCTATTGATTTTTCAGCAAATACGCACATAACAAAAGTTATTTATTTTGTAATTTAGAGTAACTTTTGTTATATATACATTTGCCGTACTCGGAAGTATAAATGAGTTATACGCTAAAAACTATAGCGGGAGTCCACAATTTTATTTGGCACAAAAGACTCAACCGAACTAAACCAAACTCGCTATGTGAATTAATACTAACGATGTCCTTATAATAAGCCATACTAACGTTTCTAGGGACGGGCAGGAGTGGGGGTTATAAGGGAGGCCAGAAATTAAAAATAGCGATATTTAGTTTCCTATTGCTTTTTCAGCAAATATGCACATAACAAAAGTTGTTTATTTTGTTATTTAGAGTAACTTTTGCTAAATACACTTTTGCCGTATACGGAAGTATAAATGAGTTATACGCTAAAAACTATAGCGGGAGTCCACAATTTTATTTGGCACAAAAGACTCAACCGAACTAAACCAAACTCGCTATGTGAATTAATACTAACGATTCCCTTATAATAAGCCATACTAACATTTCTAGGGACGGGCAGGAGTGGGGGTTGTAAGGGAGGCCTGAATTTAAAAAAAGTCCGTCACGCAGGGGCTGCGTAAACTAAGCAGATTTCCCACGTGAAGTTTTACAATAGAGAAATCTGCCTAATAACAACTGTAATAGAAAGAAACCTCTAAACCTAAAACATTATTTAGGGCGTAATAACCCAGTAGTTTCTAGCCCCGAAACACAGTTAACCTAACCTCTAAACCTATTCACGAGGGACGGATAGTTATGGAAAAGGCCGCCAGAGCTCTCGGCGGAAAGTCCGAACATAGCCTACTGGTACCACACGCAGAATACAAATGCAAATATCTCGGTTAATATTCAAGATACAGAATAAATGTATAAAACAATATTTATAGTAAATTTAATTTGCAATAAGATTGATTCTGTACAATTTTTCGATCCGACGAATAGTAACGGAGATATTTCGAATTTTCGGAAATCCTCCCCTCTAAACCCCCCCTCCCCGTGGTCCGATTTCAGCCGTTAACGAACTTGATCTTTCTTTTTACATAAAACGACTAAATATCGAGTTTGGTAACGATCCAACAAAAATTGCGACCGCTAGAGCGGTAACAGACAAATATATAGATATATATATATATATATATATATATATATATATATATATATATATATATATATATATAGATATATATACACAGTTTTGAACGGACCTCATTTTCGTCATCTACTAGGTAGGATCGATGGACATTTGAAGAAAAATTTCGAAAATTCCGTCATGAGTACAACCTCAATAGCTGATTTCCCTTAAGGGAAATCTGCTAATAGTGGTAATTCGTTTTCTAATAGTTTTTCTGCAAATATGCACATGACAAAAGTAGTTTATTTTGTTATTTGAAGTAACTTTTGTTATATTCACTTTTGTTGTATAACAAAGTATAAACGAGATATACACTAAAAGCTAAAGCTGGAGCCAAAAGTTTCTTCTTCAACATTTCTTGGGACGAGCAGGAGTGGGGGTTGTAAGGGAGGATTGAGCATTAATATAAGGGTGGATTGAGGAGGAGCATTAATTCTTCTATTATTATAAGCTATATTAAAATATTTAGGTTCGAACGGGAGGGGGGGGGGGCTTATAAGGGATGCCTGAAATAAAAATTGAAGATATTTCATTTTTTATTTGTTTTAAGGCAAACGTGCACATGACAAAAGTTGTTAACTTCGTTATTTAGAGTAACTTTTGTATTATACATTTTTTCGGAAACAATATATGAAGCGAATAATTTGCGTATAAATATTGATATGCTTAACAGTGCTTTCCAATATCCACTATAGGTATTTAAGTAAAGCAATGTTGACAACACTCAAGCGGGAGTGGAAGTTGTCGGTAGGCTGACACAGTTAATTGTATTTCCGGGCGAAGCCGGGTATCTGAGCTAGTATGTATATATATATATATATATATATATATATATATATATATATATATATATATATATATATTGTTGCGTATATTACCAAAATCAGCAATAAACGTTGTTTATTAGAGTTCTTTTGGATTGTAAAATTAAACACACCCAAGTTTCAGAGTTTTTATCACTGCACAATTAATTTAACAATGCACTACACACTTGGTTAATTATTCTTAACTACTACTCACAGTATGCACTGATAGCTTCATTGTTATTGTTATTACACTGTCCAATAACTCACTCACGATCACTAAGCTCACAAAAAACACGGCACTATACTGTTCTTCACATAAAACACTTTACAACTAAGTCGCACTGAACGCACTGATGATCCCTTGAATACTAACTCTCGCGCCGAGTTGTACGCTTTTATAGAGGAACGGCGACATCAAAGGAGAATTGTCTGGACTGGTATTGTTTGTCTAAGACGAGCGGGACCATATGCGGTACCCTTTGATCTCATCCGTACTTCACAAATACGTGACTATCGCTGTTTAATTTTTCATGTATTTAATTTATTATTATAATTAAATTATATTATTTAATTATTGTTGTTGTATATTGTTACGTTTTATTACATAACCAGTAATAAACGTTGTTTATTAGAGTTCTTTTGGATTGCAAAATTAAATACACACAAGCTTCACAGTTTTTATCACTGCACAATTTATTCAACAATGCACTATGTACTTGGTTAATTATTCTTAATTACTACTCACAGTATGCACTGATAGCTTCACTGTTCTTCATATTACACAGTCCAATAATTCCCTCACGATCAGTGAAGTTTACAATAACAAGGCACTGCACTGTCTTACTTCGGGAAGTTAACGGCACTGCACTGTCTTAAACACGGCACTATACTGTTCCTTACAGAGTCACTGCATAAGACTGTTCTTCACATAAAAACACTTTACCGCACTGCACTAAGTCGCACTGAGATGATCACTTGAAGACAGCTGAGAACAAACTAACTGTCGTTTTTTTCCCTTGTACCCGAGATCCAGTAGGGAATTAGATGATGGTTGTACCGACAGTTCCCCTTCTACTGAACACTCTGAGGTTCTATTTTAAGGGGGTGTTGTGAGTTGATAAGGGGGTAATAGAACTAAGGTTATGGGTTACCCCGCAACTGGAAGTACCGGGTGGGTTGTGAGGATAGGAGAAAACGAAAGAAGAGAGGATAGAGATAGTAGGAGAGGAGATAAGAAAGCTAACCTAAGAGAGGAACTACTGTCGGGCGTGTTGGGCAATCTTATATAGAGGCGCGGCGACATCAAAGGAAGCTGTCTTGAAGTACTGGGCTCTTTAGTCTAGACACTACAGGCGCCAATAGTCCCTGGTCAGCTCCTTTCATCTCCTTCGTACTTCCCAAATACCTGACTATCTCTGTTTAATTTTTTATGTATTTAATTTTCGCAACAATATATTGTGGCGATAACTCCGTACAGGAAAAATTATACAGAGTTACTCCGTATTTAAGAAGTGTGAAATAGATCAAAGGAGCCGACCGATGAAGGAAAGTTGGACCTGTAAGTATGTCGGCGACGCCCGTGTCGATCTAGGCCATACTCTTTTGATCCTGCCGCCACTCTATAAAAGCGGCCCAAACTCTGCCCGACAGTCACTTTGTTCTCAGTTCTCTTCAAGTGAAAAACAGTGAGTTCAGTGCACCTTTAGTGTACTGCCGTGTTTATGTTAAGAATACTGTAGTGCACTGTTTATGTAATGAACACTGTAGTGCTGTGTTTTTGTAAAGAATAGTGCAGTGCCGTGTTCTTTGTGAAGATCAGTACAGTGCCATGTTTTTGTGAACTTCAGTGATCGTGACTTATTGTACTGCAATAAGAAGTGAAGTTATTATACTTTGACTATTATATGGCTATAATTTTGAAATATTATACATTAACCATTTAATTTTTAGTAGATGTCTTTTCATGTATGTGGATGATTAATCCAATACAAAATGTCTTTATTTAGGTTCCTATTAGTGAGTTATCTAGGCAGATAATTAGACCAAGAGCCAAATGAATCTTGTAAACAATGGAAAACAAGTATTTTTATGTTCTTGTATGGAGTATAGGTAGTATTGTAAACACGGAAATTTGGGGCAGCTCTGTTTTGACTCTCTCTGAGCCAATTATTACTTGTTTTGGCATAATGTCTGTTACACATGCATATCTACACTATCACATAACTCAAAAATAGCTAGTCTTATAATCTTGAAATTTCATATATAGGAAATGTGTTTTATATTCAGGATGATTGTAATGTCTAGGTGTACATCTCCCCTTTTTGACAAAAATAAAAAAAATTGCAGATTTCTCTGTACATATACAAAGTACGGGATTTTTTTTTTGTTTATCGTAAAAGATTTATAAATTATGTTCTATGACATTTTTACATGCATTAGAATAAATGTATCTGTATCACTTTCAAATGCAATAATTTGAAATGGAATTAATTCAAAAGGAGTACTGAACGTCATGTGGGGCCGACACCAGATTTATTATTTATAGAATTTATATAATATGATTGTTAAAATGTCTGTTAATTTTATTATTTATTTATATTAAATTAATAAAGCAAATTTTTAACTCCCAAATATTATAAACATTAAAAACTATTTGATGTGACAAATTGGATGCTTGATTTTCGTAAGAAAATAATTACTAAATTTTATTTCTTTAACAAATTTTACGGATTTTGAAGACTCGTGTTAAATGATGACATGAGTATTCAAAAGCTCTAAGGCTTTAATAAATGATGGAAAAGAGTTGAAAGAAAAATTTGAATGCTCTTATAAAATCATTTCTTGATTTAAAAAAGTGGCTGCTTTTCAAAATGAAAGTAATGTACTTTTATGAATTAACTCAACAAATAAAATATACAAGAATTAGAGTGCTTTTTAATTTAAATTTAAGGAGAGTATTTAATTAAATGTTATTTATTAATGTCTACTTAGTGATACTAAAGCACTAAATGGGAGCTTACCACCCTTTTCTAGCTAGGGTAGGCCAAAGATTTCATTTAATGAGTTTGTCACTAAATAAATTCTCATTGCCCAGGTCTAACCTCACTTTTAATTAATTAAAGAAACTGTTAAGGAGTATGTTTAATTAAAATATACCTTTAAGTGTAAGTGTTCATTTTAATGTATTACTATGCTATTATTTAAATTGTAAATGTTTTTTTCATTAGTTGTGGTTCCGAGGTGTGAGAAACTCCAAATTTCGTCATGTTTATGGGCAGCCTTTTAAACGAGAATGCTGTTTTGACAATGTTAATATCACAAAGAATGCACACGATTCTCAGTTTTGTGCAGTTAATCCCAAATTTATTGCAATTGTGACTGAAGTTGCTGGAGGTGGAGCATTCATGGTATTGCCAGTAGAAAAGGTAAGAATATGGAATTTTCCTTAATTTATTATGTATAGTTAATTTCATGAGTGTGCCTCTCATCTGTGGGCCTGTATTTGTTGATATATGTTAGTATCTTTCTCCTTAGAAATATATTTTCAATAGTATTTATAAATTGAAGTCAGCAATAAGATTAAGAGTCTTGGTATCATATAAGTAAAAAGCCAATTCCTAATGAAATATCTATTAGTGCATAGCGCCTCAGACATTGGACATTTTTCATTTTTTTGGAGTCGAATTAATACCATTCAGCGTGTCTCCTTAATACAAAAATTTGAAGATTACTGTTTCCCTAAGAAGAACTTTACAATTGAGAAGTACCATTTATTTATGAAATTTTGTATTTTCATTCTTTGAAAAAAACAATTGTCATGGACTGTGATGGTTGAAATTAATGATATAAATGTTCCTCAATTGCTAGATTCAGGCACATACCCAACTGTAATGTCTATGCATACACTTAATAATTTGAATATGTCCAATAAATGAGGTAGTTATTACAGTAGTCTTAATTCAATTTTATCAATCTTCAGTGGAGAAAATTTACTTTATAGAAGATCAGATAACTTAGAAGTAAAACTTAATAATGGTACGAAGTATTTGATTCAATTTTTGGATTGTGATTATAAGTCAGTTTTAGGAGTCCAATCATGTGTTGAATTAGGTACAATTAAATGTAATGAGCAATTTACCATCAGATTACTCGGGACAAAATATTGAAAATGTTTAAAGGGGTATTTTCTAATGGTTTGGGTGCATGCCACTAATGTCTATTTAAAGCTAAACCCTGAGGCTGAACTGAGGAATGAACCGATGAGGGAAGTTTCTTATAAATGTTTAGATAGACTTAAAGAAGAGCTAAGTAGGTCAACAGAGTTAGGAGTTATAGCTAACTTTAGGTGGACTTACTTAATAGGCTGATTCTATTTCTATTGTGGAAAGCCAAATGGGAAATTGAGAATTTACTTGGATTCATATTATCTTAATAAAGCAATTATTATATCTAATTCCTCCAATTCCTAATTTTGAAATTGTTGAATGTAGTTACATGTAAGCAGATTTCTCTTAAGGGATATTAGCTATTTTGCATGCCTTGATACAACATTAGTTTTTTGGACAGTTCTTTTAAAGGCTGATAATTCATTAGTTTGCACTTGTAACACATCACATTGTTGATATATATGCAGGCTACCTATGAGAATTATCTAGCATTTATGATGAAATTGTTTGGGTACAGAAATAATTTAATTATACGGTTGGTTGATTTCTACGAGATTTCCCGTAAGGGAAAACAGCTGTTGAGGTCATACTCATGACATAATTTTATGTAAAACTAAAGATCATGCTCATTAATGGATGGTCTGACTATTGGGTGAGAGGGCTTTAGAGAAGGGAATATTGAAAATTCTTAATATCTACTGTGATTATGCGTCGGATCGAAAAATTGTATAGAACCAATCACAAATGTAATGTTCTATAAATGTTGTTATGTACGTTTATTCGGCCTTCAGTAAACTCCCACTCCTACTCATATCATATTAACAATAAACTGTTTTATTATGAAGCATGTTATTTGAAGCCTAAATACCGTATATTGTTCTCATTTAGCTTTTACATTTTGAGATAAATGCAAGTATGTGACACACTTGGAAAAACTGCTTCGTTAACGCAGCCCCTGCATGACACATTTTTTTTTGTTTAAAGTGCAACTTAAGAGGAACATGATAAGGTTGTGTATGAGTTTTGGAATAGACATGTAGTCCACAAATTACATAAAGAAATGTGTATGTTCCGTGCTAAGTCTTAAATATTCTAATGTCATATTTTTTCCAAATATGTGCATCTGTCCTGACCCAGATAAGTTATTGCCAATTGGTAATATGAGGCCTCCCTCTTGTTTTAAAAAATTACAGATTTATGGGTGTTGTAAATTGTCATTCATTTATAAAAAAGCTATCATTTCAATACATAATTTAAGAGGTTTAATTTAATGAAGGATGTAGTGCCATTTTGGGATGATTGTCAACAGGAAGAGGTTTTAGCAGATTTCCCTAAAGGGAAATCAGCTATTGAGGTCGTACTCATGACACGAGTTTTGAAAAATGTCCTCAAATGTCCATCGATCCTACCCAGGAGATGACAAAAATGGGGTCCGTTCAAAATTATATATATATTTGTCTGTTAACGCTCTAGCAGTCGCAATTTTTGTTTGATCGTTTCCAAACTTCATATTTAACGTTTTACGTAAAAAGAGAGAAAAAGTTCGATAATGGCTGAAATCGGACCAGTGGGAGAGGGGGTTTAGAGGGGGGATTTTTGAAAATTCAAAATATCTCCGTTATTATGCGTCGAATCAAAAAATTGTATAGAATCAATCTTATTGCAAATTAAATTTACTATAAATAGTGTTATATACATTTATTCTGTATCTTGAATATTAACCGAGATATTTGCATTTGTATGAATGTGTGTGGTCGGCAGGAGTCGGCTATGTTCGGGACTCTCTGCCGAGATCTAGTGCGGGCCGTTTTGGTAACTATTCGTCCCTCGTGAATAGGTTTAGAGATTCCTTACTACTACTGTTGTTATTAGGCGGATTTCTCTATTGTAAAACTTCACGTGGGAAATCTGCTTAGTTTACGCAGCCCCTGCGTGACGGACTTTTATAGATTCATGACTTAATTAGGGGATATCTAGTGCTCTCTTACTTTGACACTAAATCACCTATCACAATATCAGTTGATGCATCTAGAGATGCTTTTGGGGCTGTTTTATTTCAAAATAATAATCCAATTTCTTATGCTTTCACTACTCGTAACTCATGCACAATGAATTTTCTTCCAACTTGGTAAATAATTTTGTTTTGTACTTGGTTGTCCCCAAATTTGATCACTACATTTATAACCATTAATTTTAATAATCTATATAAAGTAGTACCACCTGAATTCCAAAGGCTAATTTTAAAATTGCAAATGTATAAGATAAATATAAATTATACTCCTGTTAAAGGTACAATATATTGCAGGTACTCTTTCTAAAACAGCTACTTTTAAGGATATATTATTTACTAAGACAGAAAATAAATTCCATGTAAATTTCGGTTCTAATTAAATTTAATTTGATTTGACCTGGGTTTTGTAATTTAGCATTCACTTCGCCTTATTTCCTATATAGGTTTAGTTGTCTTTTTAGAAAGTATTTTATTATCCACAATAAGAGGCTCTAATTTATTTTGCAGCTTTATCATATTTTTAAACATTTGCCTTATGTTTGTGGACTTGGTCACTTTTTTTTTTTTTAGTTTGATAACCAGGCTTTATTTTGTGAAATTAGCAATTTTATTCTCAAAGTTATTGTATATGTATAACTCAGATGGTGCTCAGAATTTACCTTTAGGTGTGGACCAATAATTTAATGATGCAAGATAGGGATCATTTTCTTTAACATTACTTACTGCTTCTTTCTGCCATACTATTTGGCTTGGGCATATATGAAGAATTAGTGCTAATTTGTCTGTCACTTTTAAGGAGGGTGTTTATCCTTTTAGTCAGGAGTTAATATCTGATAGTGAGTTAGCTAGTTGTGGTACAACTATCCAGATATCAAACTACCTAAACAATTTTCTCATACTGATTACGATTAAGCTTTTATCATTTTTTCTACTTAAAATATGTTATTCAAATTTATTTGAGTATTATAAAAAAATGTTTATGTGTACATTTTGTAATAGTGTGTAAAATTTGAAAAAATGTGTTTTATTTATAAAGGGTTGTAAGTATGTTGTAAAAATGCATTATGTGCATTCTATAAGCATTATTATGCATTCTATAAGGTGGTGGTTAGAAATGTGAACATGTTTTTTGTTTTATCTCAAAACATTCTTATCTATAAATCAAAGCACATGCCAGGGGCTTTAAATTCCAAAGGATGAAGATATATAGCCAAAGATATCACTTCCATGACATGTGTTGGAATGTGGTTGCGAATGTGCTTTGGATTCTGATTTCTCTCATTTCAGAGTCTATCTCTGAACTGGCTTGGTTTAAATATTAGTTTCGTTCATATTGAATTAGTTCTAATGGTTACTATACTGTACATATTTCCCGTAATGTCTTTCTTTTTCCTTAAACTTAGAATTTTCTAAAAAATGAGAGTTGCTGAATGAGATTTTTAAAAATATTTTGTAAAAAATCAGCCTTTAATTGACTACTGTTAATTTCTGGTTCTTAAAATCCTCGTAGAACCTGAGCCTTTGCTACCAGTTTAGACCAAGGATGAGTAACACGTGGCCCGCTTGACATGTTTAACATTAAAAGCATTTCTAAAATGGGATTGATTTTATTGACTTTCTCCCATCAATGTATTGTTATAAAATTAATTATAATAAAAATGGTAGTGCATACTAAACCGAAACAGTTTTTTTGTGACGAGATATACACTTGTCTACAAATTGTTAAACATGCAATTCGAACGTGCCCCATCCTTACTTTGTTTGAGTTTGCTTCTGTCACACAATCAGTCAGACTGGTAAGATGTTAACTAGCGATTTTAGCAATTTTTGTGTTTCTTGAAAGGCATGAAATTCTGGACCAGGAAACTGAATATGGTGACGTGGTTTTTAATACCAAAGTACGTTGGCTTAGTAGAGGTGCAATGCTAAAAAGAGTATACAACTTAAAAAGCGAAATACACTTGTTCTTGGATATGAAGGTAATAAAGAATGAATATGCGATTTTGGGTTTCTTATTAACATGACTCAGCATCTCAATGATGAATTTGAAGGCAAAGGACAGTTTATTCACACTTTGTATGATAAAATTCAGGCCTTTGAGAGGAAATTAAAATTGTGGAAACACCATCTTTTGCAGAATAATGTGTCTCACTTTCCACATTCAGAAAAAGAAATCGTTACTACTCCTTAAAAATACGCATAATATATTTTGATCAACAAATTTTAATTACGATTCCAAATGTTCAAAGTTGAGAGACAGTGGTTTCCATGGAAACGTTTTCCTCGACATTTAATATCGATGTGGATATAGTACCTGAAGACTTTCATATAGAAGGGATTGACATGCAGAATAATACCGATTTAAAAAATGTATTTTTCTCAGTAAACATTGAAAAGCTTTATAAATCGTATGTTAGCCCTGAGGAATTTCCGCTTTTGACGAAAAATGAAATGCAAATGATGTCTCTGTTCGGAAGTACGTAGACGTAGGTTTGCGAACAATCATTTTCAACTATGAAATTAATCAAAAATGTCCACCGATCAAGACTGATTGATGCATGATTAGAAAGCTGCGTACGTGTAGCTACTTCATCAATTCTGGCTGATATTGATCAGCTTGTATAGAAAAAAATACCAAATTTCTCATTAAAAATTTCAAGTAAATTGGTTTTTCTGTTCTTTTCTTGTATGTTTTTGTTTTGCATTAAAATTTGTATATGAAATCTTTACTTTTTTTTGTTTTAATTTTATAATTCTAGTGTTTGTTATAAATAAAGTTTTGTAAGTTACTTTGTGTACGTCCCGCCAAAAAATTTTAAAATTAGACCATTCAGTGCACTCAGGGTTTTTCAGTTAAGTCCTTATTTTTTAGATTAAGCAGCCATCCTCACACATGGGCCTCCTTCCTTACTCTATATAGTGTTAGTTACAATATTTTTTTTAACTGCGCCAAGTTTCATTCTAGCAACATCAACTAACAAAGAAAGTCTATTCTTCTTAATAACTAAAATAATATCAAGTTCACCATATATATCCATTAGTTGAATCTGATCCACCATTTTTGCTGCCCTCCATTTGTGAAGCACACTCACCCTCACTAGGAGTGCTTTCCTTATGTTTTTGCTGAGGTCTAAGATTCACTATCATACATTGAAGGTGGTCAAAAACCTGTTTTGTAAATTTTTACCTTTGAGATCCCTTAAAGATAAATATGAGAGTATTCTGACAAATAGAAGCATCTGGTTCCTGATATCATTCGGGCTTTTGTTTCTGCCTCCTTGCTACTGTTCTCTGTAACTAAACCTTCCAACTAAAGTAAACATGAAATCCTCCGATGCTAGTCTACCTGGACTAAAGGTTCTCATATAGTTGATTTTCTTTAGTTTGTATGTCCTCAATTAATATTCACATGATCCTTCACATCCTCAGCATCTGCCATGAGTTATGTGAACCCATGTATATATATAAAACAACATTGTTTGCCCTTATTTTATGTAGTTAACTAGACACCTCCAATAAGTTATGATAGAGTTCAATTTAAATTGATATAAATTAATTTTTTTGTCATCAGTGATTGATTTCCCAAGAAAATTAAACTATAAAGATCAAGAAAGGTCTTCCAGGCCGGAAAAAAGCTTCCAAGTAAGTCTTCAAGGTTCACATTTGGTAGAATGGCACTAAATTACTGATTGCTATGTTCGCATATAACTTGCCTCTTTTTCACTAACAATAAGTTTGTAAGAATATATAGAATGCTAATCATGTATTAACAATTTTGGAGGAAAAAAATAAAGAAAGATATGATGAATCTCCTGAAGCAAGATCTTGTCTTAAAAACCTTAACGAGAACCAGTCTATAATTTCAAAAGCTTGGGGTTTATATGAGAATAGATGTTATTAAAGTAAACTACATATATATTTTAAAGTTACTTTTCAATATTTATGTATGTAGATTTCATTTATTTTATTTTTTACATGGAGTATTCATTTTCAGGCTGGTCGAATTGATTTTAATGCATTTAAAGTTTCTGGACACTCAGGACCTGTACTTGATATTAAATGGAACCCATTTAATGACAATGTTATTGCATCTTGTAGTGATGATTGTACTGTAAGTATGCCCTAATAATAATCAACCATAAAAATATATCATGAAAAACATTTAATTTTTTCAGTCATTCGCTTAAACATTTTTTCATAAGCATATGAGTACCGTTAAAGATAGGAAGGCTTCTCACTTTGTCATTTATCTCAAAGCTAAGACTAATTTAAATGTGTAAATACAACTAAGCACTGTGCCAAAATACCCCAAGTAGTCCCAAATATACCTACCATTCCTCCAAAAGACTTGCTTACGAATTGCTAAACAGGCTGAATTATCATTAAGTGCCTGGATTACGAAAACCCCCACAACTTATTTAACTTTGAACATATGGAGGTAGTATTCACAAAACATTTCTATGTGTTGTAACCTCTGTAAAAGTACGATATAAAAGAAAGGGGTCATCTCCAGAGCCCAACTTTGGTTCTATGCCAATTGTGCATGTAACACTTAATTTGTGAATTAATGACAAATATTTAACCTAGTGATCAAAGGCTACAACTTTTTCCTTTGACACTTTTTGATCAAACTATCCATTTGTCCAGGATAAGCATATGAGACCTTAGGGGAGATTTTTTTTCTGATAAGTTAAAGATGGTGAAAACAAATTAAATAGGTATAAGTTAGCTTAATTATTTATTTGTATACCTTAGATCAGAACCTTAAAAAACTTGAAAATTATGGAAACTTTCCAAACATCTGATTGGATCAACTTTGCAGTTCAGCATAACTCTAATGACAGATTACTTTAAGTAATACAGGTATCTCTGATTTGGTGGTAACTCTTGAATTTTGAAAAATAACAAGTGTGCCCTATGCCTTCCTAGGTAGGTCACTATTCCCCTACTTAACTAGGGTTTACTTTTTAGCAGATTTCCCTTAAGGGAACTCATGACGCGATTTTCAAAATATGTCCATTGATCCTACCCAGGAGATAATGAGAATGAGGTCCGTTAAAATTAATTTTAGATATATATATATATATATATATATATATATATATGTGTGTGTGTGTGTGTGTCTAGTAACGCTTTACATAATTTTTGTTTGGTCGTTACCAAACTCGATATTTTTATATTTACAAGAAGGTTTCTCAGCTCCTGAATATCTCCATAACTTTCTCTTTGCTTGTTAGTAGTTTACAAATGTAATAAGATCATAGAAGAAGCTTAATGTGCATGAGTAGACATACAAGTTTCATCTAAATTTATTATGTTTATTTCTTCTGTAAAAACTATTTCAGATCAAACTCTGGTATATTCCTGAAGGTGGGTTGACTTCAAACCTGACAGATTGGATTGCTGATCTTCATGCTCATAAACGCAGGGTTGGATATATTGAATGGCATCCTACTGCAGAAAATGTACTCGCAAGTGTTGGTTTTGATTACCTTGTAAGTATATATCAATCTTATATAGATTTTGCAAGGGGGGGGGGGTCGAGTTGATTTTGTTTTCCAAATGCATTGGATTAAAGTAATATTTTAAAATCTTTGCTGTATAGTGAAAAGTTTTGTTCAACAGATGTCCCTTAGGTGGTTTTGGCACTTAGCTCATGTACTAAAGGTCCCACTTTTGAAACTCGTGGTGAAGTATATTTTTTTATATTTGTTCCCTTTTTGTTCAGATAATCTTATGGGATGTGGGGAAAGGAGAAGCTATACATATAATTGACTGTCATCAAGATGTTATCCAATCTTTTTCATTTAATCGAGATGGCTCCAGAATTGCTACTACATGCAAGGATAAGAAACTAAGAGTTATAGACCCAAGAACTGGACTTGTAATATCTGTAAGTAATTAACAATTTTTTTTTTTTTTTTAAAGAAGAGTTTAAATTAAAATTATTTCTCTCCTCCCCTCGCTGTTGCTCTCCCCATCCAATGCTAAGCATAATTGATAAAACTAAGAGAGCAAAGAAACTATTAATCTTCTGATTCCTATAATATTCACTACCCATTTATATTTTAAAAATTGCTAGACACTGGTTGTATATTTAGTTAATTCATGTGAATATATATATATATATATATATATATATATATATATATATATATGCTATGGTGAAAGACCGAAATCTGGAGAATGTCGTCATACACCGATATGATTGTCGATATACACCGGTGAGGGTATTTGGTGTATGTTGACGTTCACCGGTGAATATTGACATTCTCTGATTTCGGTCTTTCACCATAACACACACATACATATACATACACATATTTACATACATATTTATTTGCTATCGACAACTTTGGAGGAGGGAGGGTTTAAAAGAAGGAAATCAAAAGTTCAAAATATTCCTGTGATTATGAATCGGATCATTTGCTCTCTCTCTCTCTCTCTCTCTCTCTC
The DNA here is from genome assembly GCA_019009955.1 of Riptortus pedestris. NCBI lineage: Eukaryota > Metazoa > Arthropoda > Insecta > Hemiptera > Alydidae > Riptortus > Riptortus pedestris. The sequence goes on along the minus strand of CM032228.1, from coordinate 144,476,093 downwards.
TCTCTCTCTCTATCTATATATATATATATATATATATATATATATATATATGTCTGTGTGTGTACGCATGCATGTGTGTTTGAGTGTGTTGGAGCCATCCAACATGACTCAAAACCTGAATTTCATTACTATTTGCGTTGGCTTAAGACTGCAACCCTAACTGAAATGGACAGCTTACCTGTGCTGGCATGTAAGGATCATACATAGACAATAACAAAGTTCCTAAGGCTTATACTTAATAGCTACAAACCAATCATTGGACTTAATAAAAACTGGAGATCCACCAAGTACAACCTTCAATGTTCTTGTAGATGGTGGCCTTCTATAAAAGTGCTTCCCAAATATGCTTATATAGATTTGTTACTGATTGATTTTTCTATTTTTATATTCAGGATGGTATCTGCCATAGTGGAAACAGATCTTGTAAAGCAGTCTATTTGAAAAACGGCCTACTTGCCACTGTTGGCTTCTCTAAATCTAGTGATCGCCAACTTGCAATATGGAATGAAAATTCCCTATCATCACCTCTTGCAAATGAGAATATTGATTCATCATCTGGCATTATTTTCCCTTTTTTTGACTATGACACCAATATCCTCTATTTAGCTGGAAAGGTAAATAAATATTAATCTTTTAATTAATACTGATTAATAATTTTTATACGTAGCTTTCATTTCTCACCCAAAGACTCATGGAATGAATATTGCTTATATAATTTATTGAAAATTGTATTATTTATCATCCTTTAAATTTAGTATATCACTGCTAAGGTATAGTACAGTAATATACTTTGTGTATAATATATAGTGGTTTATTGTTATTTTTCTTTTTAGGGTGATGGTAATATTCGTTACTATGAAATAGTTGATTCTTCTCCTTGGGTTCACTTCCTCAATCAGTACCTATCGGGATTACCTCAGGTTATTTAAAGAACTGACATTTTAAAGAACTAACTGGCAAAAATGATGCAAATTAAAGAATATTTTATTTACAGAGGAGTCTTGGAGTAATGCCCAAAAGAGGATGCAATGTGAATCAGTGTGAAATTTTCAGATTCTATAAGTTGCACACGACAAAGCCTTTATGTGAACCTTTATCCATGATTGTTCCTCGTAAAGTAAGTTTGTAAAACAATTGCTATATGTTTTCTTTATTTATTTTAATTGTTTGCTCCCTTCATTTTATCTTAGTGGAGTGGAAGACTACTACTATACCTTTTACTGGAGCTGCTTTCAAGTAAGATCCTATAGTATACAAGGTTAAAAATTTCTATATTTGGAAAGGAACAGTGTTCTACTTGATGAATATTAAATATTTGGAAATAATTGTACAAAACATTGAAGCAAAAATTTAGGAGTTTGATTTGAGAATTTAGGATGATTTTATTCAACAAAACTTTCTCTTCTTTTGTTATTTTTAATGAAGCACTTTTTAGAATAGTTTTCATGTGTGACATACAAGTTATAGTGAAATAAAAAAGTAGATAATAATGAAATAAATAACCTTTAGATAATAATATTGATAAACAGACCATTTTCGAAGACTATGACTTGATCCCGCTAAATACTGGCTCCCCGACACACCTCTGCCCCAGGACAGGTACACTGACTAACGTAGACGTAACACTATCCACTCCATCAATACACTCTCGCTTTTCATGGCACGTCGACCAGGACTCCCATGGAAGTGATCACTTTCCCATTCATATAAAATTAAACTCTCTCCATCCTATTTTCAATACAATTCCTAAATTCAATACAAAGAAAGCTGATTGGAAATCTTTTCAAAATTTGATCACTAACAATTTGGACAACACAGTTTTAGAATCAATAGACCATCTAACCTCAATAACCATAAACACAGCTGACCTTACACTACCTAAAACTTTCTACAGAAAAATTCCTGTTCCTTGGTGGAATGACGAGTGTAAAACTGCTGTAAATGATAGAAAGAAAGCACTTCGTTTATTTCGAAGGGAACCATCCGACTCTCATCTCCTAGATTATAAAAGAAAGAAAGCAAAAGCACGGTGGATCATTAAAAATAGTAAAAGGAAATGTTGGGTAGATTTTGTAACTAGCTTAAACCGACATACATCTACTACTGACATCTGGAGTAAGATAAATCAGATTAAACACAAAAAATATCGCACTCCAGTGACTGGTATCGAAATTAATGGACAAATTCTGACTGACCAACTAACGATATCCAATATTCTAGGATCACATTTTAGTACAATTTCAAGCAACAACAACTATACTAGATGGTTTTTAGATTTTAAAATTACTTCTGAAAAAACAAGCTTAAATATAGAACAAAATTTTGACCACCCACTAGATGACGACTTCACGATGCACGAATTAAAACAAACGTTGACTAGTTTACAAGAGACTTCTCCCGGACCTGACCAAGTGACTTATAGCATGTTGCAAAATCTACCTGAACGTGGTCTCACTGTCTTTCTAAGCCTTCTTAATAAGATGTATAAAAACGGCACCTATCCTAAATCATGGAATAAATCAATTATTGTTCCTATTCTTAAACCTGGGAAAGATAAAAAGTTAAAAACTAGTTACCGCCCCATTTCATTAACAAATTGTAGTTGCAAGCTAACTGAGAAAATGATAAATAAAAGACTCATTTGGTACCTTGAAAATGAAAATCTTATTTCCCCTTACCAATGCGGGTTTAGACCTCAGCATTCCACACAACATCATATAGCACATATGGAAAGTGCTATCCTAAATGCCTTTTTAAATAATCAATCAGTATTAGCGGTCTCCTTAGACATCGAAAAGGCCTATGACATGGTGTGGAATCGTTTAATTTTAACTCAGTTAATAAATTGGGGCATACAAGGGAACATTTTACTTTTTATCAAAAACTATCTCACCCAGAGAACATTCCAAGTTAAGATAGGTACCGCTTTATCGGATGCATTCCCCCAGGAGAACGGAGTGCCTCAGGGAGGAGTACTAAGCACAACCTTGTTCAATGTTGCTATAAACTCAGTCACAAGCTGTATCCCCCAAGAAGTATCATACTGCTTGTATGCTGACGACTTACTCATCTACACTACATTTAAAGACCTTAACACAGGTCAGAAACTCATACAGAACACCATAAATCAACTAGAAAGGTGGTCTGACAGAACCGGCTTCAAATTTTCAACAGAAAAAACTAATTGTATTATTTTCTCCAAAAGTAGAAGAAATTTGATACCGCATATAACCCTTTCTAACTACACCATCACACATACAGATACAATAAAATTTCTTGGACTTACACTTGACAGACGTTTAACATGGGTGCCCCACCTAAAAAGTCTTCTCACTAAATGCAAAAAATCACTGAATTTACTGAGGATTCTTAGTAACACTAAATGGGGAGCTGACAGATGCACCATGCTAATGCTTTATCGCTCCTATACCAGATCATTACTGGACTATGGCAGCATAGCATATTCATCTGCCAGTCCAAATACCCTCCGACTGCTTGACTCGATACACCACACAGGAATACGAATATCAACCGGAGCATTTAGAACAAGTCCTGTAGATAGCCTTTGTGCAGAATCTGGTGAGCCACCATTGGCCTATAGACAGAGGATGACAAATATAATATTTTTAATGAAGTCTAGGGCACTAAATAAGTCCTGTGTAAATATTTTTTTAAACAACCCTTTTATCGTCACATATTCACAAAAACAACCAAAACAAAAACCTCTTTTAATAAGACACATAGAGAACACAAAAGATTTTAATATTTTAAGCACACCTCTTTACACTGAAAGACATTTAAATACACCACCTTGGAGAGTAAGGAACATAAAAATTGATCTTAGTTTGACAAAGTACAAGAAATCTGAACCTCCTTCTTCTCACTTTTATAAAAATATTTTTAATTCAATCATTAGCAACAATCAAAATTCGTTATTTGTCTACACAGACGGATCAAAAACTGAGACAGGGACCGGTGCAGCAGCAGCTATAGGAAATGTAGGTTATAAAATACGATTGCATAATAAAGCCTCTGTATATTCAGCCGAACTTGAGGCTATAATTCTTGCTCTATCAAAACTAGAGCAATCCCCCACCACCAAAATACTGCTGTGTACCGACTCTCTTAGTTCCTTACTCTCCATAGGAAATCTTTACAATTCACACCCACTTATTACACAAATCTACACATACCTGCACAGTCTACACGAGTATAAAATAATTATGATGTGGCTACCTGGACATACAGACATAAAACAAAGTACTGACAACGACAGACAAGCTAAATTAGCAGTCAGAAAAAGAACTATGGACATCGACAGGCTGACTACACAAGACATGAAACGGGTAATTAAAACAGATGTACTCAATGACTGGACAACCGACTGGCTACAAACTGACAACAAACTCCGAGAAATACTAGACAACCCAAACAAAGGAAAATCTCTGGAAAACCTAACCAGACGAGATCAAGTGGTGTTGACTAGACTTAGAATCGGACATTCACTACTTACACATTCATACCTTTGTCATACCCACATGCACTCCTTGTAACACAGTACAGACCATCAAACATCTCCTCACTGACTGCAGACTACGTGAACATTAGAACTTACCCAACGACTTGTACGAACTATTAACAGAAGGTAGCCCACATATAAAAACACTCTTAAACCACTTGAAGACAACAGACATTTACAACAAACTTTAAAACCCACCTACCCTACTCATTTCTCTGCGTTTTAAGTCTCTGTATAACACATTTTAATCTTGTGTCATTCATACCCCCATACCCTCATGTCAGGATTTATCTCAAAATTTATAGTTTTACATAGCTTTATTTTAACATTTCCTTAATTTTATTTCCATATATTTTATACTATGTTTTAATAATTTCGAAAACATTTTTTCTTTATTTTAAAATTTTAATTTAGAGAATTCAAGTAAATGGTACTGAGCGACATTGCCTAGTTGCGGAGCTCTTCAAATAAATAAATAAAAAAAATAAATGATAAACTCGTGTTAAATGTGTTGTTTCTCCAATTCTACAATCAATAGGGAACAAAAGTGGTTAACCCGTCTTATCAATCTTAGGAATAATAACATTTGTATCCCATATTTTTAAAATGCTATTTAAAAAAAAAATAATGCCAAATATTTCTTCTTACAGAGTGACCAATTTCAAGATGACTTATATCCAGACACTGCAGCACCAGTTCCCTCAGTTTCAGCCTCAGATTGGGCTAATGGTGTAAATAAACCTCCAGTTTTGATGTCAATGAAGACAGGTAATAAATAACAACAGATACTTATCCATAAAAGTAAAAAAATAATGTTTTGGTTTTGCCTTATTAATAATGATTTTAGGTGTGGCCATAAGAACACATAAACCTAAGATTTCTACTGCCAATGAAAATTTACACAGTGGTACATCTGTGAACAAATATCATATGAAAATGGCTTTTCTTAGTCAGCAAACCATACCGGATTACAGGCCTCTTGATGTAAGTGTCTTTTTTTATTTTATTTTACCAGACATGGAAATACAGTGCAATCTTCGTAATCTGAACTAATGTAAAGGTGTTCAGATTACTGAAAGTTCAGATTATGGAATGTTTTCAGAAAACTCTAAAAAAAAGAAAAGAAAAAAGACTCATTTTTACATATTATTATCATAAGAACCTTTTTTATTTTTATTTACTTAAAGATGTTCATATTTTATTTAAAATTTAATTTACAAATTGCGGATTATAAAAGAACATAACAGCTTCCATAGTTTAACATTTTTTTTTTGCTGACAAAAACTTGTTTACTGATTGTTCTCTCAGACGTTCTAAGAGCAGAATTTGTTGCCATAGCATATCGTTTTCTGCTGCCAATTTTAAATAGGGATTGAAATTGGACGAATATCAGATGAGACCATAACTGTGTGTTTAACATTGAAAACCTTCTCTGAATACCTGCTTCTTGTTAAAATGGAATTAATTGTAAAGTTCTAATCATCTTATCATAACAATAACATATCATGACTTCATTAAATAGAAATACTGAATCTTAAATACTAAATGTTAAATAACCAGAAAGAAAGAAGCACTTCATTTAAATTAACCATCAAGTGGGGCTGCTCAAATTAATTGGGATGCTTCACACACAGCATAATTATCAACCCAGAATCATTAGTTTACAATAAAAATAAAAATATTTAATCCAGATTGCATAATAAGTATGTATGTATATATATATATATATATATATATATATATATATATATATATATATATATATATATACTAGCTCAGCTACCCGGCTTCGCACGGGAATTCATTTGAGGCTGAATGGTGATGGTATTTTTTTGGCAAGGCTTTACTTTGCACAATATTTTGACATTTACCCGTCCCAGTGTTTAGGGTTAATACCCATCGTTTCTGTGGATTTGGTAATAAAAAACTTAATTTTTTATGTAAGACTTCGCTATCCTCCATATTGTCATATATCCCGTTTCCTGTGCATTTTGCATAGATTTGAATTATTAAGGACAAATTATTAACATAGATTTGAATTATTAAGGACAAATTATTAACATAGATTTGAATTATTAAGGACAAATTATTAACATAGATTTGAATTAATTGTTCCAGGTGAGATACCTAGTAGTTCATATTGAAAAGAATTGTTGACCAAATTTCTTTAAATAACAAAATATACAACTTTTGTTATGTGCATATTTGCCGAAACCTCAATACGAAACGAAATATCACTATTATTAATTTCAGGCCTCCCTTATAACCCCCACTCCTGTTCGTCTCAGAGAATATTAATATAGCCTAAAGTCTAAGTTGGGCTAGTAGTAATATACGTACCAAGTTTCATAAAATTCGGTTCAGCCGTTTATGCGTGAAAAGGTAACAAACAAACAAATAAACAAACAAACAGACACCAAAGAAACAAAATGCAGTTATGGTGTCTATGACATGTGAAATGAAAAGTTATCGTGAAATTTCGCGAAAAAAATCAATGTACAGACAGAGGTTACAATTTTATATATATATAGATATATAAAATTGTAACCTCTGTCTGTACATTGATTTTTTTCTCGAAATTTCACGATAACTTTTCGTTTCACATGTCATAGACACCATAACTGCATTTTGTTTCTTTGGTGTCTGTTTGTTTGTTTATTTGTTTGTTTGTTACCTTTTCACGCATAAACGGCTGAACCGAATTTTATGAAACTTGGTATGTATATTACTACTAACCCAACTTAGACTTTAGGCTATGTTAATATTCTCTGAGACAAATAGGAGTGGGGGTTATAAGGGAAGCCTGAAATTAAAAATAGCGATATTTCGTTTCCTATTGCTTTTTCGGCAATTATGCACATAACAAAAGTTGTTTATTTTGTAATTTAGAGTAACTTTTGTTATATACTTTTTTTTTGTATACCGAATTATAAACGAGATATACGCTAAAACCTATAGCGGAAGTGAACAATTTTATTTGGGACAAACGACCCAACCGAATTAAATAAAACTCGGTATGTGCATTAGCACTAACGCTTTCATTAAAATAAGCCATACCAACATTTCTAAGGACGGGCAGGAGTGGGGGTTGTAGGGGAGGCCTGAATTTAAAATAGCGGTATTTCGTTTTCTATTCGTTTTTCGGCAAATATGAACCTAACAAAAGTTGTTTATTTTGTTATTTAGAGTAAGTTTTGTTATATTCATTTTTGTCTTTTAACAATCTATAAACGAGATATACACTATAAACTAAAGCGGGAGTCAACTATTTTATTGGGCGCTAACGATTGAACCGAACTTAACAAAACTCGGTATGTCAATTAGCATTAATTCTTCCATGATTATAAGCTATATTAAAATGTTTAGGTTAGAACGGGAGTGGGGGTTATAAGGGAAGCCAAAAATTAAAAATAGCGATATTTCCTTTCCTATTGTTTTTTCGGCATATATGGACATAACAAAAGTTGTTTATTTTGTTATTTAGAGTAACTTTTTTTATATACACTTTTTTGGTATACCGAATTATAAACGAGATATACGCTAAAACCTTTAGCGGGAGTCAACAATATTATTTGCCAAAAAAGACTCCACCGAACTAAATAAAACTCGGTATGTGTATTAGCAGTGAGGCCTTCATTGTAATAAGCCATACCAACATTTCTATGGGCGGGCAGGAGTGGGGGTTATAAGGGAAGCCTGAAATTAAAAATAGCGATATTTCGTTTCCTATTGGTTTTTCCGCAAATATAAACATAACAAAAGTTGTTTATTTTGTTATTTGGGGAACCTTTATTATATACACTTTTGTCGTATACCTAAGTTTAAATGAGTTATACGTTAAAACTTCAGCGGGAGCCAACAATTTTATTGGGCACTAAAGGCTGAACCGAACATAACAAAACTCGGTATGTCAATTAGCATTAATTCTTCCATGATTATAAGTTATATTAAAATTTTTACGTTCGAACGGGAGGAGGGTTATAAGGGAGGCCTGAAATAAAAATTCACTATATTTACATGTATAAGAGACGGGAAATATAAAAATATCCAAGACAGTGATGCCTTATCGAACAAATAATTCTATTATTATCAAATCAACGGCAACGACGGGTATCAATCCTAAACACTGGGACGGGTAAATGTCAAAATATTGTGCAATGTAAAGCCTGCTGAAAAATACCATCACCATTCAGCCTCAAATGAATTCCTGGGCGAAGCCGTGTATCTGAGCTAGTATATATATATATATATATATATATATATATATATATATATATATACTAGCGTACCCGACAGACATTGTCCTGCATGATATTTCAAGCGATTAGGATATTAAATTTAATAATATTATGTTTAAAACAAAAGCTACTTTTAATAACACAAAGCACAACATTTGTTATGTACACGTTTGCCTAAAAACAAATAGAAAATAAAATATCGCAAATTTTTTATTCAGACCTCCCTTATAACCCCACTCCCGTTCCAACCTAAAAAATTTAAAATAGCTTATAATCTTGGAAGAATAAATGCTAATTCACATATAGAGTTTTGTTAAGTTCGGTTCAATTGTTAGTGCCCAATAAAATTGTTGGCACCCACTTTCATTTTTTATTCTATATCTCGTTTATACTTTGTTATACGACAAATGTGAATATAACAAAAGTTACTGTAAATAATAAAATAAACAACTTTTATCCTGTGCATATTTTCCGAAAAACCAATAGGAAACTAAATATCTCTATTTTCAATTTTAGCCCTCCCTTACGATCCCCACTCCCGCTCCATCTGCCAGGCTGATTTGTGAAGCTAAACTATCCAGGGTGTCATCCAAACGCATACAAAAAAATTCATTCAAATCGGTCCAGCCGTTTAGGAGGAGTTCAGTGACATACACACGTACAGTAGAATTATATATATGTGTGTGTGTGTGTATATATATATATATATTATATATATATATATATATATATATGTGTGTGTGTGTATATGTATATATAGGCTTGCCAATCACAGGTTATTACGTTTATGTGATTGTCAAGTTTCTATTCATAAAAAATGATGATTTAGGAATGCTAGAGAGTCCAAAAGTTTGTGAGGATTGAAGTCAATTTTTTCAATACATTATTAAATAAATTTTTTTTTTATCTTACCAAAAGTTTAGTTTCATGGACATCTAACTTTTTAACAACGAGCTCAATTCATTTAGTGAATTATACAATAATCATAGTTAATGTTCATTTATTTTATTATGCACAAACTATTGTATAGTTGTATGGGTATATGTAATTAATGCATTTAATTATTTCTGTTATTTCAGCAAAGAGATCCTGTACCTGATATTGTTCAAAATACTATTAATACCCATTTGACTCAAACGAAGGAAGACATTATGGTAATTATTCATTATACCTTCTTTTTTCTCTAATAGATAGTTTTTCACTAATATAGTTTTAATAACAGTATTGAATTTCTCACCAATGAACAGTAAAAAATGAAAGAAGAAAACCCTTCATAAGAATCAATTTCTTTTATACATATCATCATCGCCCTACTGATGTCTGGCATTGTTTGTTTACGAAGAAAAGGGAGGGGGATTAGGGCATCAAATTGACTAACCCTTATCTAGTGGCTTTTAATTTTTTTTTTACCTACTTAATATATGGAGCCAGTGTCAGCCATAGTATTAAGACTATTAATTGGATCCTCCAACTTTATAGACCACCAATTTCACAAATCAGTCTTCTGTTCACCAAGCTACTGTTTTCTAGGTCTGCTTGTCTTTCTTATTCCTATAAGTTTTTATCATATACATTCTCTAGCAAATCTGTAGTGTTTCACTACTTTTAAATTCCCAATTATTTATTTTAAAAAACCTTTAATAGTGTAGGTGTAGATTAGGTACTGCATGAAAAATGAATATAGTGAACATTCATTTCATTCCAAATGATGGTTTAATGGTGATCGATGATAAAGTATATATAAAAAAAGTAAAATTTGCTGAGTAAACATAAATCTTTATGTTGCAAAAGGAAAATACAATACAGTTGGAGTTAGGATATATGTGCTTAGACAATAGGTAGGATTTATACTAAAACATTTCTTGTAACAATACTAACAGGTAATAGATTGGATAGCACATTTGAGTTATTTGTTGATTTAATACTTTAACGAAGTTTGGTCATTTTTACTTAACTATTTCAGAATAATGCTGAAAATGAAAAGAATGCGAAGACTTCTACCAACCAAAGCACTAAATTCCAACAAATACAACGGAAATTTGGAAAATCAGTGTTTTATGAAGAAAAAAATAAAATAAATGAGAATGACATAGATGGAGTTCCTAGATCATATAATCAGGTACTATAGCCTAAAATTCAATAGTTTTAAAAGTTTGTCTTTAATTCCAACGATAAATAAGGATGTGGTTGTTTTTTTTAATTGATTTATCCCTTGATTTTTTTCTCTTTGTCCTTCAGCTTACTTGTGTAATATGTCCTTGTTGAATGCCTTGATATAGAACACATTAAACAATTTTAGTGTGGCAATGTCCTTTGTGGACTCACTAAAAACAAAAGTCTGTCATTCTGGGTCTGCATAAATAAATTAAGCAGATTTTGCATGCATCGTAATGGCATATCAATGATTCTCCCTTAATAAATCATAATTCATTTTTAATCTGGATATAAGATGCACAGTGAAATCCTACTTTATACTTCATACTACTAATACTTCATTTGTGGCATCATCTTAAAATTTAATCTTTATCTCTCCTTAGTAAAACCCCAAACAAACAAATTCTGAAGTTTTGAGCTAGAGAAGAGATTGCATGAGAAGCTAGTAGTACTATTGCTTGATGTGGAAATAAAATGAGTAGGATGTCTAGAGGAAATAAAATGAGTAGGATGTCTAGAGTTTACTGAATATAAAAAAATCTCCAATAAATATTCAAACATAACACAGCTCCCTCTAAAGAAGCTTTTACAAATTATTAATCCTATCCAGATGATGAAAATGAGGTCTATTCAAAATGGGTTTATTTGTTGACTGGGCAATATGAAGAAGCAAATTTAGCTCATCTCTACACAGGTCAACATCTAAACACGGAATGAAAGGGAATTGGTGGAGTTCAAAATATTTCCATTATTATGAGTCAGATTGAAACATTTTATAGAACCAATCTCCTTAAACTATTGATGCTCTGCAATTTTCCTTCTATTCATTGTTTTGTAGCTTAAATATTAAGCGAGTTATTCCCACTTTCTTGTTTTCAGCTGTCAGTAAACCCCCACTACAGTTTATCGAATTTTTACTTAGATATAGACATGGGGAGAACAGATCAATATTGCATCATACCAGCATGTGGGAAATCTGCTTAGTTAACGCAGCCCCTGAGTGACACACTTTTTTTCTATTACTTGAATATTAACTGAGATATTTGCATATTATTAGTTTTCAATCTTCTGCAACACCCACTCCTACTAATATCATTTTCACTTAGGGCATTAAACATCCAATTTCTGTTCCAAGTTCTGTTTACATTGGTTTTTTATTACTGGTAAACTAGCTGTGTTACTTTATTGGGGCTGAAATATACAGTTTCCCATGGAAATAAAGAATTGATTCACTTATGCTCAAAATGGGAAAAATTTATTATCATTCGTGGGATCAATGTTTCCTGGCATAATACACAATGATAGCATTATCCTGCTAATAAGCTGTTATACCAAGCACCACTTCATTCAAAGATCGAAAACCAAATATTGTTTTCATTGAACTTCTACTTTGTTCAAAATCATGTTCTGAATACAACCTCAATAGCTGATTTCCAGCAAGGGAAATCTGGGAAAACCAAGGTACTCTAAATCTGTGACAAAAGAAATGTAATGACATCATAATTGTAAGTTTCTATTAGGAGTTTGGGGCATAAGTATGTAATATAATTGAATATTTTTCTGCTAATAAGGATAATAGTAGAAAATGAATACATTTTTTGTTTGGGTTGATATATATTTTAATTTTAATACTTTATTCATAATTTGTTTTCTCTCTGGTAGTTACAGCGAGCTTATGATCGATTAAATGAAGAAGTATTACTGTTGAGAAAACAGTTACTCAAAAGGGACAAACGCATTGAAGACCTCGAATCTCAACTATCACTTCTTAAAGCTTCAGTTCAGTCAGTTAATGCCTAAGATAACACAAATTACTTTTGACTGTAGATTATATCACTGCCTAATGCTTGCTGCATATAAAACTATTGAAGAGTGGTTGCTTGACTAAAACATGGTAGAGATTCTATTATATTTAATTGTATACTTTTTTTTTAATTTTTGTGAAAAACCATTTCACATCTATTACGTAAGACTTGTTGTAGTATATTACAACAAAAATTATACAATGCCATTTGTCTATTGTGCATTTTGTTTGGAAATACAAAAGGCAGTTATTTCTTTAAAAGTGATGCTGACTGAGTAAAATATATTTATGTACCATTGTAATTAGTTATTTTTAGCTACAACTATTTTTGTATAATGACGGTGAAATTGCCTAGCAATAATCTAAGTATTTTAAATATAAAGCTTTATAACTGTAATTGTCTGTTAGGATAATTTATAAGGCATATATAGTTTGTTTGATTTTGATGTTAATATACAATCTGAAAGGAGATCAACTGTTTACTAAAATGAATGTGCATTGTGCCTTTTACAATTTTTTGTCCCAGGCATATTTATCATAGAGCCAGACAATGTTGCTCTAACTTAGTACTCAAACTACACATTTGCTTGTAAATTATAATTGTATTTAAAATTTATTTACTTTGATACTCATATATTTACAAATTAAATAAATGCATGTTTGCAAAGTTATTAAACACGTTTTGAAACTTGCATTCATGATTCACACTTCACTTATTTTATAGATACCTATGAAAGTGTAACCCTTTTAACTCATAAAAGAAACTTGTGATAATCTGGAATTAACTCCTTTGGTACTTTCAATTATTCATTCCATTGGTTTTCTTAATTTACAGTTTTGGGACCATAGTAAAAAGGTTGTATTTTTTATATATACAATTGATTTAAACTAGTTTTTCCTTTATTATTGTAATAAGTTCATTGCTAATGGGATTTTTTTTTTAAAAGTTTAAGCTAGCATTAAATATTAGTTAACTTTGAGGTGAAAAACATTCCAATTATGGCTATAAATACAATTAAATTCTTCGAAGTGTTTTTACTAACTAAAAGTATATAACTCATGTATAAAGTGTCTGACTGTATTCTAACTAATTTTTTCATCAATTTGGTTACGGGTGTTGTTTTGTGACGTTCATTGTTCTTCTTTCCACCTGCCTATTTTAATTTTGCTTTCCTTATTACTTATTGTTTTAAAAGCCTGAGTATACGACACAATTACTGTTGGGCAAGGTATTATGATACTTTTTTTATTTTATTTAATGAGTTGCAGACTGTAAGGATGAAGGAGGGCTCAAACTTGTACTTAGTTTAATTTGTAAAGTATAATATATATTTAATTCGTGTTAATATATTATGTTGAAATAAGTTGTATCTAGTCTAAACATAACACAAAATATTATTTTAGTTTACTGAATGGCACAGAGTATTTTTACTTAAGTCATGAATGAATTAGCTATCTTCATAATATCAGTTAATAGTGAGATATAAGATTAAAAGCATTTAAATCAATTAGCCTTTCAATCATATCAACACTAGATATAATTTTCGAATCCTCCTTTACATATTGATAGTCTCTTTGAGAAGAATCCATTTCTACTTATTTCTCATTGTCATAAGTTTTATACGAGCCTCCCCTAATAATTTTAGGGAATTTTATCCTAATATGAATCATAATAAAAGAGAGGCTAACTAAAAATTTTCATTTTCTAAAGGTGCGAAGTTCATAGCTACATTTATGGGATTATTCATAGTTGTGGACCATAATTATTAATATTTATAACTAATTATGGAGTAGCACAAATATAGGCACAATCATGCTATATATATATATAATAAATTAATATAATACTTGTAAGAAATTATCAAATAAGTTTAGATAAAGGGGTATTGATATTATTAATTTGTTTTAAACCTTCTATAAACAAAGTTAGAAATCTTGGCATTCTCTTTGCCGTAAGCTGTAAAGTATTTCTAAAATTACATCAAATAACAGGTATATAGTAAACTAATTTATGGTATTTGCTCTAAAAAAAATACTCTGTCTTCAAGACACTCACTGACACCCATGTCTCAGTTGTTCCGAAATACAATATTTGTTCATGAATATAAATTGATTCTAAACATCCAATTTTATACTCATAGGATGATATTTGGTCTATACAATATTTCTGGGTTGCGTAAATCAAAGAAATTCTTTAATATAGGGTCATAGATTCTATTATCTTTCATTATAACATCTTTACTTTACTTCATATTATTATTATTTTACTTAATAATTTTTGTTTATAGGTGAGCCACTTCAATTATAAAGGGAATCCATTAGCACAAAATTTTTCTTATATTAGTTCTTCCAAAATATTTCATTCAACTTGTACAATCATATTATAAATATTATTAAAGGAGGAGGTGTTTCATCAAAGATTTAGGTGAGATAGTTAACCCAACAGAGACACAGATCATGAACTCTGTGTCCCAGTAAGAGTGAATCAGTGAGCCATATAATTATTATGGCTTATTAGTAATTACAAATACAGATATAAATGGCTTCTTTAAAGGTACAATATTTTGATATTTAAAGGTTACATTTTGGTTACGATATTACAAAGCATGGACCTTTTTTGAATGATAACACGCTTAGTATTATCAATACTTGTTGATATTGCTTAATATTATCAACATTGTAAGGGAATAAATGAATTAAACAAAATTTTTAATTATAGGGCTAAATGTTTTATATTTTAAGCTGAGATGAATGAAGGCTTATTTCCATTTAAAAACACATAATTAACTCAAATGTAGAAATTTTGTAATGTTTTTACTGATTAAATATTCCATTTTTTTACATTTATGAATCACTTATTCATTGCAACTGATTTTTGAAAATATTAAATATGGAACTTCTAAAAATTAACACAACCATTAAATGACTGGGGAGCTGCTATATTGTAAAAGTAAACAAAATTTATTATTATACAAAAGTTAAGATGAGTTTGAACACTATATCAATTACATTAGCTTTATTTTTCATAAAAAATTAGACTTTTTTAGTTCAAGTAAACTACTTACCACTACTGCTTTAACAAAGATAGTTGTGTTAAAACACAAATCTAGACTGTTGGGGTAAGTGTAACCAAAGGATATATGGTGTATTGTACAGCTTACTACACTTTGAATAAGCTTTATTTGTACTTCAGATCCATCATTTACTTTATTGGTTCCCTTCTTTTTTATAATTAACCACAAATAGGCAAATCTGTCTTAAGAAAAGGCAATACATTTTTATTATTAAACATGAAGATTCATCATCATTATGAGGACACGAATAAGTGCTCGTTCAGAATTGTTTTGCCTTAAATAATTATATTTCGAAAGATAAGCATGTCATTTTTTTGTTGGTAAATTAATTGTTGCATATAGTTTCCAAATCTAGAGTTCATTTTACTCTATTGGTAAAGCCTTTAATATGCCATTCATGATTACACAAACCATTAAAAGTGCTTGTATGAACCTAGTGAAATGGGAGGAGAGACCTCAAGTTCTGATAATTAACTAGCTAAAACTCATATGTCCATGGCTCATGCAAATTAAATTAGTACATAAGAGATCATAAAATACATATTGGTACAAGTTTAGTAAGATTCAGATGAAAATCTATAAATTTGTGACTGAAAAATTTAAAGTGATCTTTTTTTTCTTTTGACACAAAAACTAATAGATATTGCATTATTTCATTAAAATGAAATATTAAAAAATATAGGTTCTTTTTTTTGTGATTTAATCTATATAATTAACATAACTCAAATAATTTAAGTATCATTCAGTGCTAATATTATGTTTTAAAACTTATTTCAGTTTAATGTTTTCTGTTTTTCACATGATCGTAATTGTTGTTGTGTTTCAATTATTGTAATACAAAGTCTATGTACTGGTTAAGGTCATGTAGTAATTCAGTCAAAGTGTATGGTAGATATTATTTTTAAGAAATCAGTTATAAATATCAAATGATTTGCTTTGGTAAGCCTATTAAGATCAATTGGAAATACTGATGATACATCAAAATAATGCTCCTTCATCCTATCTTTCGTTTAAGTGGTAGTTGTTTAAGATTTGTTTATTTTATTAAAAACTTGTGTCTAGACTGAGTCACTTTTCTTTTGTTTGTAATTACTAGTGTATGATGGGATCTCAATCCATTATTTAATCAATAAGAAGATAGAAACAGCCTCAAGTTTTATATAATAAAGATTTCAGCATCTTCATATCCCCCAATAACATTTATTGAGCTAATAAACTAATTTGTTTATCTCTTCAGAGTTTTAATCGGGGAAAGAAACAAACAGAGATGATTGTTATTTTTGACTTTCTACCTATTTAATCTAATAAAGTAATACATTTTATGAGCAGTTCCTTATGTTCTAATTTTCATTTATAATTCAGTAAGTAAGCGTGTCTTTGAATCTTTCACTGAAAAAAAAAGCATGTCTTATCATATGTGAAAAGCAAACACAAGTATAAAAAAAGCTTTATTTTAGACATTGTCAGAAATCAGAAACTGTTGGTTAGCTGTCACTAGACCTGGAGCACTGTGATATGAAGAAAGGCATCACAAGAAAAATTGTAGTGAAACAAATGCCCAGTTTGTCAGTCTTTTTTTGCATTCAGAATTCTTTTTTTTAAATCCCTCATTCAGACTCCCCCATGTTATAAGTAGTGTTGAATATCTAATGAGTCAATTAGTACGTGTAACGTCTTCTATTGCTTTCAGCACAGAAGTTAATTGTTTACTTATATGAGTGCTGATGTCATCACATGTTGAGACAAATGCACTGTCAGGAGATATTTGAAAATATTGATCCTAAAGAGCTTGCAGTATACTGAGCTATACAGAGCTGAATATCTTCTCTCCCCCATTTAACACCTGTGCTTCAATAAAAATGATTACATTATTTCCTGGACATAGCCTTTATTAACGATTGTAATATTCGGAATCACTACTTTTTCCAAAGCAAGAAACTCATCCAAATTTGAAAATTATTGGTTTTAATTTATTATTCTTGACAGATAAAACTTTATTGCATGTGTATTTACACCGCCTGTTAACTAAGATTTCAAACTGTCATTTATTTATAATTTTTATTAATTATTGATGAAGTGTGTACCCAGAGACTGTGGGCTATTGCTAACTATACTTTTTTATGTAATTTATATTTAAATTATTATACATTGTTAACTATATTATTATTACACTTTAAAAGAATGTATTTGTTGAGTAAGAACATATGTTGTAATTAAAAAAAGTCAATGACCCCCTAGGATATATATTTTATGCAAACGCATAAAATATTTGTTTTATTGTTCATAGCCCAATGGCAACATATATATATTTATGCATCTCTCTCTCTCTCTCTCTCTCTCTCTCTCTCTCTATATATATATATATATATATATATATATATATATATATATATATATAAAGAAATACTTGAATGCCTACAGTTGCACCTACCTGGCATCTAATATATATTAAAATGAATCCATACATTAAGTTTCATTCACAAAATTTTAAAACAAATACATATATTTAAGCATTACACAATTAATTAATTGACAGGCTGAATTGTCAAATAAGTCCCTTAAAGTAATTAATAATTCATTTCAACAAGTTTCTAATTTTACTTTTTGAGTTATTAACAAATGGAATCTGTCCATTTATTATATACACATAAAAAATTGAAGAAATAATAAAAACCCAAATATCTTAATATAATTAATGACAAGGTTTGTAGAAGTCTATGGGCATATGAGTTTTTTTGTTTTAAAACATATTAATATATTCCTCTATCTTTTGTTACTTGTTAGTTTTAGCATAGGTTAGATTACAGCTAATGCATTATGTGATAAAAAATAAATAAATATGTTTACCAATTTCACTTTCGTGTCCTATATTTGTGGACTCAAACTAACAATTTTTTGAAAAAAGACTTATTCGTTTTAATGAAAAGTGTGGGTCCTTTCATGGGGGGGGAAAAAAAAACTTCTTTTTTGGGGAAATTTAATGGAAAAAAATCGTTAGTAGGTAATGAAAATCAACCTTTAGGCAAATTATTATATTTTACTACAGAGCACATTTATTAAATTTATTTTATTAGTTACCATGGATTTTATTAATATTAAAATTGTGATTTTTTTTGTTTATCTTAATTATATTATTCTTTAATGTCTCTTTTCTTTATAGTTAAGACGAAGAACTATAAATATTTTCTAATTTTTTAGTTTATTTGTATTTATATTTATAGAATTTGTACATTTTTTTATTGTACCTGAGGGGAAAGTCAATGAGATTGTGATATAAAAACCAAATTGAAAGTTCCGCAAAACCATTTTCCACAATTTCTTTATTTAATCATTCAATTCCAATTATCCACAAACTAGCATGTGTGCATACAGAGTGACTTACTCTTACTCAGAGTTTTTGAAGATTTAATGTATTTATTATGCATTTTCCTTGTTAGTTTATTTGTTAGATATTAATTAAAATCTCGTATTGTTTACTCTTGTTTAGATATAGATATATTTTTTGTTACGATTCTGTATTTTTTTAATAAAATAAAAGAAAAAACACATGCATTGGTTTCATAGTTTGACATGCAATAATTGTGTAATTTATGCCACTTCAAATATTGCTGTTCACCTAAAATTATTTCTGTTGTTGTATGTTTAAAAATAATTTGTTTAAATATATTGCTATGCAAAGCACTTTTTTTTTGGTGTATTTACTCTCCTCAAAGTGTAGTTTTATCTATAAGAAAAATAACTAATACTTTAGAGCAAGTATGGGTAACCTTTGACATGTTGCGGGCCAAAGTTTAATGTGGAAATACACTTGCAGGCCACTTTTAGAAGTAGTGCATTTTAAAGTAGTGTTCATAATTTTTAACGATAGATATCAGACATGAAATTATAACAACAATGTAATTATAATACAATTTATTAAAATAAAAAAAAATGAAATGAAAAAAATAGGTACAACATTATAATTAAATCGTAAAATTTGGAATTATTACAAACAACAAAAGTTAAATAGCGACACCAGAATCAATGAGCTTGAATTTGGAAAACTAATCCATCGATGATTGGATTAATTCCACTGATACAAAGACGAAAAGAATTTCCAAATTATCATTAGTCAGCTTTGTACGATGTTTTGATTTATTAACTTTCATCAATGAAAAGAACTGTTTGTATTTATAAGTATTGCCAAACGCACTCATCTTTCTCATTTGGAGTAAGTAGTGTAATATTTTTGTTTAACTAGGTTTTTCAAAATGTCTCGCAGGCCGGGGGTTGCCCACATATGCTTTACAGGAACTAATGTATGGTATTTTCATAAGTTGTATAGGTAGCCATTGGTTGTAGAGTGATAGTAGAGGATGGTTGGGTATCTCTATAAAAAATCTTAATTCTTCAAATAAAGAAATTTATTGAGTATGCTGACAGTTTCGGACACCATTGGTTCCCGCCATCAGAGCAATTAAAATAGAGGAGGAGCAGGGAGCAAAAAACAACTGCACTCAGTGAAAACTACATCTTAAAATGGTATGGTGTTCTAATATTTTATATGAGACAGCTTATTTGCTACTGTATACAGCACACATTCACTGCATTAGAATATTTGTATCCCATCAAAGATGTGATTAGAACTAAATTAAAGTGAAACAAATCTACGAAGAACTTTATTTTTTTAGTTAGATTAAGAGGTTATACTTTTATGAGGAGTCCAATAGAGAATATGTAATTCTGTAGAGGATTTAATAACCTTTAATTTAGATCTATACCCAACTAATGGATTTTTATAGTGAGCCTGTTATCATATATAACAAACAGGAATGACAAATGTGGCGGCTGAGACATGTTGAATGAATGGCCCAAGAAGTTACTATATCCGGGTGTCTAAAGAGTTTCTGAAAGTTAATTTAGGGATTCTATGAGCAATTTCCTGACCTCAAATTACTTACTTGGCATAAAATGTATTAGATTTAAATATAATTTATGACAAAAGAGTACAAAAATTACTAAGAATATATTGATGTTATCAAATTAAATAACATTATATTATAATCAATGTAGTTTAGTTTTCAAAATAAAAATAAGGGTTTTGAAATTTACATATCATGGATTTCATTTTACTCACATCAGATAAGAAAGAAATAAAGTATACAATTACAAAAACTGCAACATATTTAGATATTTTTTTATACTCTGGCTTTCCAAACCTTATTTTGGAAACTATTCTTACTATAATCCAAGAAGCTAAATCATTTGAGGCTGAATGATGCTATTTTATTTTTTTTTTTGGAACTATATGGAAATTTTGAGAAAAAAAAATCAATGTCCAGACAGAGGTTACAATTTCATATATCTACTAGCTAAGTTACCCGGCGTCGCCCGGGAAATCATTTGTGGCTGAATGATGATGGTATTTTTTTTTTGCACAATATTTTGACATTTACCCGTCCCCGTAATTGGGTATATACCTGTTGTTGCAGTGGATTTGTTAATAATACAAATCAGGGCTTCACTGTCCTCAATATTTTTATATTTCCCGGCTCCTGTGCAAGAAGTTTTTTTTAAAACGTAATGGACCATAAGTCATGATCATAGAAGGTATTCTGTATACCAAATCATGTATGAATAAAAGATCCTTTTCCTTGATGCAGTAAAAAGCCCAAAGGTGACAGCTGTATTAGGACATCATAACCACTATTAAAAATACTCTTTTGTAAGTCACTATTGTAAACTGTATATTCATATTGGTACATAGTGTGTTTAGTAAAGTATATCATATATTAAGGGCAAAGATAATAAATACCAGAAATAACTAAAGGTCAATTTCGTTAATGGGTGAAATCAAACCAGTGGGAGGGAGTATTTCGAAAATTCTTAATATCTCCGTTATTATGCGTCAGATCGAAAAACTACACAACCAATCATATTACAAATTCTTGTTCTATAAATGTTGTTATGTACGTTTTTTTGCTAACTTGATTATTTACGAAGGAATTAGCAGTTTTTTAGTTTTCGGCCTTTAGTAAACCCGCACTACTATTCATGTCATATTAACAATAAGCTGTTATATTATGAAGCACATTATTTTAAGACTAAACACCAAATATTGTTTTAACTGAACTTTTACGTTTTGAGATAAATGCAAATATGTGACAAGCATGGGAAATCTATGTAGTTAACGCAGCCCATACCTAATGGACTTTTTAAAATAATTGCGGCAAATGAAGTTGCGAGAATCGCTGAAAGGAAGAAGGAAGAAATGTGTCTACTGCAAGAATTTATTGTTCGTGGGATGAACAAATAATATATGAAAAGAAATCAAGTATTCGCAAAGTACCACTTTTTTTTCAATGAAGAAGAAAGGTAGAAACGAACTACCGCCCGAAGAATGCTCTCGGTCTGAATAATTCTGGAGCGGGAAGATTGTTTTCTTTGCCTGGACCACTGAGAGAACATGTAGTCTCAGCTCAAATCTCATTAGTTTTTAGCAGATTTCCTTTTAGGAAAATCAGCTATTGAGGTCGTACTCATGACGCGATTGTCGAAAACAATTTCCAAATGTCCATCGATCCTACCTTTGAGATGACGAAAATGAGGCCCAAAATTATACTTATATATTTGTTTCTTGACGCTCCAGCGGTCGCAATTTTTGTTTAATCATTATGAAACTCCATCGTATTTATCGTTTTATGCCAAAAGCCACATTTCTTCTTATTTAAATTTTCTAATTTACGCCCAGTGTACAAATACGTAATGCGGTTGGTGAAGCGCTCCTATCGGCGATTCTCGCAACTTCATTTGCCGCGGTTTTTAAAAACGTTTATTATCATTGCCCTTTTTACTGATTTCTGTAGTTCTGGACATTGTACATGTTACAACTTGGATAACATTTTGAACGGACCTCATTTTTGTCATCTCCTAGGTAAGATCAATAGACATTTCAGGACATTGTTCTCTTCCTATGGTAGGTGATGGACTGAGAATGTGAAAAGGTAGATATCCACCTCTTGGATACCATGTATTCCTGTATGCTCCTATAGAAGATGAAGATATAATCTTCAGTGTTTACTTCTATTTTCTTCTTGTTAAAACTGTGCGTTTTTTTTTTTTAATCCCTCTTCCCTCTAGCCAGTCTGTGTGTTTGCTTACTGTAGTTGGTCACAGTCATGGTGGTCATCATTGAACTCTCGGAGGGGAAGTATCAGAAGTGACTTGCTCTGTTGACATTATTTACTAACTAGAATATTTGTATTTTGACCCTCACTCCTATTTTTTCAATGTTCACTTAAACTTCAGTATCTTCTGTCCACTTAGAATTCCAACTTGTGTTTAAATTGGCCTCATATTATGGAAGAAATAGACAATTAAATTTGAGATGACATGCATTCCAGCATGTGGGGAACTTTGCTAAGGGTACCTTTGTCACAGTCTTATTCTTTATACATAATAGCACTTTCGAGATAATTTTGAAGAAGAGATAAGACTTGACGAACCAAATATAATAGATACACTTGTTAATAAATTAAACTTACTTTGTTCCAGCCCTTTAATGAAGACAGATCAAAAAGTCCGTCACGCAGGGGCTGCGTAAACTAAGCAGATTTCCCACGTGAAGTTTTACAATAGAGAAATCCGCCTAATAACAACAGTAGTAGTAAGGAATCTCTAAACCTATTCACGAGAGACGAATAGTTACCGAAACGGCCCGCACTAGCTCTCGGCGGAGAGTCCCGAACATAGCCGACTCCGGCCGACCACACGCATGCATACAAATGCAAATATCTCGGTTAATATTAAAGATACAGAATAGAACAATATTTATAGAAAATTTAATTTGCAATAAGATTGATTCTATACAAGTTTTTGATCCGACGCATAATAATGGAGATATTTCGAATTTTCAAAAATCCCCCTCTAAACCCCCCCTCCCACTGGTCCGATTTCAGCCATTAACGAACTTGATCTTTCTTTTTACGTAAAACGCTTAAATATGAAGTTTGGTAACGATCAAACAAAAATTGCGACCGCTAGTATATATATATATATATATATATATATATATATATTATTTAGAATAACTTTTGTTATATACACTTTTGTCGTATACCGAAGTTTAAATGCGTTATACGCTAAAAATTATAGCGGGAGTCAACCATTTTATTTGCCACGAAAGACTCAACCGAACTAAATAAAACTCGGTATGTGTATTAGCAGTGAGACCTTCATTATAATAAGCCATACCAACATTTCTATGGATGGGCAGGAGTGGGGGTTATAAGGGAAGCCTGAAATTAAAAATAGCAATATTTCGTTTCCTATTGGTTTTTCCGCAAATATAAACATAACAAAAGTTGTTTATTTTGTTATTTGAAGTAACTTTTGTTATATACACTTTTGTCGTATACCTAAGTATAAATGAGTTATACGTTAAAACTTTAGTGGGCACTAACGGCTGAACCGAACTTAGCAAAACTCGGTATGTCAATTAGCATTAATTCTTCCATGATTATAAGTTATATTAAAATTTTTAGGTTCGAACGGGAGGGGGGTTATAAGGGAGGCTTGAAATAAAAATTCACCATATTTACATGTATAAGAGACGGGAAATATAAAAATATCGAAGACTGTGAAGAATTATCGAACACATAATTCTATTATTAGCAAATCACCGGCAACGACGGGTATCAATCCTAAACACTGGGACGGGTAAATGTCAAAATATTGTGCAATGTAAAGCCTGCTAAAAAATACCATCACCATTCAGCCTCAAATGAATTCCCGGGCGAAGCCGGGTATCTGAGCTAGTATATATATATATATATATATATATATATACATATATATAATTTTGAACGGACCTCATTTTCGTCATCTCCTGGGTAGGATCGATGGACATTTGAGGAAATTTTTCAAAACTCGCGTCATGAGTACGACCTCAATAGCTGATTTCCCTTAAGGGAAATCTGCTAAAACTGAATATTATAAATCAGTATATATGGCCCACTATAATTTATCCACTCCAATGTGCACATCTTAAAAACCTAAAGCCATCGTTTCTTGTGAAAATAGACAAAGTCATTCTTTTCTGTATAAAAGAAGTTCTCTCTCTTCCTTCTGACAATCCTGATACGATGATCTATGCACTAAGAAACTTGCGAGGATTGGATTTGTTCAGGGCTGAATGGGAAGCATTTCTTCAACATCTTAATATTTGCCTGACCCTCATCAATGATAATAACGACTATGTGATGGCTTCAAGAAACATTGAAGAAGAAATAGCCCAGTGCTTCAACGGTTTGTATGTAGATAAAAAGGCTAAAATTGATGTGAGAATAATTCGCCAGGAACTCAGGGAAAACTCGTTTATGGAATGGAGTTCCCTCCCTTCCAAAGGGAAAGCAGTCATCAATTTTAAAAAATGGAAACCAAGCAACCAATGAGTTTCTACGAAGAAAGGCCTTTCCTGTTCAGAGTGGTCGACGGCTATCAAAATGAATGTCAACCTGATTCCTGTGCACTCAATCCCTGGTAGGAACCTAGGATCAACTCACTGCCGCCATTGCAGAGAGATTGAAACCCTACCTCACGTCTTAGGTTCTTGCAAATGGGGAGAGTTGATGCGCAATAGCCGTCACTATAAAGTAAGATCAGACATAGCCCAACTAATAAAAAGATACCACAAAGATTGGGAAATCTATGAAGAGGTTGCGTGCAAATCATCTGATGGGTCGCCGAAACGGGCAGACATCGTCAAAAGAGTAGCAAACGAAGGAGTGATCCTAGATCCCACAGTAAGGTTCGAAACCAATATCAACCAGTCAATAGAAGTAGACGAGGAAAAGAGGAAGATTTACGAACCTTGCTTACTTCAAGGAAAAATACTCAGTTGAAAAATGGAGTGTAAAAGGCTTGCTGATAGGTGCAATATCCCAAAGGACAGCCGAAACTCTAAAAGAACTGGGATTATCCGACCTCCACAATTTCTCTACAACCATTATTAAGCATTCAGCGAGAATTATAAATTATCATTTATCCAAATAAAGGCACGATGCAAAGCTGCACTCCTTTCCACATGGCCCATCAAAATTTAACAACAAATTTCTTCTTTTAAAAAGAAATATTAAAAAAAAAGTGATATGTTTTTTTAACATTACCCAGTTGGGCCGATTAGGAGGCTGTCCCTGAGGGGAACCCTCCAGAAGGAGGGCAGCTTGTTTTGTTTGTTTGTTTTATATATATATATATATATATATATATATATATATATATATATATATATATATATATATGTGTGTGTGTGTGTGTGTGTGTGTGTGTGTCTTGTCGTTACCACACTTGATATATTATCGTTTTATACAAAAAGAAAGATCAAGTTCGTTAACGGCTGAAATCGGACCAGGGGGAGGGGGGTGGTAATTTCGAAAATCCGTAATATCTCCGTTATGCGTCGGATCGAAAAATTGTATAGAGCCAATCTTATTGCAAATGTAATGTTATGTACATTTTTTCACTATCTTGATTATTAACTGAGATATTTGCATTTTTTTAGTTTTTGGTCTTCAGTAAAGCCCCACTCCTACTCATCTTATATTAACAATATTCTATTATGTAATGAAGCACTTTATTTGAAGCTTAAATACCAAATATTCTTCTCATTGAACTTTTAAGTTTTGAGATAAATGCAAATACGTGGCGCACGTGGGAAATCTACTTAGTTAACGCAGCCCCTGCGTGACGGACTTTTAACTCCTTCATATCACCATGAACCAACCCCAGTTGCTTTGTTGTCATTCAAACTTACGAAGACATTATTAAATTTTTCCGAATTCAATCTAGTGTTTCCAATAGAAACTTGACCATCAAATAATATTTCTGCCCCGACAATATATGATGACTACATTTCAGTTTGAACTGTGAAATTTTGAGTTTATAAGAAGCCTTATCAGTCCTCTCCAGTTTGGCATTTTTATTCTTTAAGCCCATTTCTCTTTTAGCAGATTTCTGTTGAGGAAAATCAGCCGATGACGTTGTACTCATGACACATTTTTCATAACATTTCTTTCAAATGACGTAAGTTCACAATTACATATATTCTATTTTTGAGGCTGCATCGCTAGGGAGTATTTTCATTGTGTGGACTTCGGCTGTTTGCTCCAGCGGTTGGAATTTTTGTTGTTCTGCAAATTTTCGACTGAAATGCGTCCATCTTCGTCAGGCAATAAATTTAATTTAATTTGAATAGCTACTTCAATCATATGGTTTGGATTTTATTTTAATATGGCTTACCCCGTCTCAGAGAGAGTGACACCGTCTACGCCGTTTATTGTATTCGTTCTTTTGTTAATTTCTAGAACTTCTAGGACTAATCTTTTACCGAGATGATCCTCTCTGTGTAAAACTTTTGTCTCATCGAATTTAATTTGGTGAGAACAAATACTGGCGTGTCTAGCTATGGGGGATGTCTTTGTTCTCTGGTGTTTCAGATCAGCCATGTGTTGGCTGACTCTTGTCGCAGTCTTTTTTCCAGTCTGTCCCACATAAACTTTACCGCAATCACATGGTATCATGTAAATACCACTATCTTGGGTGTCTTTTGGACTTTTTAAATATTCGCTGACTATTTTGTGGGGTTTAAATACTGTCCATAAATTATATTTTTGAAGCATTCTTGCCAGTTTTTCTGAAGTCCCCGCTATGTAAGGAAGTGTTATATTTCTCAATGGTGTAACTTGAGTATTTTCAATATCTTCTTGAACCTTGGTGGTATCAAGTTTCTTCTTAATTTTTCTTAATACTCTTGTAACCCATTTTTTTTGTAGCCGTTGTAGTGTTCTTCTCTTAGTTGTTTTATCTCATTTTTTAAATGAGTTTCATTGCTGCATAACGATGTAGCTCTGTATACTAAGGTATAGATGATACCATGTTTTTGGGCTGGGTAGTGGTGGGATGAGACATTCAGATATCTACCTGTAGCTGTTGGTTTTCTGTATACTGTTTGGCTGAATCTATTATTGCCCTCTTTAATTATTAAAAGATCAAGAAACGGTAATTTCCCTTCATTTTCTAATTCTATGGTGAATTTGATCTGTGCCGAACATATTAGTTAATGGTGTTGAAATCGGTCGCGGGACGGAAGGGGATATTTGAAAATTCCAAATATCTCCGTTATTATGAGTCCCATCGAAAAATATTATAGATTAAGTCTTGCTGGGCTAATGATACAATTTTTGTTCTATACATTTCTTCTTAACTCAACTATTAAGCGAGTAATTAGTACTTTCTTGTTCACTAGTGTAATACCAGCACGTGGGAAATATGCTTAGTTTAGGCAACACCTGTGTAATGGACTCTATGGTATTTGTGTAGAGATATAGTCACTTCAAAAGTGAGACATAGAATTAAATTAAATTTCACTTATTTTAGAAGGCGGGAAGGGGGGGGGGACTGTCCCAAACAATGAAATGCCTTGTCTCAATATAGATGACCCCCCCCCTAATAATTGCAATTTGATGTAATTAATACTTAGAGCGATTAAATATCTACAAATTTTCTTTAAGAAATTAAAAATTTTAAACATTTTGGGATTAAAAATTAGAAAACTTCAAATATTAACGCTGTAGACGTCATAGCTTCCATCTACGTAGGTTTATTTATGATATAAAATGTAATATATTAATCTTAAAAGTGACTAACAACAAATGCAACGACAACTGAAATAAATATTTTAGATTTGTCCATTCATCTACTTCGTTTTTTAAAAAGGGACATATTTCCCGCCATAAAATAAAAATATTAGTGCTTTTCATGAAGAATTTGTTAAGGTAAACTTTACTATTAGTTTGATTGGAATTTATTTATGATTTACTTTTTCTTATTATGAATTATATGTTAACATATTTTAAGAGATTTATCTTTTGTACAGGAGCGAACATATGACGTGTCTGGTACGGACTCCCCCACCACCAGTCAATAAAAGCTTTGCCGAAATTTAGAATACTCTAGAACATTCTACATTCAAGGACGTGATTGTGCTTTTCTTCTCAGTTATAGTCGGTTCTGCTTTCTACTACGAAACATTTTCTCTTGAGTTATATTTGGTGAGGCATTTTTATTTCCGCTGTTATTTTAAATCAGGTACTATTTCATTTATGCTTAATTAAATTTTACAGTGTGTTATGAGCTTTATGAATTACTTTCATAACTGTCTCGTGGTACTTTTGTTCCTGTTATGTGCGAATTGTTTGATTGTGTCTATAATTTCTCAGGGAGCGAACTATTTAGCGTTGAATGCTTATTGTTTTTTGTTCTGTTGTTAATTATGACTCATCGAAATAGGAGTTGATGTTGGGTTAGTGTGTAGTTCATCTTAATGTATTTTACCCACTGTCTTCGTTCCTTATTATTAGATCGTACATACAATAATTTAATTTGAAAGACAACCATGAATAGGCCCTTTTAAACCCTTTGTCCTTTGAAAATTATATTTATTCTTGAGTAAAACGTTTACTGTTGTATAGATCAGTTATTAGAGTTATTTATTGGGGTTATATTAAATTTTTATTTCTTTTAATATAATTTTAATTAATTTTGTATTGATCAGAAAATCTATTAGCACATGAGGAATTTATTTATTGCAAATTCCAATTTCAGATTTATAATTGAGAAAACATATTAAAACAACATGGTCAAGGAGACTACTTACTATGATATTCTGGGTGTGAATCCAAGTTGTACCACTGATGAATTGAAAAAAGCTTATAGGAAATTGGCCCTCAAATATCACCCAGATAAAAATCCGAATGAAGGAGAGAGGGTATGTATTCACACATTTTACCATAGCTATAAAGCTCTTTATTTCTTGAGTCTTAGTAATCATCTCTTAATAAAATTTCTGAAGCCATTCATCTCTTAATTAGTTTTAATGTTATGCAATTTTTTATATCACTCATGTAATTTAGTATCAAGGTTAGGTATACTTTGTAGGTGTATATTGTAAAATCCTTTCTACAATTTTTGTTATTTCAACCATAAAAGCCTTAGTTTTTCTAATTAAAGTGTCTAAGTTTATCCATTTTCCATCTTCTTTTTATGCAGACACAAATAATGGAAAGTGGATGACCTTAGGTGCTATAATTGTAACATAATTTATGTATTATTCTTTTAAATATGCATACATATAATGTCCTTCATTTACAGCGTTGAAAGTTAAATAGTTAATTAACATCTCATATATTTAATGGATTTTTATAAATAAATAAATATTATAGAAATCAGATATTTTGAGATTCGATCTATGAAAGTATCTGAGGGAACCTTTAGTTGTCAGATATTAAAAATAGTTAGACATTTTATTCGCTAACCACATTACTAAATACTGTATACCAAATATACTAAGTCATGTTTGTTCTCATGTTAAATGAAATACGCCTGCCATCTCACTTTTTCAAATGGTTTTCTTTTCTTCAATTAAAGTCATATAACATCAGGTTATATTAAATTAATTTCTCTTTCATTCTGAAAATTTCCCCACCACTGTTTGCCGTCTCTGTTCCCCCTTTTTCTTCAGTTGTTACCCCATATCTATTTATCTTTAACTTTTATTACCTAGTCCGAAGTAAATGGAATTGATGTTAACTGCTTCCAATATTTTTGTTGTAGTTTAAAATGATCTCACAGGCCTATGAGGTTCTTTCTACCCCAGAAAAAAGGCAAATTTATGATGAAGGCGGTGAGCAAGCTCTTAAGGAAGGTGGAACTGGTGGTGGTGGGTTCTCATCTCCCATGGATATTTTTGACATGTTCTTTGGTGGTATGGGAGGTGGAAGACCTGGAGGCAGAAGTAGGAGAGATCGAAGGGGGAAAAATGTTGTTCATCCTCTACTCGTAACTCTAGAAGAATTGTATAACGGGAATGTGCGGAAACAAAAAATACAAAAGAGTGTGATCTGCGACAGATGCGAAGGTAATTTTATTATTATTGTTTAACTTTTACTTATTTTAATAATTAAAAGCTCTTTTATATTTATTACTGAATTTTCCCCTGTTGCTGTAGTTCATTTAGTTATCATATTACATTTGATTTTCGGGAAACCCATACATGCAGTAGAGGCAGTCACCTTTGTACATTCACTTAAATCCTTAGTCAACCCTTGCATACAGTTCATTCATATATGTCACATTCACATCCAGGACATTCTCAGGTGGCACCAACCCCCCACCAAGCCCTTCTCTCACCTCCCGCATCACTCCCCTCTCTCCCAATATGTCTCCAGCAAACCCTAGCATTTATCCTTAAGAAAGGGTATGATTGAGACGATCAAAGCAATACCAGCCCCAGCATTCCTCCAACCTGCATGAATAAATGCGTTACATGAATTTGGTGGGAGATGCACCCATTTGCGAACAAAAGCCTTTATACCCACGTCTATTCAATGATATTCAACCTGGTTGGGTTCTCCAAGTACCAACCCATGAAACACCAGGGTAAAACGTAACCACGATGGGGAAAACCCGTTTCCCCCAGACACCGAGGTACACTCAAGACATCTTCAACTCCCAGAGCCCGAACGGAAACCTAAAGACCCGATGCAGGGCAAACCTTGACCACCCTAAGTCGGCCTGAGGACCTAATCTCCAACCCGACACACTTCTCTGGGTTTAGCTCCAAACCACAATCCCCGAAGCGCACATTCCAGCCGTCTCAGAGACATGTTGAGACCTTCTTCCGAGGATGCTAGAAGAATGAGTTTGTCCGCATAGGCAATGAACGACAGCTTGACAGTACCCAAAAGAAAACCAACTCGGGTCCATGATGCCTCAATCACATGGTCAATAACCATATTGAATGAAATCGGCGAAAGCAGGCCAACCTGCCTGAACCCACGACCAGGCAAGATATCTAACAAATCCTTCAGGAAGGCCACGGGCCCTAGGAACAGCCAGGATTGCATGACGACTAACCGAATCAAATGCCTTTTTGACATCCACGACTGCTAAGCAAATGTTGTGTTTCTTCCTCCAAGCCTTCTGGAGCACAGAGTCAAGAGAAAAACATTGCAGGCCAATACCATCAATGCCATTCAGAAACCCTTTCTGTTCTGGAACATGCTAGACGATTGATGCCAGCCTGAATGCCATAATTTTGTGAAAATGACAAACAATAACAGAGACCACAGCGATCAGCCGGTGAGTCACCGGACCGGGCTAACTAGACTGTTTGATTTAGGGATAATGGTGGCCCGCGCATGAAGCTACCCACACAGAACCTTACCAATAGCCATGATACAGTTAAGGACAGTCTCAAGCTGCATGCCAGGAATTGCCCACCATTTCTCTGATAAAACATCATCCAGTACAGTTGTGGAATCCCTTTCGGGCATATGCCTTGCGACCTCCTCCGGCGTGATAGGCCAAATGTTGGATTCATCATTGATCCTAGGACCTTCAACACGGGGAGCCATCCAGGGGCTCGATCTCTCCTCCATAATGGGTGCCCAGTAAGCCACAAGCTTGCCTACTCCATGAGTACCATTGGGTTTAGCTTCTCCTAGGATCTTCCCAACTGCCGCCTTCTTATGTTTATTCCAGAGATTCCGGATCGATCCTCGTGCAGTTGACTTGGCGGGGATTTATCCGTCTGGGTGGCACTCCCATCCCACAGGGTTTGCCGAATCCTGAAATCCTCTCCAAGGTGAAGCCCTCTCCACTGTCCAAGCAATCCAGGAATATCTTTCCCATCAATACATTGCCTGAGAATATGAGCCAGAACAGCCGGACCATAACTGGTCCTACACCCACCCAGCGATACCCTTGAGTATAGGAATAAAAGCCCCACTGGTCAAGGTTAACCACCTCCAGAGGTGGCCGTTCAAACCTCACACGCTCTAGCTCCTCAGGTTGGCTATGTCCTTGATGTACTCAAAGTAATCCAATTTTGGTCAAGCTCTTTCTATGGCATGACAGGTTCGACCAGGTATTAATTCAACTTGTTGTTCATTCAATATGCATAACCTTCCTGCCTCAGTCTACGCTCATGCAATGCCAAAACGAGAAGTTGTTCAGGGTCCCATATTGCCTGTACACTACCAAGGACAATAGCATCATTGAACTCTATTCAATTACATTTCGTATGTCGTCCTCTTCCTCTTTTGGTTGTGAACCACCGCTCACAGTACTCACACTTATATGGTTGCCTATCACTGTCCATAGTCTGTCCGGTCGACCATCAATTGATAGGCCCTCAGATAAAATTGGATTTGAGATGAGATCACCTGTTTGGCAGACTTTTTTAATGTATGTTTTTCTTTCCACTTCTGTTGTTTTGCAAATATCATTAGTAATGTACAATATCAATTGTTAACCTAATATAAAAAGTTGTTTTCTAAGTTTGTGTTATTATTTTTTTCTGATTCCAAAGTGAAATTAAATCATCCAATACATTAAATTTGTGCGTACTTCATTTTTTTTTCTAATCAATTTTGTTGTAATGTGAATTTTTTAGTCCATGTTTATTTCTTTTTATATTTGTATAGGCAGAGGAGGAAAGAAGGGTGCATCTCAAACTTGTACTGAATGTGGAGGTAGTGGCATGCAAGTACAGGTTCAACAGTTCGCTGCTGGAGTAATTCATCAAATCCAATCTGTTTGTAGAGAATGTAAAGGAGAAGGAGAATGTATAAAACCCCAAGACAGGTGTAAAAAGTGCAGTGGCAAGAAGGTAATGTAAAGGATCAAATTATTTTTAAACAGTTGATAAGTAAGTCGTTAAAACAACCAATTAATTATCTTCATAATTGAGGGATTTGAGAATATAAGGGCTTAGTGGACTTATAATTTCTTAGGAGGGCAGTTTATATTGGGTTGATGCAAAATTAATGCAGGTTTCCTCTATTGCGATATCTTAATTCCAATTGTGTAAGCAAAGCAAATCCTAACATTGATCATTATTATACCTAAACAAACCTTATCTAATACCCTCTCTTTCACCATGAATTTGATCAGTAAAATCGTTCTGTTCAGTGTGTTCAAAGGTCTTAAATCGAAAATGTCGAAGTGCGATTTTCGTCAAATTTATTTTTACGAATTTAAATTAGGGCGCAGCGCTGCGCAAACGGCTCGTAATATTAACGAAGTGTGGGGTCCGGGGGCTATTAACGAGTGCACGGTGCAGCGTTAGTTCCAGAAGTTTCGCAGTGGTGATTTCGACCTCAAAGACAAGGAAGGTCGGGGCCGTCATTTTTCTCTTGACCACGACCAGCTGAGGTCAATAGTGGAAGAAGACCCAACCAAAACCACCCGAGAAATAGCGGTAGAACTCGGCGTGAACCAATCCACAGTTGTACACCACTTGGAAGCAATTGGTAAGGTAAAAAAGTTGTCCAAGTGGGTGCCACACCAATTAAAGGACCACCAAAAAAATCGCCCCTTTGAAATATGTTCCATGCTTGTGACACGCAATAAAAATGATCCATTTCTCGATCGCATTGTGACGTGCGATGAAAAATGGATCTTATACGACAACAGAAGGCGTTGTAGCCAATGGTTAGGCAAAGATGAACAACCAAAACCTTTCCCGAAGCCCAACCTGCTCCCAAAAAAAGTTATGGTCACAGTTTGGTGGTATACTGCTGGTGTTATCCACTACAGCTTTCTCAATCGAGGTGAGACTATAACTGCTGACAAGTACTGTCAAGAAATTGACAACATGAACAAAAATTACAATGTCTTTGCCCAGCATTGATGAATCGGAAGGGACCTATCCTTCTCCATGATAACGCCAGACCACACGTCGCACAACCAACGCTACGACGACTGCACGAGTTGGGCTACGAAATTCTCCCACACACACCTTATTCACCTGACCTCTTTCCTACAGACTTCCCCTTTTCAGGCATCTGGATAACTTTTTGAGAGAGAAAAATTTTCAAAACCACGATGAAATTGAAAATTCGTTTCGTGACTTCATTGAGTCCAGGGATTCAGATTTTTTTTCTGGTGGAATAAGAAAACTTGTTGAACGTTGGCCAAAGTGCATTGATTCAGATGGAAATTATTTTGATTAAATATATATAGTTAAAGTAAAGATATGGCCTATTTTCAATGAATATTAAAAACCTGCATTAATTTTGCATCAACCCAATATAATATTCTCAGAGACAAACAGGAGTGAGGGTTATAAGAGAAGCCAGAAATGAAAAATTGCGATATTTCGTTTCCTATTGGTTTTTTGCCAAACATGTATATAACAAAAGTTTTTTCTTTTGTTGTATTACACTTTTGCCATGTACCATAGTAGCCAAACTAGACATAAGCTATACTTAAATTTCTA
This sequence comes from Riptortus pedestris, assembly GCA_019009955.1. Classification (NCBI taxonomy): domain Eukaryota; kingdom Metazoa; phylum Arthropoda; class Insecta; order Hemiptera; family Alydidae; genus Riptortus; species Riptortus pedestris. The sequence continues at coordinate 144,440,986 of CM032228.1, read as the reverse complement.
GGTATAGACAGGAGTGGGGGTTATGAGGGATGCCTGAAATAAAAAATCATTTTATTTTGTTTTCTATTGTTTTTCGGCAAACGTACACATGGCATAAGTTGTGTTATTTAAAATAACGTTTGCTCTATACACTATTGTTTGTATACCGAAGTGTAAATGAGATATACGCTAAAAACTATAGCAGAAGTAAACAATCTCTGCCCCTACCCTCCTCTTTTGCTATTTATTTTAATTAGAAAATAACTTTATTTTTTATTTCCTATAGAAATAGAAATTTAAACTATAAGAGCATTTAGACTATTAAATTTTTTAAAATTAATTTTATGTATTTAATTTAATTATTTTTAGGGTACCACTGTTATTTATTTGCACCAGTTATATCAATTGCTAGTAAATTTGAATTTTTTAATGTTTTTATTAAATAATATAAATAAAGCAATGTTGATAACACTCAAACAGGGAGAGGGGGGGGGGGTTGTGGGGAGGTTAACACAGTTAATTGTGTTATTAACTGTGTTAACCTTCCAACAGGTTCTGCTTTGATTGATATTCGAAATTGGCACCCATCTTGAAATATAAACATTAGATAACAGGAAAAAGAATACGTTAAAATACATTTACCTTATTTACATATTTTAAATTGTAGTCAATTTAGATACTTTAAGAAGAAAACTTGCTTAAAAGATTAAGAAATCATTAGTAATGAATTTTAAGATTTAAATTTAAAGTTTAATTGTTGTGTTGCACCATAAGGTTAAAGATTGGCTTATTCTTTTGTCTTCCTCATTTATTTATTCATCTATATTGGTTAATGTAGAAAATTTATATCTAATATGTAATTTTTTTTTTTTGGTTTTATAGACTATTATTGAGGAAAAAGTAGTAGAGGTACAAATTGACAAAGGTATGGCAGATGGACAAAGAATTGTTTTTGGAAATGAAGGCAATCAGGAACCTGGACTGGAACCAGGTGACATTATTTTTGTACTTGAAGAAAAGGAACATGCAATATTTAAGTAAGTTGGCAAATTCTTACCTTATTAATACATATTATAGTTGTACATTCTCCTAGTGATTAGTTTGACATTTTACTTTTCCCTTAGGTTAGACTACTTAAGTTTAAGTTCTAACATTTATTATTATTACTCTTCAAAAGTAGTTTAGTTTAAAATGTTTTTAAGGAGAGACCAGAGTCGTGGTTTCAATAACATTTTGAGAAATAGAAATTTATTTAATGATGAATCGTTAAATAAAATCCTTAGTCCCGCTCTGTTTTTTTAATCCTAATGTGTTTTTTAAATGGATGATTTTAAAATTTCTGACTTCATGTTGCTAAATAGAAATTTACTTTTGTCATATGAGAGTGCTTCAATTAATTAAGAAATGTTTATTATATGTTTTAAGGAAATTCATCTGATGTTAAATTGTATTCTACTTCTATTGGCAGGTGGGGGGGGGGCTTCTTGGTTCCCATTACTTATGTTTGTCAATATCATCGTTATTTTATAAATAAATTTGTTGATATTCCTACATTTGCCATTTCTTGAATAACAAGAGAATTTGTACAGGAAGGACATAATTGTATGTGATGGAAATGAAGGGTTTAGCTATCATTTACAGTAATCTTATAATTATATTTCATGGGAAATCATGTTTATTTCACCTAGGGCGTAATCAGCCTGATTACTTCCATGACTAATTGAACTAAGATGTAACTCCTAATAGGTTTTATCTTATTTTCTACTGGTGGGCTCAATCTTGTTTATATTTTGATAGAAAATGATATCTTTTTGATCCTTTGAATGAGCTTAAATTCACCTATATATTCCCAATAAATAATTACAAGCTTCATATGTAAAACTGTATGAATGTAGAAGAAGAACATCATTCACAAGGTTATGGAAATAAAAGGATTATTTAATGTGTCCGTTAATTCAATCTTTATATTTCAACGGAAAACTACTTTTATTTCAATGACGGGTAACCAAAATTCATTAACATTTCTTATATCACTACTTATTCCTTCACAGTTGTAACAAATAAATAACTCAGGATATATGTATGTGTTTTGTGATGAAAATGACCGGATTACTTTTTATCATTTACTTTATCACCATTAAACATTTATTCTGTGAACGACTGGTAACACAACTATTTATGACATATGTCTCATGTTGCACTGTCTGGAGAAAGGTGAAAAAAAATATAGCGAGTTAAAGGGTGAAGCCCCAAGTAAAGTTAACGATGATTCCCATTATGTGAATAACGAAGAAACATAAATTGTTTACTGTTTTATTATCTGTAACTCATTGTTGTCCTCTTTTGTAGGAGATCAGGCACTGACCTAATTATGTTAATGAATTTAGAACTCGTGGAAGCACTTTGTGGATTCCAAAAAGTAATACATACACTTGATAACAGAGATTTGGTTATCACTGCCATTCCAGGTAATTTGTGATTTTAGCACTTCCATATTTTATAGAATAATTAAGTTAATATTTAAATAAGGTAATTTCAGTTTGGAGGTTAAATTAGGATTAAACTATTAGATTTAATTGAAATGTTTTCCAACTTTACCGGTGGTTTTGCATTAGGTTAATCGCCTGAGAATGTAAAATATATTGATTATGAAACCAATATTTATAGTATATTGGTTATGATACCTTGAAACTGTTTATTTTGCATGTAAGGGATGCTAGGTCGTCGATAAATGTTGTCCTGTGGCTGGGCTGGAGAATACAAGGTAGAAATTCACGCCATGGTGGCGTCAACCGTCCTCAACGTGTTAAAATGTATTGAATCCTGACATTGTATAACTTGCCTAATGGAATGTTTGAAGGTTATATAGATTGAAATAACAGCCATTAAAAAATGAGGTGGTTTGAGAATTGTACCACCTTTAGGTTCACAATTTTCTATGGTAGAAAACATGAACTCTGTAAAACAATAGAGATTTCAGTAATAAGATATGGAGAGAGTTAACCCTGGTGTTAATAAAGACCAGCAGTAATAATAGAGTGAAAGATGTTCAAAAATATGGTTGTTAGTAGTACTTTGCTCTTGCAAGCACAAACATAAATATACTGGGACTACCCAGAGTCAGATGGAAAAACCCAAATGATATGTGCTAGTTGGTAAGACACCAAAGCTTTGTAAGAGCTCCAGGAGAGATGATTGTGATGCAGACTATTTCTTGGTTAGAATAAAATTTAACCAACTATTGAGAGGATATTTACAAGACTGAGAACACTCTAAAGAGAATTACCCACATATCTGAGGTACTCATATAGTTATCCAATTGACAAGCAGCAATCATTAAAATCTAACAAGCAATGATAGATACAGCCCTACAAGTGATTAAGAGTATGGGAAAGATGCCAGTTCAATAAATGGTTTCGAGGGAATGTCACAAAGCTGTGGGAAAAGCAGAAAATTAAGGATCAGTGGTAGGTAGAATATATAATAAGTATAATTAATATAATTAATATATATATATATATATATATATATATATATATATATATATAAATATATATATATATATATATATATATATATATATAAAATTGTAACCTCTGTCTGTACATTGATTTTTTTGGCGAAATTTCACGATAACTTTTCGTTTCACATGTCATAGACACCATAACTGCATTTTGTTTCTTTCGTGTATGTTTGTTTGTTTGTTACCTTTTCACGCATGAACGGCTGAACCGAATTATATGAACCTTGGTGTGTATATTACTACTAGCCCAACTTAGACTTTAGGTTATACTAATATTCTCTGAGACAAACAGGAGTGGGGGTTATAAGGGAGGCCTGAAATTAGAAATAGCGATATTTCGTTTCCTATTGGTTTTTCGGCAAATATGCACATAACAAAAGTAATTTATTTTATTATTTAGAGTAAATTTAGTTATATACACTTTTCGTCATATACCTAAGTATAAGAGAGTTATACGCTAAAAACTATAGCGGGAGTCAACAATTTTATTTGGCACAAAATAATCAACCGAACTAAATAAAACTCGGTATGTGTATTAGGACTAGAGATGGGCGAAGGGTAAATACCCAAAAGGTAAAAACCCGGGTATTTCCCCAAATGGGTAAATACCCGGTATTTATGTGGGAAAAAACCCAAGTTATGGGTATTTTCGTTTTTTACAGTAAATGCCTCACATTTTATTAATTTTTACATTCTTATGAACAAATGCAATATAAACTATACCTTCATTATTTTGCGAGGCATGAATAAACTGAGGTTTGATTAAAAAATCTGTAAATAATGAGATAAAAGCGAGGAAATAAAACAAAGCCAATAACAAAAGAAATTTACATAATATAATAATAATAATTATTAACTTTAATAATTATTAACTATAATAATAAATAATTATTAACTATAATAATTATTATTTATTTATTTATAATTATTCAACAAAAGAAATGTTTGGAGACAACTAGTCTCTATTTTAGCAGATTTCCCTAAAGGGAAATCAGCTATTGAGGTTGTACTCATGACGGAATTTTTGAAAACTTTCTTCAAATGTCCATCGATCCTACCTAGTAGATGATGAAAATGAGGTCCGTTCAAAACTGTATATATATATATATATATATATATATATATATATTTGTCTGTTACCGCTCTAGCGGTTGCAATTTTTGTTTGATCGTTACCAAACTCGATATTTAGTCGTTTTATGTAAAAAGAAAGATCAAGTTTGTTAATGGCTGAAATCGGACCAGTGGGAGGGGAGTTTAGAGGGGAGGTTTTTCTAAAATTCGAAATATTTCCGTTACTATACGTCGGAACGAAAAATTGTATAGAATCAATCTTATTGCAAATTAAATTTACTAAAAATATTGTTATATACATTTATTCTCTATCTTGAATATTAACCGAGATATTTGCATTGGTTTTTCTAAAATTCGAAATATTTCCGTTACTATACGTCGGAACGAAAAATTGTATAGAATCAATCTTATTGCAAATTAAATTTACTAAAAATATTGTTATATACATTTATTCTCTATCTTGAATATTAACCGAGATATTTGCATTTTATGAGATCGGGGCGGATAACGGATGAGTGAGTTTCCCGCCAAAAGATAGGTCGGCCGTTTTGTTAACTGTTCGGCTCTCGTGAAATTTCTCTATTGTAAAATTTCACATGGGAATTCTGCTTAGTTTACGCAGCCCCCGCATGACGGACTTTTTAAAATCGTTTGTGCGCTTTGTTGTTGGCAAGGTAACGCTGGAAGCCGACAAAAGAAGTGCCGGAGCCCGCATAAGGAGCTATCGACAGCTTCAAAGACTCGGCAAGCGATGTACAGTCTCAGTACACGTTGATAAGCCAAACATTAAATCGTTTCAACACAAAAGTTTTAGAATCTATAACTACAAAAATAGTTTGGGAAGCTAATTTAAAAATTCCCGAATATTTATCCAATCGGGTATTTTCCCGAATTTGGGTATTTACCGGGTAAAATCCCATCTCTAATTAGGACTAACACCTTCATTATAACAAGCCATACCAACATTTCTAGGGACGGGCAGGAGAGGGGGTTGTAAGGGAGGTCTGAAATAAAAAATTAGCGGTATTTCGTTTTCTATTGGGTTTTCTGAAAATATGCACATGACAAAAGTTGTTTATTTTGTTATTTCAAGTTACTTTTGTTATATTCTCTTTTGTTTTATAACAACGTATAAACAAGATATACACAAAAAACTAAAGCCCAACTATTTTATTGAGCACTAACGATTGAACCGAACTTAACAAAACTCGGTATGTGAATTAGCATTAATTCTCCCAAGATTATAAGCTATATTAAAAATTTTTAGGTTCAGACGGGAGTGGGGGTTATAAGGGAGGCCTCAAATAAAAATTTGCGATATTTCATCTCCTACTTATTTTTCGGCAATTGTACACATAACAAAAGCTGTTTACTTTTTATTGTATTATATTTTATTATATAATTAGATTAACTTTTGTTTTATAATTTTTTTTTTTTTGTAAAATAAGGTATGAAGCAAGTAATTTGTGTAGAAATATTGATATGCTCAACAATTTATTCCAATATGAACTACCCGGTACCTCACCTGGATAAGTTAATTCAAATCCATGTTAGAATTTTATCCTTATTAATTCAAAACTATGTTATTTTTTAACGCCAGTAACTGATTGCACCAAATAAAGTATACTGCCCCCCCCCCTTCTCTTATCCCAAACATTAATTCATGAGAAACGCCGGTTTTCTCTAAGTGTATTTAATACATTATTTAATTAGAACGTGAAAAATATTTGAACAAACAGTTTTCGTATTGTGAAGATAATGTAATCTGATTTGTTATTATAATTTAATGTATTACAGAATTGATATCCTAAAGGAGTTGGCAGCTCTGAGGCTAGGGAGGTGTCGAGCTACTTCCTTTGTCCTATCAGTTCTGCCGCTTCCCTGCCGACCTCATATTGGTCTGTGTTTACATGATAATTGATGCTTACACTTTTAGGAATGTAGTTTTATTCTCAGGAATATGAATTTGTTTAATAATCATAAATAAATAATTTAAAAGGATGAACGCTGGGGATGTGCACCCAGTTATTTCTGGTATTTATTAACTCTGATCCGTTAATGTATGATATACTTTACTAAATACCAATATAAATGTACAGTTTACAATCGAGACTTATAAAAGAGTATTTTTAATAGCGGTTATGACTTATCTAAAACAAGCTGTCACCATTAAGCTTTGTACCACATCAAGGGAAAGGAACTTTTATTCATACATGCTTTGGAAGAATAGAATACTTTCTACAATTATGAATTATACTGTTCAGTACGTTAAAAAAAAAAAAAAAAAAAAAAAAAAAAGACATGCACAGGACACGGGAAAAAAAAAAATATTGAGGAGAGGGAAGTATAAAATAACAAATAATTTTATTATGAACAAATGCACAGCAACGACGGGTATGAATTCTAAAGACTGCGACGGGGAAATGTCAAAATATTGTAGAAAGTAAAGACTTGCCAAAAAAATACCATCTTCATTCAAGCTCAAATGAATTCCCGGGCGAAGCCGGGTACCTTAGCTAGTATAATTATATAGTAGTTAATTGACTGTTGTTTTAGTTCTTGATTTCTTTCCATTTACTAAAGACCTGAAGATGTCACTGTAACCGGTTGTCAAATATAAACATTCAATACAGGAGTCTATATCTTTCTTTTCCCTAATTGCTGGTCCTTCAATATTGACCACTCAACATTCTAATTAATAAAACACTAAGATAGGCCAAGAGAGAAGCATCGAGATCCTGCATACATAACGCTTGACATAGTGGACCGGCTGTAGTATTGGTAGTAGCTTGGACGATTATTAAGTAGCGTTCATAAGAGGAAGAAGCTTGTTAGATCAGATATTTGCTCAAAATATCTAGAAAACCAGTGGAAGGGAGAGGAAGATGTTCATGTCATATTCATTGACTTATAAGGAATATAAGATATAGTCAATAGAAGCTGTGTTTGTATTTTAATGACGGAACTTAGTTTTTGTAGAGAAACTCATGTGGTTGACGAGAGTGTGCATCAATGACTCCTGTATTTAAAAGTTGGTTGAAAAGAAAATTATAGATAGGGGATGATGATTCTTTGTTGAGGGTTGAGATGTGGTTTCTTGCTGCCATACTTTTCAGCTGAACCTTAAAGAATGTTATATTCGCATAGATAGTGGATAGAAGAATAGAACATAGGATGGGGAACTTGAATTTCTCATTCGTTTCCTGATATCAGCTACCAGAAGAATTTTCTAGTTTCTTAATTAGTTGTAATTAACAAAATAGTCTACTAATTGACTATGTTTTTTCATTTGCTTATGTTATGGTTTTTACTATACCTAAGATTATATGCTTACATTTCTCTTAGTTTTCTTCTATACTGGATTATTACAAATCTTCTATATTGGATTATTACAAACTAAAAATGTTTTAATTTGAAAGAAGCAAATATGGTTATGAAATTACATGTCTATTTATATATAATTGAACAAGGTTCATTATACACACACTTTCTTCTTGAGCTGTTTGTTTCATAAAAGTTCATTATTTTTTCAGGTGAAGTAACTCGCCATAAAGAATTGAAGTGTATTCTTGGAGAAGGTATGCCTACTTACAAGAATCCTTTTGAAAAGGGAAGGCTAATTATTCAATTTACTGTCACATTCCCAACCAAAATTCGTCCAGATCTAATTCCTCAACTTGAAGCTTGTCTTCCTCCAAGGTAATTTAAAATATGAGTTGAAGCTTTATTATTTTACTTAATTTTAACTAATTGTGTAAGGAATTCCTATTAGAAAAATTTTAAATTTCAACTAAGGTTGTTATTATAGTTTAGGGTATGTCATTGAGTAGAAGAGATCCATAGGAACAGATAATATTTACAATTTTCTTTTTGTAGTTTCCTTACAACCCAACCCCATTAGCAAACTGCATATTTGTATATTAAAAGCTGCAGAATAATGCTGACTGCAAATTGAGATTCCAGGAGGCAACACATTGAGAAGCGGTGGGCATCATTTTAGCAGATTTCCCTTCAGGAAAATCAGCTATTGAGGTCGTACTCATGACCCGAGTTTTGAAAAATTTCCTCAAATGTCCTACCAAGGAGATGACAAAAATGAGGTCCGTTCAAAATTATATATATATATATATATATATATATATATATATATATATATATATATATATTTGTCTGTTAACGCTCTAGCAGTCACAATTTTTGTTTGATCGTTACCAAACTTCATATTTAAGCGTTTTATGTAAAAAGAAAGATCAAGTTCGTTAATGGCTGAAATCGGACCAGTGGGAGGGGGGGGGGTTTAGTAGATGAAGGGATTTTTGAAAATTCGAAATATCTCAGTTATTATGCGTCGGATCGAAAAATTGTATAGAACCAATCTTATTGCAAATTAAATTTACTATAAATATTGTTCTATACATTTATTCTGTATCTTCAATATTAACCGAAATATTTGTATTGTGTGTGTGGTCGGCTATGTTCGGGACTATCCGACGATAGCTAGTGGGGCCTTTCATTCTCCCTGGTGAATAGGCTAAAGATACCTTCCTACTACTGTTATTATTAGGCAGATTTCTCTGTTGTAAAACTTCATGTGGGAAATCTGCTTAGTTTACGCAACCCCTGCGTGACGGACTTTTGTTCTTCATGTCTGATATAAAAAAAAAAAGGCAAATTTTCATACATCAAGAATTCTCCCATCCTGGCATGAAAAGCCCTGATAAAGTTCTTATTCCCCAGTTGGGCTTTTTCATGACTACAAATAAATTCTCTATGATTAGAGAGTATATGTGTTCATTTCAAAAGAAAATTTTGATGTGAAAGCTTGAACTTTATGACCCTTTACCCAGCCCTCACCCCCTTCTGACAAACAACGATTGAACTTTGAAATTATTATTTTTTTTTTTTGTGGGAAAATTTCTTAGTTTCTGTTATTTTTTAAAATAAAGATTACCTTCCCTATATTTTCTGTGTGATGCAGGTTTCATCCCTCTATAACTTTTCAAACCTACTTCTACTTGAAATTTGTCTTCTGAAAAGTCTGCTTTCTATGTCCCTACCCTCCCCTGAAACAAAAAAAGTGTCATACACGGCTGCTTAAACAAAGCAGATTTCCCTCATGTTGGAATAGACATGCTACTGATCTCATTTCACCATTATTGTATATTCTCAATCCCCCCCCTCCCCCAAAAAATCTGATGAGTAGAAATGGGCCGTCAATAAAATCTTAATTGATGATAATTAATCTTAACTATTTGCAAATAACTCACATAATGAAGGTCTGTTAAAAACAATATTTGGTATTTATGCTTGGAATAAGACGTTTCATGATATATTCACTTATTTTTAAATTGTAATGATTAAAAGTGTGGATAGGGAAACCTATAAGACGACATTTATAGAACATTAATTTTGTTATTATTATTATTTATATCCACTTTTTGCAACTAAGGCTAATCGACACAGGTTATCTACAGGTTACCACCCTTTTCTAGCCAGGGTGCGCTAAAGGAGTTCATTTAATGAGTTCGCCACTAAATAAATTTCTACTACCCAGGGCGGGAATCAAACCCGCCACTCTAGGTCTACCACGCGAGATTAAGACCAACTCGCACGGCCAACCTGTGAGCCCCCACATTAATTTTGCATGTAACCAATTAGATTGGTTTTATACAATGAACTTTCAAAATCCCCTCTCCCAGTAGTCCGATTTTAGCTGTTAATGAACTTGATCTTTAGTTTTAGATAAAACGTTAAATATGGAGTTTGGTACTGATCAAACAAAAATTGTAACCGCTAGAGCAGTCATATATATATAAGGTATATATACGTAGTAAGGTCCATAAGTTTCCGGTCTGTCCTGCTTGCCCTTCTTCAAACGTGCCGGGACCTGTACGCCTATGCAGGTCCATGCCTGCTCACTCCATACCCATCGCCCAGTTAATGAACTTGATCTTTAGTTTTAGATAAAACGTTAAATATGGAGTTTGGTACTGATCAAACAAAAATTGTAACCGCTAGAGCAGTCATATATATATAAGGTATATATACGTAGTAAGGTCCATAAGTTTCCGGTCTGTCCTGCTTGCCCTTCTTCAAACGTGCCGGGACCTGTACGCCTATGCAGGTCCATGCCTGCTCACTCCATACCCATCGCCCACACTTCCTCAGACTTGTCAGTCAGTGTACAGCCTTAAAGGAAACTCCCCATTTTTACAATGTTTAAACTCGAGTACCGTGCGGTAATAAAATTCTTTTGTAAAGAGGGTCTTACTCCTGCGCAAATTAAAGAGCGCTTGGATTGTGTATACAGGCAGTCCTCCCCCCCCTCGTATTCCACAGTGAAAGAATGGGCAAAATTATTTAAGTTAGGGAGAGGAAGTTTAGAAGATGACCCACGTCCCGTTCGCCCACTGGAAGCTAGCTGTCACTTCTGAAACAATCCAACTTGTGGAATCTGAATTGCTGTCTGACCGACGACTGAAAACCAAGGAAATAGCAGCAAGGTTGGGGCTTTCAAAAACAAGTGTTTTGAGGACCATTAAAGAACATTTGCATATGAACAAGGTTAGTGCAAGATGGATTCCAAAAATTCTTTCAGCTCATCAAAAACAGGAACGAGTTCACTGCTGCAATGAATTTTTATGCAAGTATAATGCCGACCCAAAGAATTTTTTGGACTCAATTGTAACTGGGATGAGACAATGGTTCTATATTATGACCCACTCAGCAAAAGAGAGTCCATGGAATGGAGAAGACCAGGAGAAGCGCCTCCTTTAAAGGCAAAAGTCACGCAGTCAACAAAAAAGATAATGGCCACAATTTTTTGGGACTGTAAAGGAATACTATTGATAGATTTTAAAGAAAGGAATACCACAATGAATGGTGAGTATTATGCAGCCCTACTTCACCGGTTACGAGACGCCATTAAAGAGAAGAGGCGAGGGAAGTTAAGCAGAGGCGTCCGCCTCCTTCACGACAATTCCCCTGTCCACACAGAATTGATTTCCAAGGCTGCTGTGGATTCCAAGAAATCTCTCACCCACCCTACAGCCCAGACTTTGCCCCTAGTGATTTCTACCTTTTCTCAAAATTAAAATCTGACCTTCGTGGAAGGCGATTTAACACCGACGAAGAGCTCCAAGCAGCAGTGGAAGAACATTTTTTTAACAAAGAAGAAAATTATTTTTTTCATGGTATAGAAATGTTGCCAAAGCGTTGTAATAAGTGTATTGAACTTAGAGGAGAATATATTGAAAAACAGTAAAACCAGTTTTTTTCTTTCACCTTTCCTTCTATCCCAAGCCGGAAACTTTTGGACCTTACTACGTACATCAAATTATAACCCTTGTCTGCATATTGACTTTTCCCAAGAAATTTCACGATACTTTTTGTTTCACATATAATTCAGACGTTTTCAATAATTTTTATCTCCTTTTAATAGCAATTAACTCAATCGAATTTTCATAAAACATAAAACTTAGTATGACCATTACAGCTAACCCAACTTAGTCATTAGCTATACTGGTATTCCTATAGACGAGTGGGAGTGGGTTTTGTAAGAGAGACCTAGAGTGGTAATTCATTATCGTAATGCTGTATTTTACATGTAAAACTAAAGACTAAGTTCATTAATTACTGAAATGAAGTGGGGATTTAGGTAAGGACTAAAACGTGCAATCCCTATTTAATCAATTTTTTTTAACCCTTTAACTTCGAAAAGCCTCTACAGTGGCTTGGTTCAAGTGTGTATTGTGGCTTTCTGCAATTAAAGGATTAACAATGCAATATATTGAGCAATCTCATCTTACCACAAATCGGGCTGAAAAACAGAAAGTATTAATTACTCGCTTATTATTAACCAAGCATGGTATAGAACAAATGAACATTTTCAAGACAAAAACTTAAACCTTAATTGATGACTTCATTGCACAATGAATTTTCATGAATCGGCATAATAAAGGTCTTATGAAAACATTTGGTATTTTAGAATAAAAAGGCTCATGTTATAACAGCTTATTATTATGACATGAGTAGAAGTAGGGGTTTACTGAAGGTTGGAAATTAAAAATTCCAAATATCATGGTTAATATTCATATTAGAGGAAATACTTTATAACAAAATTTACAACAAGATTGGTTCTATACAATTTTTTAAAATTCCCCCTCCCACTGATTCGATTTCTGCCATTAATAAACTTGATATTTCTTTTTAAAACTATTAAATATAGAGTTTGGTAAAGATCAAACAAAAATTGCGACCGGTAGAGCAGTTAGAGACAATATATGTATATGGTGTGTGTATACACACACGTCATATCCAGTTAAGCTTCCTTTCTTTTTACATATGGCACTTAGAATGGGAGAAATAAGATTGGAGTGCGTAGTTGACTTCATCTTCACTGGTACATCACAATGTGAAGTCATCATGGTATCATTCATGAACTTAAGAAGTATGCTTAGTTTACAACAGCCCCTGGTCTTTTTATTAAATTTCTTAAAAGATACAGGCCATCAAATTTCACGTTGTTTGTTGTTTTTGTTTTTTTACTGTCATGCTATTTATCAAAATAATGTGATTAGTTTAGTGTTGAAATGCATTTTATTTTGTTCAAATATTAACGAATATCTTTTACAGTTTATTATTTTACAATTTTCAGGACAGAGCAGATGATTCCGGACAATGCAGAAGAAGTAGAAATGATTGAAGTTGATTCAGAGGAAGAATCTCGTCGAAGAGAAAGATCAGCCCATCAACACTATGATGACATGAACTCTGGATCTAGTAGGGGAGTCCAGTGTGCTACTCAATAACCTCGCCCAAATATCCTCTTCGTATTTCTCGTACTGCATAAACTTACCTTAACAAGCTTCTTTCTTAGTTGTCTCCAACATATTTTGAAACGACTCTCCATCTGCAAGACTCACATAGGTGTAATTGCTTTCAATACATTTATATGAGTAATAAAGTACTTTCATGTGATTATTTATATTGATTTTTTCTTTTTCCAGACTTATATTTTCATCCGTATGTCAGTGCTAATTTTTATTTTGTATCCTCTTTTGACTTAATTAATTTATATTGTTTTAATTATATGAAAGAAACTACTTAGTTTAGAAAAATCGTCTTTATTGTTAAAATCTGTTCCTTCTTTAGTTGTATTCCTTTAATCTGTGATTTAATAAGAAAACAAAACAGATAGCATTTAATTAATTTTCTAGTTCGTCTTAGCCTTTTTTTGTTTTCAAGAAAATGAAAAGGTATTCGTAACTATTTATTTTTTAAATCCTTAAGCGTTTTAATATTTTTTTTTATATATATACAAACTAATGTATAAATATTGATCGTTTTGTTATTCATCATGCCTTGTCTTATTAAAAGAAAAGTTATTTGTATGAATTCGTGAATAAATTATTTATAGTATTATTTTTTATATTCTCTGGTTTATCCTCTTAACTTCCTCTTCATATTCACTCTTGGTTCAACACAACTAGATTTTTACAATATTTCTGCCACACTTAACTCAATATAATTTCTTTAATATTTTGGGTAAACAATTTGTTGTTTGAGGTCTGAAATCTCTTATTTCTTTTGAGGTCTGAATTTTTATTTTTGTATATATTTTGCTGAAACTTTTAATTTGGTGTCTTGAGGTTGAAGTTAAATCATTAAACTCCTGGAAAATTCAAGGCTATAAATTTGTTTTTAACATTTTTGTGTTCAATTATGATATATCTTCTGTATAAATCATTTTAAAAATGTATTTTTCTCTTTAATAATTTTTTTTAAGACATTTTGTTATAAACTTTGTAATTTTAGAATAATCTGTGACTTATGTTAGTATTAGACAAGCAAAAAAGCTTATATATATTTCGTGAATAGCATCTTTCAATGTTTTATGTACTTTCAGTTTTACTGTTTTGATTTTTTGCCAGTTTAATTTATAAAATATCAAGAAATAGTATTGTATTTGTTAAATCTGTAATAAACAGATATTATTTGTTGAATAATCATGTCCATTATCCATTAAATCCAAATGAATTAAACCCCGCTATCTAAAATCTTTAGTTATCCTTTAACCGTTTGAATGCTTTGTTTCAGATTTTAGAGCCCCACAGGCCATGGATTTGTCCTTCTTACTCTTTGCTTGTTTAGTGTTTGTCCTGTTATCTTCACAATGAACATTGGTGGTTATAACTATACTTCTTATTTTTCAGAAGCTTGGGGTAATTGTTTTTTCAACTTTTATCCCTTGAGCTTCTATTATTTCAAACTCTTCAGTTATTTATCATGGACCTATTTCTAACTAAATTTTCCTTAACATTATTACTTTGACTCTTCAAACTAGTGCCCAAATAACAAAAATAAAATAAATAGGAATGCAGAAAAGTGATTTCGTTTTCATTTGTGCTGTGAAATCTAACATGCAGTAAACCTGTTTTGATTAAACAAAGATATAATTATTTCACATATTAGCTACAAGTAAAGGGTGGGAAGCAACGGAAATAGACAGATGGATGGCCTGTGGGTGAGAGGTTGGCACGAAGGTGGTACCCAGTGTGATTCCTCGGCATCTAAAGAGTTAATAAAACTTCTTACCACATTTTACAACTTTCTTAAGGTAGATTAATATAAATATCCCATAAGTAAAAATTTGCCTATGGAGGCATTAAATAAGCAAATTTCTTACATGCTGAAATGACTCCTTTCACATTCTAATTCTGGAGAGATGAAATAAGTTGCATATTTCTTCGTTAGTATGAACCACATGAACAGTCCTTACGGTGGCACCGGGTCTGTGAGACCCGACCCCTAAACTTCTATTATTGGGCATAGATTTTTCTTACAAAGATTTTCACTGCATAAGTATTAATCTACCATGATTTTGCAAGGTAATAAACGTAATATCTGGAAAAAAATATTTAATTTACAACTAATACGTATACAATTAAAATTAAAAAGTAAATAAGCGTTATAGGAACATAATATGTATCATTTTGGCTATAAAAAAATTAACTAAAATATAGTAAAAGTCACTCATTACTTTGATAACAGTCTGAGCATACAAAAAGTGAGGGTTCAAGACACACAAAACCTGAACAAACACACACGATAGTAGTATCGGGATTTTCGATCAGTTGCAGTACAATCCTTGCATCTTCCTCTTTTCCCTGGGGCCGGAGGATCAGCTGTTCTGGTTGTTGTGCTGATGTTCAGTATTTTACAGATAGCCCTTCGGATTTCGCGCGGCACATGGGTGTTGTGTGCCCGTCGGCGAAGATGATCTTCACACAGCTGCTGGTTGAAAGAATGAGAATGCATTTGTTTTTTTGGGGGGAAATAACGATAAAATGCTGCGGTCCTTTTGAAAACCGAATTGTGAAGAATATACTTCCGATCCAAAAGACGCATAGGTATTTCCCTCTTTTCTTAGAGTTCCGACCATTGTAAGTTTATGTTTTAGTAAGGTAGTGGCCAGATCATAGCTGGTGAACCAATTGTCCATTGTGATATTACGTCAGGAGCCATAAATGGGCTTGCATAGGCTTTCCACAATGGCAGCTGGGGTGTTGCTCTGGCAAAATGGCCCTTAGACTGCTGCCCCACATGAACTTCCATATTGGCTGTATAGAAGGTATTTGCATCTACGAGTGCAATGATTTTTATCCCATATATATTGGGTTTCGATGGTAGGTACTGTCTGAAACTGCATTTCCCCCTAAATGCTTCAAGTTTTTCATCAATAGTGACATATTCGGACAAGGAGTAATACTTCCCACAGTTTTCGATAAAGATATCAAAAAGGTCTCTAATGGGGGCTAACTTGTCAATTTTTTTACGTTCCTTGCGGGTCGACTTGTCATCAAACATAATTGCTCTCAACAAAAATGTAAATCTCTGCAGTCACATAACACTAGGAAAGAAATCAACCCCAGTACCACCCGTCTCCCAAAACTTCAATATTCACCCGTCCTCCTTTTAGAACACCTCCCATATACAATAGTCCCATGAGAGCCTTTAGCTCAACCAGGTCTGTTTTTTGGGAATTCCTTTCTCTGGAATAATTCCCAGATATGCTTCAATATAAATATTTGTATTTTTTACAATAGACTCACTGATATATCAGAAAAAAAAATGCAGTCAAATCCCCACCTCCTTCATTAACTCTTTTACAGCACCTCTTACATCTGGTAAATGCACCATAATATTACATGATCTTGTACGTATATTTTTCTTCCTTGGTAGTTCTACCACCATTTCATGGTTTTTGTTTTATTGAATAAAATACTTGTATTACCTTCATCGGCATCTTACAGCGTGACCTCTTCTCTCACTTGAACTTCATCTTCCTAATCATCAATAATGTCTAAATCGCAAGGCAATGGCTCCTCCAACATCCGATGCACTAATTCCACCTCTTGGGGATTTGACAAATCATAAAGCCGCTCCATAGCATAAGTAAAATGGAAACAGAAAGAAAAAAACTAAAAACTGCAAGGAACTGAAATTACAAGATGTACACAACGGGTAAGAGGTACTATGGATTCCAGACTTGTACCTTACCCAATCTAGAAAGGGCGAGTATTCGCAGTTAGCTGTGGGTCCCAGAGACCCGGTGCCACCACTGCCGGGTTAAAAAAAATTTGAAATTTAAGCTGGACATACCATTTCCAGTGATACTGGGTCAATCATATAAGAAGGAGTGCTTTCCTCAGTACCTTGAAGATGGTAAGAGTTTATCTTTACCTGACTATGCATCATAGATTTTACCCTGCACTTGAACTCTAATAAATGTTTATGTAGAATAGTTTTCAACTAGCCAAGGTACACAATCATTTATACACACTGAAAAGAAATGTATTATTCTCTGAATAAGACCTGTTGTGAGGTATTGTTAAAGCAAGTTCAACCAAAACTATTCAAGTATTGTGGGTAAATTAAAAATATGATTTCAGAGGTTCCTTAAGAAAGGTCTGCATTGATGTGACAACTACCCAAATATAAATTATGTTCTACTTTTAGCAGATTTCCTTTAAGGGGAATCAGCTATCGAGGTCATACTCATGATGAGATTTTCGAAATCGATCCTACATAGAAGATGACGAAAATGAGGTCTGTTCAAAATTTTATATATATATACATATATATATATCTATATATATATATATATATATATATATATATATAGAGAGAGAGAGAGAGAGAGATGCCTGTTAATGCTCTAGCAGTCGTTTTTATTTATTAACGTCCACTTTTTGTAACTTAGGCTAATTGGGACAGGTTATCTACAGGTTACCACCCTTTTCTAGCCAGGGTGGGATTTTAGGACGTTATTTAATGAATTTCGCCTCTAGCAGTCGTAATTTTTGTTTGATCATTACCAAACTGGATATTTAAACAGCTTCATCTGAAACCTGACAGGGGGGGGGGGTTAAATATCTCTGCTTAAAAAATAAAATAAAAAAAAAGTTTGTAGAACAAATCTTATTGCAAATTAAATGTTCTATAAATGTTGTTATATGTATTTTTTCACTTTCTTGATTATTAACAGAGATTTTTATTGTTTAGTTTTTGGCCTTCAGTAAACCCATCATATAATACTTAATTTCAAGCGTAAATACCAAATATTGTTCTCATTGAACTTTTACTTTTTGAAATAAATGCAAATACGTGGATGTGGGAAATCTGTTTAGTTAATGCAGCCCCTGCTGTGACAGACTTTATTTAATTAAAGCTACAGGAAACTTTTTCAGAGATAGTTCAGTCCAGAAGTTCATGATCTTATTTAATACTAGCTGTGACATCGATTAAATGTATTTAATGGCCTTCGACCAGTTTATTAATCTAACAATGATTTGGAGAGTTTATGGACCATCTAAAAATACTCTTCAATAGGCCCTCACTCATATAACCTAGTGTACTTCCATATGCTATGTAAACAGGACCTGAAACTTAATCTGCACACAAAATGTTTAGTGGCCACCACATTAGTAGGAGTGGAGATTTACAGAAGACTGTAAATTTTAAATAACTTGGTTAATATTTGAGTTTGAAGAAAATGTATAAAGCAATAATTGAACAGGGTGGTTCAAAAAGCATGATAGAAAATAAGTAAACATTGTGTGAAAAAAATAACATGAAACCTATTTTATTGAAAAAGAATATGAATAAACAAGACTCTTTAAAATATCTGCCATGTCCGAGTAGAACTTGGGATTTACTGAGGATTGAAAACTAAAAAATGCAAATATCTAGCTATTATTGTTTAAGCAAAATGAATCAAACAACGATTCTAGAAAATTAAATTTACAGCAAAAAAGGTTATTAACATTTCGATCCGGCTCATAATGATGGAGATATTTTGAATTTTAATTTCCACCCTCCTTTTCAGATTTCAACGGACTTGATCTTTCGTTTTACAAGAAATGATAACATATCGAGTTTGGTAGTTATAAAATAAAAATTATGTCTGCAAGTCATATTGTTATACTTATATTGTCATTTTTATTTCCCATATATCACCCAAACTCGGGAGCAGCAGCAAAGGTCTTTTGAATGAAAAGTACAAAAACTTTATTGGGACTGAACATGTAAAAGGCACCCGAAGTAAATACAGTACTTTAAGTTATATCGATACAGAGGATGGCTTTAGCTTAGGTGACATGAAATTCAATTTTTCTAGGTTTAAGATGAAAAAGTAATGAAGAATATTAGTTCAGTTTTATTGTGTGCTTTTGCCAGGAGTTATTAACAAGTATGTTGTCCAGTACCAGGGCCATTAAAAACTTATGGAGATTTATTGGGTTGATGCAAAATTAATGCAGGTTTTTAATATTCATTGAAAATAGGCCATATCTTTACTTTAACCATATATATTTAATCAAAATAATTTCCATCTGAATTAATGCACTTTTGCCAACGTCCAACAAGTTTTCTTATTCCACCAGAAAAAAAAAAATCTGAATCCTTGGACTCAATGAAGTCACGAAACGAATTTTCAATTTCATCGTGGTTTTGAACATTTTTCTCCCTCAAAAAGTTATCCAGATGCCTGAAAAAGTGGAAGTCAGTAGGAGAGAGGTCAGGTGAATAAGGTGGGTGTGGGAGAACTTCCTAGCCCAACTCGTGCAGTCGTCGTAGCGTTGGTTTTGCGACGTGTGGTCTGGCGTTATCATGGAGAAGGATAGGTCCCTTCCGATTCATCAATGCTGGGCAAAACCATTGTAATTTTTGATTCATGTTGTCAATTTCTTGACAGTACTTGTCAGCAGTTAGTCTCACCTCGATTGAGAAAGCTGTAGTGGATAACACCAGCAGTATACCACCAAACTGTGACCATAACTTTTTTTGGGTGCAGGTTGGGCTTCGGGAAAGGTTTTGGTTGTTCATCTTTGCCCAGCCATTGGCTACAACGCCTTCTGTTGTCATATAAGATCCATTTTTCATCGCACGTCACAATGCGATCGAGAAATGGATCATTTTTATTGCGTGTCACAAGCATGGAACAGATTTCAAAGGGGCGATTTTTTTGGTGGTCCTTTAATTGGTGTGGCACCCACTTGGACAACTTTTTTACCTTACCAATTGCTTCCAAGTGGTGTACAACTGTGGATTGGTTCACACCGAGTTCTACCGCTATTTCTCGGGTGGTTTTGGTTGGGTCTTCTTCCACTATTGACCTCAGCTGGTCGTGGTCAAGAGAAAAATGACGGCCCCGACCTTCCTTGTCTTCGAGGTCGAAATCTCCACTGCGAAACTTCTGGAACCAACGCTGCAGCATGCTCTCGTTAATAGCCCCCGGACCCCACACTTCGTTAATATTACGAGCCGTTTGCGCAGTGCTGCGCCCTAATTTAAATTCGTAAAAATAAATTTGACGAAAATCGCACTTCACCATTTTCGATTTAAGACCTTTGAACACACTGAACAAAACGATTTTACTGATCAAATTCATGGTGAAAGAGAGGGTATTAGATAAGGTTTGTTTAGGTATAATAATAATCAATGTTAGGATTTGCTTTGTTTACACAATTGGAATTAAGATATCGCAATAGAGGAAACCTGCATTAATTTTGCATCAACCCAATATTATTGCAGATGCATGTAGCCATTTGTTTAGGGAACAAATTCATAACTGATTATATTAATATCTAAAATTGTTCCCTTGCAATAACCCTAGTCCTAGTCGTATGTTTATTTCTTTAGTAAGTACAAGTAACTACAATTTGAGTTTTAGAGTCAATTTATAAATCCTTATAATATTTTTGCTAACTACAAGAATAAACAGTTTTAACCAATATTAGTTTGTGTAAGTTAGAGACAAACTTTCTATTTCCAATATATTTAAAAACCTACAAGAAGCTCCTAACTATTATAGTCAATTTTAAAATTTAATTGACCATTTAAAAGAGTATTATTATTTAATTTTTATAGAAACTAGCTAAGGTACCCGGCTTTGCCCGGGAATTCATTTGAGCCGGAATGATGATGGTATTTTTTTGGCAAGACTTTACTTTGCACAATATTTTGACTTTTCCCCGTTTCAGTGTTTAGGGTTAGTACCCGTGGTTGGTTTGGAATAGAAAATGAAATATCACGAATTTTTATTTCAGGTCTCCCTTATAACCCCCACTCCTGTTATAACCTAAACATTTTAATATAGCTTATAACCATTAATGCTAATTTATATATTCCGGTTGGAATCGGTTCAACCGTTGGTGTCCAATAAAATAGTTGACTCCCGCTTTGTATATCTCGTTTATAATTTGTTATACAACAAAAGTGAATATAACAAAAGTTGTTTTAAATAACAAACTAAACAACTTTTGTCATGTGCATATTTGCAGAAAAACCAATAGAAAACGAAATACCGCTATTTTTAATTTCAGGCCTCCCTTACAACCCCCACTTCTGCCCGTACCTAGAAATGTTGGTATGGCTTATGATAATGAAGGCGTTAGTGCTAATACAAATACCGAGTTTTTTCATTTCGCTTGAGTCTCTTGTGTGCCAAATAAAATTGTTGACTCCCGCTATCATTTTTAGCGTATAACGCATTTATACTTTGTTTTACAACAAAAGTTACTTTAAATAATAAAATCAACCTCTTTTGTTATGTGCATCATTGCCGAAAAACCACGTAAAAACGAAATAACACAATTTTTCATTTCAGTCCTCCCTTATAACCCCCCCCCCCCCTACTGTTTGTCTCTAAAAACATTAGTATAGCCCGTAGTCTAAGTTGGGTTAGTATTGATATACGTACCAAGTTTCATAAAATTTGGTTGAGTGGTTGTTTGTTTGTTACCTTTTCACCCATAAACGGCTGAAACGAATTTTATGAAACTTTGTATGTATATTACTAATAACACAACTTAGACTTTAGGCTATATTAATATTCTCTGAGAACAACGGGAGTGGGGGTTATGAGGGAGGCCTGAAATTAAAAATAGCAATATTTCGTTTTTTTCTCCGCTGTATTATTTAGCGTATAACTCATTTATACTTCGATATACGACGAAAGTGTATATGACAAAAGTTGATCTTAATAACAAAATAAACAGCTTTTGACATGTGCATTTTTGCCGAAAAACCAATAGGAAACGAAATTTTTTTATTTTTAATTTCAGGCCTCCCTTACAACCCCCACTCCTGCCCGTCCTTAGAAATGTTGGTAAGGCTTATTATAATGAAGGCGTTAGTGCTAATACACATACCGAGTTTTATTTAGTTCGGCTGAGTCTTTTGTGCCAAATAAAATTGTTGACTCTCGCTATAATTTTAAGCGTATAACGCCTTTATAGTTTGGTATACGACAAAAGTCACTCCAAATAACAAAATCAACTACTTTTGTTATGTGCATAATTGCCGAAAATGCAATAGGAAACGGAATATCGCTATTTTTAATTTCAGGCCTCGCTTTTAACACCCACTCCTATTCGTCTCAGAGAATATTAACATAGCCTAAAGTCTAAGTTGGGTTAGTAGCAATATACATACTAAGTTTCATAAACTTCGGTTCAGCCGTTTATGCGTGAAAAGGTAACAAACAAATAAACAAACAGACACGAAAGAAACAAAATCCAGTTATGGTGTCTATGACATGTGAAACAAAAAGTTATCGTGAAATTTTGCGAAAAAAATCAATGTACAGACAGAGGTTACAATTTTATAAATATATAGATAAAGGGTTTGATATTCTATTTAAACTAGGTGATAAATTGCCATCATGTATCAGATCATTATAAGAATAGTAGCAAAATTGAAATTCAAGTTAAGTTTTGAATTTCTAAAATTTTGACTGTCAGGCGCCAAATAGAATTTATTCATGATGAGACCACTCATTATTTACAGATAAAATATTTATTGGTTCAAAAACGCGTATCGCTATCTTGTGTTAGATGTAAACCATTCTTGTTAAACTATTTATGGTACACCCCTATATAGAATTTGTAGAGATTAAATCGCAAGTGCATTATACCATGACAAACTTTTATTTATGAATAGCTTGTGATAGTTAATAATAAAAATCAGCCAATCTGTAGCTCAAATATTCTAATTTAATGAATGAATATTTAAATTGTAGTTTATGATCATGTAAATAACGGCTTTTGTTTAATTAAAGTAGCCCTATTTTAGTTGAAATGGTAGGAAAAGTGAAATATTTTTGGATGATCCCAGTACTTTTTACACTAACTGTAAACATGTCCCAAGTACAGCGATAGCAGACTGACAAATGTAAATTTGTGAAAAAAACACTACTCACACAAATAGAATTTGAAAATTACAATCCAAAAATACGATTTTGTTGACAACAGAAATCCTTGTTGTCTGATAAATTTGATTCAAAATTGAACAATTTTTACCAGCTAACCATGATGAGTTCAATTAAATTTAAACTTTTTTATATATGAACATTAAACCCTATACCAGTCATGTATTAGTAGATCTTAATTTAATTTTCTGGTGGATAATAAATTTATTTATTTTGAACATGTTCAGGTGAAGCCAGTGGAAACTTCATTAACATAGTTGAAATGAAATGTATTTGAAAAAATCCACAATTGTAAAATAAATATGGTCCCTAAGATAAAATACATATCTACATAATCTTAAATCTATTTTAATGTCAATTTAGTTTAATTGAGGGAATAAGTCACACTTTTTGATAGAATTGAATCTTTCATACCCATTCTATAACCTCCTGCACACAATAAAATAAACAGATACACAAAAAAACGTTTAGTCGTATATGTCACATACAATATCCCAACACACAAATACTCTAAAAATCAATATTAATAGAGTCAGTTCAGTAAATATCGGGTCCTCAATATTATTACGATCCTAAATCAAATGTTCCTTAAACTGCTTAAAAGTAAAACATTACAACCTCATCAATAATGCCGTAGCAGATTAGCCATTTGCTGAAGCTCATTTATGAATCAAACACTAGATTTTGATTAGATTGGACCAGTTCACTTAAATTTAAAATCCCGCACTAGTCAGCCATTGAATCTATTAACCTCAAAGAAAACATTCCAAGCTTTCTAAAAGGGGGGAAATTATTACTTTGTGTTGTTATAACAGTAAATGCATTTTAGGTTTGAATGTTTATTGTATGGTATACTTTCGAAGAAGAGAAAAGATATATTACAAAGTTTATAGAAATATACATAATAAACGTAACATCAAAGAGCGTTTTGTTTTTGTCTAACTGCATCAAGGCTCTTAACATCCGCAAATGACGCAAAGGTCTCTCGTATCGAGGAACCATATTTTTCTAACATTAATGCGAATCTTGTAGTCAAAACGGTGCTGCTATTTTTTTAATTTTTTTTTTAGTTGTGATATGAGTTTTAATGACGAGACTTAGGTTTTCGGGTGCATGCGTTAAAGGCAAAAGGACCTTTTTTATTAGTGTGTGCTTGTTGAAAACATAAAGTGAAATCTTGCCCAGGTGTTGTAAGACGTGTTGACATATAAGTGATCTGTTTTTAGTAGTGAAACGATAATAGGAATACAGCTTTTTATGGATCCAGGCCTACTTTTGCGGTGCTAATGTAATGTTAAAGAAGATTCATTCTGGAAGAAATAGTTTATATGAATTATTTACGTCATGCAGGTTAGTTTCTTAATTTTAGTTTTAATTTTAATATTTATCGTTGCTTTTTTCTTCAAAGGTGTTGTCACAAATTTGTAATAATTCGTAATAGCTTCCTTTCTTCAGGCCTCGGATTTAATTAAACCATTTTTTAAAATTTATGTTAAAACATTGTCATGTGTTTTGATATCTGCCTTAATTAGATTATTATTATTATTGTTTTAAATACACACTGAATTGCATTCGAATTTACATTTCCGTTAAAATGCAAGCAATGACTTAATAATTCATATATGTTGCTAAAATAAATATTGTTACTTTCTGTAACTTATTTTAGGTTTTAGGATAGAACTAAAGCTAGTTAACCTATCCAGTATACCAGTTTTCTAACAGCTCTATAATGTCATCCCTAAAATCTTGGTTTGAGTATTGTGTATTTATTACTGTGCAGCTCTCGAAATCTCATTATCTTTAACAGAAGGAATCTAGTTATCAAATTTTGCCCATGAAGATGTTATTTATGATGAGGCACTCATCAAATTATTTTCTATTATATTCATCTCATCATATGTATAGTCTATTTATACTCTTAAAAGTTGCCATTGTGAAGTTGTATAAAACTAGCTACATCTACATAGCTTTGATATATTCCAATTATAAAAAATATATGATAATTATAATGTTATTAATATAACATAGTTTTTTTTTAGAAAAATATACAATTCATTCCATTAAGCTAGTCTGTTTACAGCATTATAAAATATTAAATAATAATATTTGTTTCCAAATTTTCTTTAGATTTAGAAAAGGCAGACTTTTTTTTTTATTAGTCTGTGACAAAATATCAATATTCAAAAACTTCAATTGATAAAGACTTTCACTTTTAATATCTTTAAATTTAAACTTTTTGCAATGTAGAATCTTTCTAAGTACCCATTTTTATTTTGTTTTATCCAAGTATAGTAATTACTTTTTCTTATGTGTATTCATACATAACTAGGTGCATTAACATTTTCTAAGTTGATGTCACATGTAATGTGCCATGTGGTAATGGAACATTTACTCAAATATAGAACTTCTCATAGGGTTACTATGAAGAGAAAAAAAAAAGTTGATGTCATTGGAGTAAATTATTAGTATGATTGTGCTTCATTTATTTGTTGTCCTTGACCCTATATTTTGAAGTTTCTAGAGCTTTGATGAACTTTCCATTCAAGATTCACTCATGAAGCTTTTTTAAAATTTAATTTCAGTGTTTTCTTCTTCTTAAGTACTTGTCACCAGCTATAATAAATGTGCATGTAGGATACAGTTTGATTACATAATAAATAAAATCATTAAAATTATTTCAATCCAATATTTATAATAAATTCCTGTGGAAAAGTAACTAAGGCCGCTCACTTGTCAAAATTACTCCAAAATTCCCTCAAATCTTTGCCAGTCATAGCAAAACAGTGTCAAAATCAAAATCGGTTCTGGATTTGGCAAAGAGCAAGTTTTTCAAGTATAACAGAAAACATTTTATTTTATATATTTGATTTTAATTGCAAGGAAACTTGTTATTTAATATATCTGATTATAATTATAATTGTAATAAAGTAGATTATTTTTTATTAGAAGTAATTATTTCATTTCCATATTTTCGTTAAATGACTCCAATAAATTCTAAAAAGGATACTTTTGAATAAGTTGTTTTTGTATAACCAAAATTATTGTATATTTATATTTGGAAGAAAACAGTTCCTACATAATGTATGTTTGATATATTATATATCATACGTCTGATTTCTACACAAGTACTTCTGATACGAAGTGCAAATGTGTACGTTGGTTTATTACATAGGCTAAGTATTTGTTATTGCTATTTGTTATATTGGAATGATATGAGATTGAAAGGTGTAGAGAGGTCAGTTTTATTGTCTTCAGTTTTAGCTTTTAATCGGTACTTAATAGAAATTTGACAATAAAGGGGAGGGGGTATCTAAGTGCTTATTACACTGAAGGCAGAATGTCAAATAGTGTGTCATGTACCATAGGATGTCCCAGACATATAAAAAGTGAATTGTTCTAGGTGTCGAAGGTATTCTGGTGTGCCAGGTTGTCACAAGAGATTTTTGTGTCAAATCAGTGGAGTTACTGGAAAATAAGTTGTCAGATGTAAATTTTTCTGGCATTGTGAATTGGCCAGAAACCAAAATTGAAATACGTCAGTTCATATTCAAAGTAGGAATAAAATATAAAGAAAATTTATAGAAAATTCAATTTGCAATTAGATTGGTTCTAAACAATTTTTCATTCCAGCATATAATAACTGAGATTTCAAAATCCCCTCCTTTAACCCTCCACCCTCTCCTTTAACTGGTTCCCTTTCAGCCATTAACGAATTTGATCTTTAGTTTTACATAACACGTTTAAATATTGAGTGTGTGTGTCTACAGTTCTCAAGGTTCATCACAGTATATTTTAAAGATTAAAAAAGTCTGACACACTGGTCTCATCATTTATTTTCTATTTCTCTCCTAGTAAGAAGATTATGTAAACGGAAATTGTAATCTGGACATGAGATGATCAAAGTAAAAAATCATAGGATGAAACACGAGCTTACTGAAGGCTGAAATCAAGATATTACAACTAAACTTTGAAATTAAATGGTTAAATATGTAGTATGGTATTGACCAAAAAAACATTTTGACTCCAAAGTGAACACATTTTATCCAATATGTCCACACCTACCTTGGTTTGATTATAATGTGTAATAATACTTTTCCCTTGATCTCTCATATATTTCTCCATCAAAATGCACACTTAATATAGCAAATATATTTCTAATTTTGGAGTTATTTTTTGGGACATAGGAAACCAGTGTGCCCTCCTTCCTATAAGCAAAGATGCATGAATTTATTTCCCTATTTTTTATACTTTTAAGCTCCCTGTAAATCTGCCACTGCACTACTTACAAAGGTAGCCCTGCGAGATCTCACAGATGCCTCAAGGTCATGCGCAGTACTGGAGAATAAGAAGGGATGGAAGAAAAGGGTTGAAACAGTACTGGTGGAATGCTGTAGGGATGGGGTGAAGGTAGCTAGGGCGAGGGACTTGCAGGTTCTATCCTCTACTCAGCAGTTCAAAAAGTCTCTCCAAGTCATCTCTCAGATGACGGGTGACTACTGGAGTGTTAAATATCGAATTTTGGTAAAGATCAAATAAAAATTTTGACTGCTGGAGTGGTAATAGACAAATATATATAAAGGTAAATGTAGGTAACTGTAGAAATTATGGTTTTGAATTATAAATGAAAATGAGTTCCTAATCAATTATTGGTTTGACCTACTGTGAATAATTCAAATCATAATCATGGATATCATTTATCATCAACATGGATTATTAATATCATCTATAATCTATATATTCCTGTCAGAAACCTCACTCATTGTTTAAATATAGTTATGAGCACTACATTATATTTGTAACATATTAATCTCACATGATAAACTTAGAGTGGTGTGTTGGATTCCCGTCTGGGAAATAGAAAATTATTTAGCGACAGACTCATTAAATTAAATCCTTAGTCCCACCCTGGCTAGAATAGAGTGGTTACTTGTACACAACCCTACTAATTAGCCTAAGTAGCATAAAGTGGACTTTAATAATCAATAATAATAATAATGAGTAATAGTAAAAGTGAGTACAAAGTAATTCCAATGATGCCAACCTTTCACAGGAAATAAAGTAAGACAATTAACTGTGTTAGTCTCCCTATAACTCCCACATCCGCTTGAGGGTTATCAGCATTGTTTTACTTGAATTATTTATTCAAAGCAATTCAAATAGTCTAATAATTTATATACTTGGTGAAAATAAATGACAGTGGTAGGGTAAAAATAATTTAATTTATATTGAAAAGCGCGGTGAGGGGAAGAGGCCCCTCCCTGCAACCTGAGTAACACTATAAACAATCATATTGAATTTAAACATATAATATTGTGACATTGTCACGTAACATTTCATAATTATAGATAGTACATAGTTATTTCAATACCATCAGCATATTAGAGGAAATAATATGTTATAACCAAATTAAAGATTTTGATTCTCCACAACTTCCACTATCAATTCAGTATGCCTTTGTTTATATAATATATATTGAAAATTAAAAATCTTAATGCTCTTATAGTTTGCATTTATCTTGTAAATAAATTATGATGTTAATAAATTACAGTGTTATTTTTTAGTGAAAATAAATAACAAATGAAGTGAGGGACGGAGATTTTCCTCACAAATCGGAATCATTCTTAGAACTATCATATAAGTCTAAAAACAAACATTTTTTATCATAATATACCTATATCAAATAAACTTTAATGAGTACTAATAAAATTGGTGCCTCCTGCAAGTTACAATGTATTGCTTGTTTATACTGCATTTTACAACAAAAGTATATGTAACAACAGTTACTCTAAATATCAAAATAAACATCTTTTGCTATGTTAGCTTTTGTCAAACAAAAGCAATAGAAAATAAGCCCTACTCATCCTCGCCCCCAAAAATTTTAATATAGCTTATAGTCATGGATAGAGTTTTGTTTAGTTATATTAAGTCATTTGAGCTCAGTGAAATATTTTGATTCCCACTATACTTTTAGCAGATTTCCCTTAAGGGAAATCAGCTACTGAGGTCGTACTCATGGCGCGATTTTCGAAAAATTTCTTCAAATGTCCATCGATCCTACCCAGTAGATGACGAAAATGAGGTCCGTTCAAAATTATATATATCTATATATATATATATATATCTCAGATCAAGTTCGTTAATGGCTGAAATCGGACTAGAGGGAGGGGGGTTAGAGGGGGGATTTTCGAAAATTCAAAATATCTCCGTTATTATGCATCGGATCGAAAAATTGTATAGAACCAATCTTATTGCAAATTAAATTTACTATAAATATTGTAATATACATTTATTCTCTATCTTGAATATTAACCGAGATATTTGCATTTTTATGAAGTCTGTGGTCGGGTATAGTTCGGATTAGGTCGGCCGTTTCCGTAACTGCTCGGCTCAGGTGGAAGCTTCTTCTAACCTTACCTGTCGTTTCTAACCTTACCTTACCTTCCCTAATTTGTGAGATTTATGCAAATACGTTCTGTTCATCCGCCCCCCCCCTTCTTTAGTTCTTGGGCTTCTAAAATTTGAGTTATTAAAATATAAATTATTCTTACAATTCAGAATCCGTTTCAGTTGGGAATTTATTTTAATTAACTGAATGATTTCTCATTACCGTTTGTATTTAATCAGGGTGGTGTTGTGTTACCAGTATGCAGATTTCTCTATTGTAAAACTTCACGTACGCCCCTGCGTGACGGACTTTGTAACGTTTATCTCGTTTATGATTTCTTATACGACAAAAGGGCATATACCATATGTTGCTTTAAATAACAAAATGAACAACCTTTGCTATGTGCTTGTTTGCCAAAAAAAAAACAAAAAACAATAGGAAACGAAATATCGCGAATTTAGCAGATCAGCTATTGAGGTCGTACTCATCAAATGTTCATCGATCCTACTCAGGAGATGACGAAAATGAGGTCCGTTCAAAATTATATATATATATATATATATATATATATATATATATATATATATATATATATAGAGGGAGTGATTTTCGAAAATTCGAAATATCTCCGTTTCGTCGTCAGATCAAA
The DNA here is from genome assembly GCA_019009955.1 of Riptortus pedestris. NCBI lineage: Eukaryota > Metazoa > Arthropoda > Insecta > Hemiptera > Alydidae > Riptortus > Riptortus pedestris. The sequence goes on along the minus strand of CM032228.1, from coordinate 144,410,605 downwards.
AAATTGTATAGAACCAATCTTATTGCAATTTAAATGTACTATAAATATTGTTTTGATACATTTATTCTCTATCTTTAATATTAAGCGAGATATTTTCATTTTTATTAATTGTAACGGACGAAATGAGATCGGCTAACTTGGGGTCTAGTTGTGAGTTTCCGTCAAAAGCTAGTTCACCTCTCGTGAAATTCCTCTATTGTAATACTTCACGTGGGAAATCTGCTTAGTTTACGCAGCCTCCGCGTGACGGACTTTTTTATAGTAAGACTTCAGAGGGTGGAATTATACTTCCCTCCCCGACGTATTGTTTTTCCAAAATAGCCAATCTTAAAGGGTAACATTTGGGGAATATTAGAATAGAAATTTTAGTTTTTAAGAATAAATAAAAATGTGCTTCTAATCTATCCTCCTTCACGTTTTTGAGTTATTCAAACCATAATCATAGATATCAATTATTACAATTAAATATCATCAATAATGAACATATTTTTTGTCAAAAACCAATCCGCGAACATATAGTTTAAGCATAGTCTTGTACGTAAGATTATATTCGTAATAGTAAATCTCAGTGGAAATCACTTCCAATAATGCCAGCATTTTACAGGAAATAAGTAAACTCAATTAACGGTTTTAACCTCCCGCCATCTTCCGCTCCCGCATGAGAATTATCAACATTCTTCTCCTTAAATTATTTATTCAAAATATTATTTTAATAATTTATCTACCTGATGGAATTATTAATAGTGTTACCCTAAAAATAATTTCATTTATATTCAAAAAGCTATGAGGGAAGAGATCATAGCCTTCCCAGCAACCTATATAATATTGGGTTGATGCAAAATTAATGCAGGTTTTTAATATTCATTGAAAATAGGCCATATCTTTACTTTAACTATATATATTTAATCAAAATAATCAATGCACTTTTGCCAACGTTCAACAAGTTTTCTTATTCCACCAGAAAAAAAATCTGAATCCCTGGACTCAATGAAGTCACGAAACGAATTTTTAGCAGATTTCCCTTAAGGGAAATCAGCTATTGAGGTTGTACTCATGACGGAATTTTCGACATTTTTCTTCAAATGTCCATCGATCCTACCCAGTAGATGACGAAAATGAGGTCCGTTCAAAACTGTATATATATATATATATATATATATATATATATATATATATATATATATATATATATTTATATCTGTCTGTTACCGCTCTAGCGGTCGCAATTTTTGTTTAATCGTTACCAAACTCGATATTTAGTCGTTTTATTCAAAAAGACAATCAAGTTCGTTAATGGCTAAAATTGGACCAGTGGGAGGGGGGGGGGTTTAGAGGGGAGGATTTTCGAAAATTCGAAATATCTCCGTTACCATACGTCGGATTGAAAAATTGTACAGAATCAATCTTATTGCAAATTAAATTTACTATAAATATTGTTATATACATTTATTCTCTATCTTAAATATTAACCGAGATATTTGCATTTTTATTAAGTGTAACGGACGAGTGAGTTTCCCGCCAAAACTTAGTTCGGCCGTAACTGTTGGGCTCTCGTATGGAGATTTCTCTATTGTATAACTTCACGTGGGAAATCTGCTTAGTTTACGCAGCCCCTGCGTGACGGACTTTATTTTTCAATTTCATCGTGGTTTTGAAAATTTTTCTCCCTCAAAAAGTTATCCAGATGCCTGAAAAAGTGGAAGTCTGTAGGGGTCAGGTGAATAAGGTAGGTGTGGGAGAACTTCGTAGGCCAACTCGTGCAGTCGTAGTAGCGTTGGTTGTGCGACGTGTGGTCTGGCGTTATCATGGAGAAGGATAGGTCCCTTCCGATTTATCAATGCTGGGCAAAGACATTGTAATTTTTGATTCATGTTGTCAATTTCTTGACAGTACTTGTCAGCAGTTATAGTCTCACCTCGATTGAGAAAGCTGTAGTGGATAACACCAGCAGTATACCACCAAACTGTGACCATAACTTTTTTTGGGTGCAGGTTGGGCTTCGGGAAAGGTTTTGGTTGTTCATCTTTGCCCAGCCATTGGCTACAACGCCTTCTGTTGTATAAGATCCATTTTTCATCGCACGTCACAATGCGATCGAGAAATGGATCATTTTTATTGCGTGTCACAAGCATGGAATATATTTAAAAGCGGCGATTTTTTTGGTGGTCCTTTAATTGGTGTGGCAGCCACTTGGACAACTTTTTTACCTTACCAATTGCTTCCAAGTGGCGTACAACTGTGGATTGGTTCACGCCGAGTTCTACCGCTATTTCTCGGGTGGCTTTGGTTGGGTCTTCTTCCACTATTGACCTCAGCTGGTCGTGGTCAAGAGTAAAATGACGGCCCCGACCTTCCTTGTCTTCGAGGTCGAAATCTCCACTGCGAAACTTCTGGAACCAACGCTGCAGCGTGCTCTCGTTAATAGCCCATGGACCCCACACTTCGTTAATATTACGAGCCGTTTGCGCAGCGCTGCGCCCTAATTTAAATTCGTAAAAATAAATTTGACGAAAATTGCACTTCGACATTTTCGATTTAACGACCTTTTCGACCTTTGAACACACTGAACAAAACGATTTTACTGATCAAATTCATGGTGAAAGAGAGGGTATTAGATAAGGTTTGTTTAGGTATAATAATGATCAATTTTAGGATTTGCTTTGTTTACACAATTGGAATTAAGATATCGCAATAGAGGAAACCTGCATTAATTTTGCATCAACCCAATACTTTAAACATTCATATAGAGTTTAATATTGTCTTTTGTCATAATGGCATTACCATTAACTTTTAATTGTTATGATAGTACATATTTGTTTCAATAACATCAAGATATCGGGAATTAATATATTTCCAGAATCAAAGAGTTTGATTCCCTACAACTTCCGCTATCACTGCTTGTGCTAATTCAGCATGACTTTGTTTAAATAAAAGATTGTACAAATTAAATCATGGAAATGCTCGTATAGTTTGCATATCAACTGGAAATAAAAAGCAGCGTTATTTCCTAGGAAAAATAAATAAATGAAGGGGGGAGGGGCGACAAAGATTTATTAACCTCACTAATCCGAATCATACTTAGAACTATCATAAAAGACTAAAAGTCCGTCACGCAGGGGCTGCGTAAACTAAGCAGATTTCTCGCGTGAAGTATAACAATAGATAAAACTATATACCGGTAACACAACACCACCATGAATATTAAGTGATTAAATTAAATACAAACGACAATAAGAAACCTCCCGACGGAAAGCATTTGAAATGTAAACAAACAGTTCTGCAAAATTCTTATCGGAAAGAAAAACAATTACTCTAATATATATGAATAAGTATTAATTTGAATGAAAACTATTTTCTCTATCTAGTATTGTATTCTATAATGAATCAGAATAATTTTTATCTCAATCAATCAAATTTAAGTAGTCCAAAAACTTAAGAAGGGGGGGGCGTCCCCAGAACATATTTGCATGTATAATAAATGTCTCTTGAAAACAATATTTAGTATTTAAGCTTCGAATGATGTGGTTTATTACATAACCTGAAAACTGAAAAATACCAAATATCTTGGTTAATATTCAAGATAGAGAACAAGGTATATAACAATATTTATAGTACATTTAATTTGCAATAAGATTGGTTGTATACAATTTTTTGATCCGACGTATACTAACGGAGATATTTCGATTTTTCGAAAATCCCCCCCCCCACTGGTCCGATTTCAGCCATTATCGAACTTGATCGGGCTTTTTACATAAAATGTTTAAATATCGACGATCAATCAAAAATTGCGACCGCTAGAGCGTTAACGGACACACACACACACACACACACACACACACACACACACACACACACACACACACACACACACACACACACACACACATATATATATATATATATATATATATATATATTGTTACGTTTTTATTACCAAAACCAGTAATAAACGTTTTTAATAAGAGTTCTTTTGGATTGCAAAAGTAAATACTCGCAAGTTTCACAGTTTTTATCTCTGCACAATTTATTTCACAATGAACAATACACTTGGTAATTATTCTTAATTACTACTCCCAGTATACACTGATAGCGTCACTGTTCTTCCGATTACACAGTCCACTAATTCACTCACGGTCACTGAAATTCACAACAAGACGGCACTGCACTGTCCTTTACTTCGCGGCACTGCATTGTCTTAAACTCGGCACTAAACTGTTACTTACAGTCACGGCACAACACTGTTCTTCTTATAAAAACACTTTACCGCACTGGACTAAGTCGCACTGTAGCACTGATGTGAACATCAAGACAGGTGAGAATAAAACTGACTACATCAAAGGGGGATTGTCTGGACCCCTCGATGTCTGGCTGGAAGGTACTGGTAGGAGCTAGGACATTCTGTCGGCTTCTTTGATTTATATCGCACTTCCCAAATACGCGACTCTCTGCTAATCCTTCATTTTCACAACAATATATATAATTTTGAACGGACCTCATTTTCGTCATCTCCTGGGTAGGATCGATGGACATTTGAAGATATTTTTCGGAAACCGTGTCATGAGTACGACCTCAATAACTGATTTCCCTTGAGGAAAATCTGCTAAACCTTAACATCATTTGTCATAATATTATTAAAAACACTTAAATAAGTACTGATAAAATTAATGACTCGCGCTACAGTTTTAGTGTATATCCCTTGTTTACTTCACTAACGACAAAAGTGAATGCAATAAAAGTTACTCTTAATGACAAAGTAAACCACTTTTGTTATGTGCACGTTTGCCGAGAAACAAATACAAAATGAAAAAACTCCGTCATGATTATTCTTCGAATTATTCAAATAGTGGAGAGGGATTGATTAGGAGCACATTTTCATTTTTTCTTCAAATCTAAAATTTCTACTCTATTAGTCCTCAAATTTCAGAAAAACAATACGTCGTGGAGGGAAGTGTAATTGTACACATTGGAGTTTTGCTATAAAATTACCATCATTAGTCAGCTAACAATGATTTCCCTGACATCGCCGGGTACCTTAGCTAGTCGTTTTATATAAAAATACTTTCAAGCTGGCTGCGTTCACTAAGCAGATTTCCCACGTGCGCCACGTATTTGCATTTATCTCAAAAATTAAAAGTTCAATGAGAACAATATTTGGTATTTAAGCTTCAAATAATGTGCTTCACAACAATAGAATATTGTTAATATGAGATGAGTGGGAGTGGGGCTTTACTGAAGACAGAAAACTAAAAAATGTAAATATCTCAGTTAATAATCAAGATAGTGAAAAAATGTACATAACAACTTTTATAGAACATTACATTTGCAATAACATTGGTTTTATACAATTCTTCGATCCGTCGAATAATAACGGAGATATAAAGAATTTCCGAAATTCTCCCCCTCTAACCCCCCCCCTCCCCCGGTTCCGATTTCAGCCGTTAATAAACTTGAACTTTCTTTTTACATAAAGCGATTATATATCAAGTTTGGTAACGATAAGACAATAATTGCGACCGCTAGAGCGTTAACAGACAAATATGTATGTATATATATATATATATATATATATATACATATACATATACATATACATATAAGCTTAAAACAGGAAAAGCGGCCGGGAGAGATGGTATAGCCCCAGAGCTAATTGAATATGGAGTGACAGAGCTATGTAAACACCTCAAAGCACTCTTTCAAGAGGTTTTCACTCAAAAAGTCATGCCAAAGGAGTGGGAGTATAACATCTTCATCCCGATGCATAAGAAAGGAAACTCAAGTGACTGTGGAAACTATAGGCCTATTTGCCTTTCCCAGGTGGTCTACAAACTCTACACTGCTATCCTAGAACGAAAGCTGAGACTGCTGGCGGAGGAGGAACAGGCTGCTTTCCGACTAAATCGACAGACCCATGATCACATCTTCTCTCTAAGGACTATAATAGAAAAGGCCTACCACGACACTAAAGGAATAGTAAGGATAAATGGAAGGGAGTCCGAAGCCTTTCCCATGGACATAGGTATAAAGCAAGGAGACAGCCTTAGTCATCTGCTGTTCATCATATTTATGGATGAGATCCCAAAAATATGTAAGCGGAGAACAGCAAGGACAATGGTGGGAAAGTGGAATGTGAGGACGATCCTAGCCCAAGCAATGATCTTCTCTGATATAGTCCTTATAGCGGATACACAGGACAAACTGCAGCAAGCAATTGTCGAGTGGGAAGCAGAGCTGGATATGAAAGGAATGACGCTCAATGCAAGTAAGAACGGGGTAATGCATATAGGCCGTAAGGAAGAAATGTGGAGATCCGATGCAGAGGGGAAATCCTGCAAATGACAGAAGGTATACCTATCTTGGAATTGTCATAAGCAGAAATTCAAAAATAGATGGAGAAATTTTCAATAGGATCACCAAAGCAAATAATGTTTATTACCACCTATGCAACACTTTGCTGAAAACAGAGAGGTGGACAATAATGTTAAAATGCACACATTCAAGGCCATTTACCTACCTACATTGCTATATGGCAGCGAAAGCTGGGTCCTACTGGAGCCGAGTAACAGCCGCAAAAATGAAGTACCTCATGAGGGTTGCCGGTCGGATCCGGAGGGATCAGATCAGGAACCAGCGGCTCCGAGAGGACTTGGGAGTCTCAGCAGTCAGAGAGCCTGTTGAAAAGAAACAGCTGAGTTGGTTTGACCACCTATGCCGTATGCATGAAGACCGGGATCCTAGGAAGTTCTTTGAGGCCAGACGGGAAGGCGACCTTGTGGCAGGCCGTGAATAACATGGGCAGAATACATCTCCAGGCTTGGACACAACAGAGGGAAGGGTCTGAATGCCATGAGAGCTCTGGTCAGGGACCGTGATGCATGGCTGTCCTGGACTGAGACACCTTTCAGTGTGGATAAAGGCACAAAGGAGGTAGCAAAAGAAGAAGTTTTAGCTATTAGTTTTTCCTGATGATTAAGATTTCTTTAATATTCTGAGTGTATGTGTAAAACTCTAGGATTTTATTACTGGTAGGATTTGAAGTGAGGAAAATTTATTTTAGTGTAACAGGAGAAAATTATTCAACTAAACGTATTATGGCGGGAATGTATAAAATGTTATAATCACTTCTGCCACACCCCTCCCGACCACACACCCGATTGGCTTATGTTTACGATGGATTTATTGCTTATATACTTTTAGTAGTGTAGAGTTTTTCTCAGAAATGTGATTTTTTCTTGTCTCATAAACATTATAATTTAAAAGTATAACGCTGAAAAGGTACACCAAGTTATTTCTGGAATTTATTAACTCTGCTCATTATGTTATACTTTACTGAATATGCTATATATCAATAAGAATATACAGTTTACTTTTCAAACATATAAAAGAGTATTTTTAATACTGGTTATAACGTCAAAAAAAGCTGCCATCGTTGTGCTTTGGACCACTTTTGGGGATATGAACGTTTATTCATGGACATGGTTCGGAATGCAGAATTCTTCCTACGATTATGAATTATAAAGTTAACTATCTAGGGTCATATCATTAGAGGCTGAATATTAAGTTTATTTTTATAGCAAGGCTTCAATGTGTACAATTATATTTCCCTTCTGGGTGTATTAATTTTCCATAAGGGCCAGGCAACTGTAGGAGACTTTATCGAATAGAAAATTTAATTTAGAAGAGTGCATGAAAATGAGTTCCCAATGAATCCCTTTCTACTGTTTGACACACCGTGAATAATTCAAATAATATTCATGGATAGCATTTATTATAATTAAATACTATCTATAATATAGTAGTCGGTTGTAAGTAGAAGTAAATTCCAATAATGCCAACATTTACCAGAAAATATGTTAACACAATTAACTGTGTTAGTCTCCGTGAGACTTCCATTTCCACTTGAGGGTTATCAACGTTGCTTTACTTAAATTAATTATTCAAAACATTAAAGAATTGGAATTTTCTAATAATTAATTTACCTGGTGGAAATAAATAACAGTGGTAACCTACAAATAATTGAATTTGTATTCAAAATGCGAATTTATATCAAATAAACATTAATTAGTTCTAATACAGTTGGTTACTTCCGCTATAGTTTTAGCGTATATATCGTTTATACTTCGGTATACGAAAAGAATTATGTAACAAAAGTTATTTTAAAAAACACAATGAACAATGTTTGTTACGTGGATCTGTTGAAAAATCACAATTTTTCATTTCAGGCCTCCCTCATAACTCCCACTCCCGTTTGCGCCTAAACATTTTATATAGCTTATAATCATGAAAGAAATGTACCCGGCTTCGCTCGGGAAATCATTTAATATTGAGGGTATTTTTATAGCAAGGATTTAATGTGTACTATTATACTTCCCGTCTGGGCGTATTATTTTCCCATAAGGGTCAGGTAACTGTAGTGGACTTATAGAATAGAAATTTTAGTTAAAAAAAGTAAATGAAAATCAGTTCCCAATCAATCCTTCTCTACGGTTTGACACACCGTGAATAATTCAAATCCTGATCATGGATAGCATTTATTATAATTAAATCGTATCTATAATATAGTCGGTTGTAAGTAGAAAGAATTTCCAATTATGCCAACATTTAACAGAAAATAAGTTAACACAATAAACTGTGTTAGCCTCCTGCGACTTCCCTTTTCACGTGAAGGTTATCAACATTGCATAACTTAAATTAATTATTCAAAAAATTAAAAAGTTGGAATTTTCTTATAATTTATTTACCGAGATTTATAGCCTCATCAGCCCCAATTATACATAGAACTACCATATAAGTTTAAATCCATATAAATATAACGGCTATATCAAATAAACATTAATTAGTACTAATGCAGTTGGTTACTTCCGCTACACTTTTAGAGTATATCTCGTTTATACTTTGTTAAACCACAAAAGTGTCTATAACAAAAGTTATTCTAAATAACAAACTAAAAACCTTCTGAAATGTGCATGAGATAATAGGCTTTCCAGATAACCCCTCCCCCTTTTTCTCCGTAGAAATGTTAACATAGCTTATTTTCATGAAGGAGTGGATGCTAATTCACATACCAAGTTTTATTTAGTTCGGATTAGTTTTTTGAGTATAACAAAAATTACTCTAAAGAACAAAATAAATTACTTTTGATATGCGCATATTTGCCGAAAAAGCAATATGAAAAGAAATATCGCTATTTTTAATGTCAGGCCTCCCTTATAACTCCCAATCCCGTTCGAACCAAAAAATTGTAATATAGCTTATAATCATGGAAGCTATCTGAGTTTTGTTAAGTTCGGTTCAATCGTTAGTGCCCAATAAAACTTTTGGCTCCAGCTTTAGCTTTTAGTGTATATCTCGTTTATACTTTGTTATACAACAAAAGTGAATATAACAAAAGTTACTTCAAATAACAAAATAAACTACTTTTGTCATGTGCATATTGCAGAAAAACTATTAGAAAACGAAATACCACTATTTTTAAATTCAGGCCTCCCTTACAACCCCACATTCCTGCCCGTCTCTAGAAATTTTGGTTTGGCTTATTATCATGGAGGAGTTACTGCTAATTCACATACCAAGATTTGTTCAATTCGGTTGAGTCTTTTGTGCAAAATAAAATTGTTGACTCCCGCTATAGTTTTTAGTGTAAAACTCCTTTATACTTCGACATACGACGAAATGTATATAACAAATGTTACTCTAAATAACAAAATAAACAACTTTTGTTATGCTCATATTTGCCAAAAAACCAATAGGAAACGAAATACCACTATTTTTAATTTCAGGCCTCCCTTATAACCCATACTCCTGTTCGTCTCAGAGAATATTAATATAGCCTAAAGTCTAAGTTGGGTTAGTAGTAATTTACATACCAAGTTTCATAAAATTCGGTTCAGCCGTTTTGCGTGAATAGGTAACAAACAAACATACACGAAAGAAACTAAATGCAGTTATCGTGTCTATGACATGTGAAACGAAAAAGTATCGTGACATTTTGAGAAAAAAAATCAATGTACAGACAGAGGCTACAGTTATATATATATATATATATATATATATATATATATATATATATATTCTATTTTTGAGGCTGCATCGCTGGGAAGTATCGTCATCGTGAGGATTTCGGCTATCTGCTCCAGTGGTTGGAATTTTTGTTCTGCAAATTTTCGATGGAAATGCGTCCATCTTCGTCAGGCATAAATTTATATATATATATAGTGTTGCGAAAACTAAATAGATGAATAATCCTTCAGAGAGGGAGTCGCGTATTTGGAAAGTGTGACGTAGATCAAAGAGACCGAAAGAATGTTCTAGGTCTGACCAGTACCTTCCAGCCAGACGTCGAATGAACTAGACAATTCCCCTTTGATGTATGCCGCTACCCTATATAAAGAGGGCCTGACGGGAGCGAGTCAGTTTTATTGTCACCTGTCTCGATGTTCACATCAGTGCTTCAGTGCGAAGAACAGTGTTGTGCCGTGACTGTAAGTAACAGTTTAGTGCCGTGTTTAAGACAGTGCAGTGCCGTCTTTCTGTGAATTTCAGTGAATTGTTGGACTGTGACTCATTGAAGAACAGTAACGCTATCAGTGTATACTGTGAGTAGTAATTAAGAATAATCACCAAGTTTATTGTGCATTGTGAAATAAATTTTGCAGTGATAAAAACTGTGAAACTTGCGAGTATTTAATTTTGCAATCCAAAAGAACTCTTATTAAAAACGTTTATTACTGGTTTTGGTAATAAAAAAAAACGTAACAACTGGTGTCAGAAGTGGGATTGCATAATTAAAATCAACGAAAATGAAGTTTGAGGAACTAAAAGTTCAACAACTGAAGAAGGAGCTGGCTAAACTGGATATGGCAACAACAGGAAATAAGGCTGAATTACAAAGGCGGTTGACAGATGATTTCCAAAGTCGAGGAATCGATATAAGTACACACGAGTTTGACGATAAAGAGGACATTGCTGTAAGTAATCCTATCTCAAGTAGCAATTTAGACTTGAATGCAATCTTAGCCGCTATGATGGAAAATAATCAGAAACTCTTAGCGGGAGTCAGACAAGAGTTTCATGAAGCTTCTAGAAGCAACAGTGAGAAAATATTAGCGGAAGTCAGACAAGAATTCCAGGAAGCTTCTAGAGCTAATTGTGAGAGGACTCGAGGAACTTCAGGAAGCCTCCAGAACGACAAAACTCAAACTCCACGAAATATCAGAGGTATTGGGCAAACGAGTGGAAGCCATTGAGCAGAGAGTAAGTGGGTTTGATGAAAAAACTGAATAATGTTGAAGAGAAAGTGTCTAAACTAGGAAAGAAGGTAGACGATGAAATACGTGAGCTACAATTCCAAATGGATAATCTACATGTTCGAGAGGGTCCGGTGAGGCTCATTTCAGAAAATTCCAGCAAGATAAAGACCCCAACTTTTGACGGTAATGTACCATTTAATGTTTTTAAATTCCAATTTGAGACGGTGGCCAGTAGAAACGGATGGAATAATGAAGAGAAAGCGGTAGAATTGATTTTGGCACTGAAGGGAACCGCTGCAGAAATCCTGGAGAGTTTACCATCAGCTTGTAGGAATAATTATGAGGGCATTATGTTGGCATTACAGCGCAAGTTTGGCGGCGAGCATAAGAAAGAACTTTACAGGATGGAACTAAGGGGCAGAGTGCAGAAACCGAACGAGACGCTACAAGATTTTGCCATGGAAATCGAACGTCTAGTGCAGCTGACTTACCCAGGTGAAAATCATCCATTCTTGGATCATATCAAAATTGAAGCATTTATGAATGGTATACGAGATCCAGACGTTAAATTCGCGGTGTGTGCTATGCAAAAATCATCCTTTGCTGAAACCATCTCTTATGCGCTAGCCCAGGAGACCGCTAAAGTAATTTCGAAACCGCAAGTCTACAATGTGCGACGTCTTGTTGCTGAAACACGAAGTGGCGGTGACGAAAGGAGTGACATAGAAGCAGTGGTCAAGCGGATACTGGAGGAGCAAAGGAATAGATCACGCGCCGAATGCTTCAACTGCGGTATGGTCGGCCATTTTCAGCGTAACTGTAAAGCACCAAAGAAAGGAATGAGATCTTTTACACCATGGAGGAACCACTATCGGGCGAATAACGTCCAAATCTCAAGGAGTGAAATAGAAGAAGTGGTCAAGAAAGTACTGGAGGAGCAGACGAATAGATCGCGCACTAAATGCTTCAACTGCGGTGAGGTCGGCCACTTTCAGCGTAATTGTAAAGTGCCAAGGAAAAGGTCGAGATCTATTTCGCCATGGAGGGACAACAAACGGGCGACTAACGTTGAAATCTCAAGAGCCAATGTTAAACTAGAACGAGCTCGCACTGAGGGGCAAGAACTAGCTCCTAAAACCGATGGCTCCACCATCTCCATTTCCTTGATATGACAGAAGAACAGCAACCTTACTGCTCGTGGACTGATCAACGGGAGGAAACAGGTCCTCACCATGGACACGGGAGCGACACACTCCATCATTCGCCCCGATTTGGTAAAAGGGGCAGTGGAACCGTTGGAGAACGTACGACTGCGAACTGCTACAGAGGAGTCAACCATTGTCTACGGAAGAGCCAAGCTGAGAGTGACTATCGCCAACATCAGCACTGAACATGTCTTTTTTGTTGCTGACATAATGGATGAAATGATCATCGGTGCAGACTTCATGAAGCCCACGGTATTGACCTGCACATGGGTAAGCAAATTATGATCTGGCGAAACAAAGAAATACCTATGGATGTCGGACATGAGAGCAAGACCAAAAAGGAGCTACGTACCGACGGACGCCAGAAATTGTCACGTCGAGCAGAAGCCTCTTCTATTGTTCATAGGAAAGGGAGAAAACACATTGACGCTCCAGTCCTCTCAAGGCGGCCATGCAACGTAGAGTACAAGGATTGTACAAAAGCCGAGGAAGAGGAGTGCGTCATTGATGTACGACTTAGCCATGTTAACTAAAGAGGAGCCAGGTCGACGGCGCAGAAGGGTGACACTATTCTGACTAAGGAGGACAATGGAAGGTCTACCCGTCACGAAATATTGGACAGCATTAAAGTGAACAGTAACGAGATGGGTGGCGTGTGTGGTCGAGCAGTGAATACGGAGGAATTTACGGAAGGACGAATGGGTCTACTATTCAACCCACAACGCAAGAGGGGACTATCGCCTAAATTGTGGACTTTGCAGAGTGGGCGACGTTGTGAGCAGGATGCAGGGATACCACAGTCCGGGGTCTGGAAGGAAAGTGGTACACCTGGAGCGACTAGCCAAGTATGGCAACGGCGATATTGAGCCTATTCGGGACGAAAAGGCTTACGTGGGCGGCAGTGTTGCGAAAACTAAATAGATGAATAATCCTTCAGAGAGAGAGAGAGTCGCGTATTTGGAAAGTGTGACGTAGATCAAAGAGACCGAAAGAATGTTCTAGGTCTGACCAGTACCTTCCAGCCAGACGTCGAATGAACTAGACAATTCCCCTTTGATGTATGCCGCTACCCTATATAAAGAGGGCCTGCCGGGAGCGAGTCAGTTTTATTGTCACCTGCCTTGATGTTCACATCAGTGCTTCAGTGCGACTTAGTGTAGTGCGGTAAAGTGTTTTTAAAAGAAGAACAGTGTTGTGCCGTGACTGTAAGTAACAGTTTAGTGCCGTGTTTAAGACAGTGCAGTGCCGTCTTTCTGTGAATTTCAGTGAATTGTTGGACTGTGACTCATTGAAGAACAGTAACGCTATCAGTGTATACTGTGAGTAGTAATTAAGAATAATCACCAAGTTTATTGTGCATTGTGAAATAAATTTTGCAGTGATAAAAACTGTGAAACTTGCGAGTATTTAATTTTGCAATCCAAAAGAACTCTTATTAAAAACGTTTATTACTGGTTTTGGTAATAAAAAAACGTAACAATATATATATTTGTCTGTTACCGCTCTTTAGGCTCACCTTTTTGAATACTTCAAATCATAATCATGGATAGCATTTACAATTAAATATTATCTATAATGAAACTTATTTCCTGTCAAAAACCAACCGGAGCACATATAGCAACTCTCAGTGAAAATCATTTCCAGTAATCAGCAATACACAGAAAATAAGTTACCTCAATTAACTGTTTTATCCTCCGGTCACCTTCCGCTACAGTATGAGGGCTATCACCATTGTTTTCCTTAAGTTATTGATTCAAAATGTTATTTTAATAATTTATCTACCTGGTGAAATTAAATAATAGTGGTACCCTAAAAATAAATTTATATTAAAAAAGCTAGGTTAGGGGTACAGATCGTAACCCTCCCTTCAACCTAAGTAATACTTTAAAAAATCATGCCGAGTTTAAACGCATGTTGTCTTTTGTCATAATGACATTAATATTAACATTTTATTGCTATGATAGTACATATTTTGTTCAATAACATCAAGATATCGGAGATAATATATTACCAGACTCCCGCTATAGATTTAGCGTATATCTTGCGTTTACTTCATTTTACGACAAAAGTTACTCTAAATAACAAAATAAACACCTTCGAAAATATGTGCATGTTCGCCGAAAACCCAATGGGAAACGAAACTTATAAACTAGCTTATTATCATAGAAGAATTAATGCTAATTCACATATTGAATTTTTTTATTCAGGTTTAGTCTTTAGAGACCAAAAAAATTGTTGACACCCGCTATAGTTATTAGCGTATACCTCATTTATAGTACGGTATACGACAAAAGTGTATATAATAAAAGTTACTTTACATAAAAAACAAACAATTTTTGTTCTATACATGTTTGTCGAGAAATTATTGGAAACGAAATATCACAATTTTTCATTTCAGGCTTCCCTTATAACCCCCTCTCCTGTTCGTACCTAGAAATTTTAATATAGCTTATAATCAGGGAGGTTTTAATACTAAATTACATACGGAGTTCGTTGAGTTCGGTTAAGTCTTTTGTGCCAATTAAAATTGTTGACGCCTGCAAAAGTTTTTAGCGTATAATTCATTTATACGATGAAAACGGTATAGGGCAAAAGTGTATATAACAAACGTTACTCTAAATAACAAAATAAACAACTTTTGTCATGTGCAAATTTGCCGAAAAAGCAAGACGAAACGAAATATCGCTGTTTTTTATTTAACCCACGCTCCTGTTCGTCGCAGATATCGTGCGTGCGTAGCATGTGAAACGAAAAAGTATTTTGTAATTTCGTGAAAGAAATCAATGTACAGACAGAGTTTACAATTTTTATATATATATATATATATATATATATATATATATATATAATTTAATTGTCTGTAAATGTTGTTTTATCTTTATTTTCCCATACTCGATATTTAACAGTTTTAATCAACACTAAAGATCATATTTGTTATTGGCAGAAATCGAACCGATCGATCTAGTCGGATCTAAAAAAAGTCCGTCACGCAGGGGCTGCGTAAACTAAGCAGATTTCCCACGTGAAGTTTTACAATAGAGAAATCTGCCTAATAACAACTGTAGTAGTAAGAAACCTCTAAACCTAAAAAAACATTATTTAGGGCGTAATAACCCAGTAGTTTCTAGCCCAAAAAACAGTTAACCTAACCTCTAAACCTATTCACGAGGGACGATAGTTATGGAAACTGCCGCCAGAGCTCTCGTCGGAAACTCCGAACATAGCCTATTGGTGACCACACGCAAAATGCAAATATCTCGGTTAATATTCAAGATAGAGAATTAATGTATAGAACATTATTTATAGTAAATTTAATTTGCAATAAGATTGGTTCTATACAATCTTTTGATCCGACGTATAGTAACGGAGATATTACGAATTTTCGAAAATCCTCCCCTCTAAACCCCCCCTCCCACTGGTCCGATTTCAGCCGTTAACGAACTTGATTGTCTTTTTGAATAAAACGACTAAATATCGAGTTTGGTAACGATTAAACAAAAATTGCGACCGCTAGAGCGGTAACAGACAGATATATATATTTATATATATATATATATATATATATATATATATATATATATATATATATACAGTTTTGAACGGACCTCATTTTCGTCATCTACTAGGTAGGATCGATGGACATTTGAAGAAAAATGTCGAAAATTCCGTCATGAGTACAACCTCAATAGCTGATTTCCCTTAAGGGAAATCTGCTAAAATGTTTCAGAACCAATCTTGTTAAAATATCGAAGCTCTACAATTGTAACTCAAATATGAAGCGAGTAATTTCTACTTTCTGTTTTTCAGTCCGAATTTGTGTTGAGATGTAATCACTAGTGAGTCATAGCAGCACCTGGGAAATCTTAGTTTAGTTAGGGCCTCCGTGACTGACTTCCTTTATATCAGTTTTGATTTCCTTAAAGTGTTTAGATATACGTATTTTCTATTCATTTCCCATTAAATTGATAATTATAGATCATTTTAAATATATGTATATTTACTTTGTAGTTTATTTACTATATAAATTATTGTTTTTTTCTGTTTTAGGAAATTGTTGTAGTAGGGCGTTACATCAGTGATGTTAACGTTGGAAGCCTTAGGGGAATATGGCCGAGAAGCCAACGCCGCCTGACCAAAACATCTTAGTGTACGTCCAAGACTATGACAATACAGCGCTCCAAGCCACCGTAAACTCAAGAAAACCGTGTAGTAAAGGGTATGAAGGTCCAAGGTGTGAGACCGCAGCAGCCGAATCAACCTCTAGCAACTTACCTATATCTGAGGCTGACATCGAACCATCATCTCTCGGCCATGAGCATATTGCTCCTCCTTATGGTTGGAAAAGGATTACTACCAACGGAATTGTGATATACATTAGGTTAGTATGGTAATATATTGTTTTCATTGTAGTAATATTAAAATTATAGTTGATTTTTTGGTCCAAATACCTCTGATAACTTTACCCGGAACTAAGGCTAGACGTGAGATTAGTAAAATTTGATTGATTGAGATAAAAATTATTCTGATTCATTGTAAATGACACTACTAGATATAGTAAACAGCTTTTAATAAAATTATTGTTATATTGACAGTGTTGATCAGCAACCTTGTATTTTAAAATAAAATATTGATATATTTCTTTCAATTATTTCAAAGTACAAGTGAATAATATAAAATAATTTTGAATATATCCTTGAAACAGAACATTAGTAACAGTACAATTAATGTAGATATACAAAAATCAATATTTATCATTTTTTTTACAAACGAGGTTGCTTATCAACACTGGCAATATTCTGATATATTTAAGTGATTTTCTTTCCGGTGTGAGGTTGGCAGACCTAGTTGTTTACTTTCACCGTTGGGAATTTACTGAAAGATTTCTTATTGTCGTTGGTATTTATTCATTAATATTTACGTTGGTGTTGTGTTACCAGTATGTGGATTTATCTATTTTTAAACTTCACAAGGAAAATCTACTTAGTTTACGCAGCACCCGCGTGACGGACTTTTGTTTAATCGTTTCCAAACTTTATATTTATATGTTTTTTGTAGAAATGAAGATCAAGTTCGTTAGCGACTAAAACCCGACCAGTGGGAGGCGGGTTTAGAGGAGGGGAATTTCGAAAATTCTTAATATCTCCATTAGTGTGTGTCTATTTGAAAAATTGTATAAAAGCAATCTTATTGCAAATTTAATGTTCCATAAATGTTGGTATGAGCGTTTTTTCACTATCCCAATTATTAACCGACATATTTCCATTTTTTCGACCATCACTAATCCCTACTCCTACTCATGCCTTATTAATAAATAAAAGTTCGTAAACTAACCAGATTTTCCTTGTGAAGACTAACAATAGATAAATCTACATGCTGGTAACACAACGCCACTTTGAATAAATACAAACGGTAATAAGAAATCTTTCAGTCAATTTTAATAACTTAACTACGGGAAGCCTCTGAAATGTAAACAAGAGAATAAATGTATATAACGATATTTATAGTTCTTTTAATTTGCAATAAGATTGGTTCTATACACTTTTTCGATCCGACGAATAGTAACGGAGATATTTCGAATTTTCGAAAATCCCCCTCCCACTGGTCCGAGTTCAGCCATAAACGAACTTGATCTTTCTTTTTAGATAAAATGATTAAATATGGAATTTAGTGACGATCAAACAAAAATTGCATCCTCTAGAGCTTTAACAGACATATATATATATATATATATATATATATATATATATATATATATATATATATATATATATATATATAAAATTATAACCTCTGTCTGTACATTGATTTTTTCACGAAATTTCACGATACTTTTTCGTTTCACATATCATTGACACGATAACTGCATTTTATTTCTTTCGTGTTTGTTTGCTTGATTGTTACCTTTTCTCGCACAAACAGAATTTTATGAAACTTGGTATGTATATTAATACTAACCCCACTTAGATTTTAGGCTATATTAAGTTTCTCTGAGACGAACAGGACAGTAACTGTATGAACTTTTGTTATTACTTACGTCGTATATCGAAGTATAAATGAGTTATACGCTAAATACTATACCGGGAGTCAACAAGTTTATTTGTGACAAAAGACTCAACCGAATTAAACAAATCTAGGTATGTGAATGAGCACTAACTCCTCCATGATAATAAGCCAAACCAAAATTTCTAGAGACGGGCAGGAATGGGGGTTGTAAGGGAGGCCTGAATTTAAAAATAGTGGTAATTCGTTTTCTAATAGTTTTTCTGCAAATATGCACATGACAAAAGTAGTTTATTTTGTTATTTGAAGTAACTTTTGTTGTATAACAAAGTATAAACGAGATATACACTAAAAGCTAAAGCTGGAGTCAAAAGTTTTTTCTTCAACATTTCTAGGGACGAGCAGGAGTGGGGGTTGTAAGGGAGGATTGAGCATTAATATAATGGTGGATTGAGGAGGAGCATTAATTCTTCCATGATTATTAGCTATATTAAAATGTTTAGGTTCGAACGGGAGGGGGGGGGGCTTATAAGGGATGCCTGAAATAAAAATTGAAGATATTTCATTTTTTATTTGTTTTAAACGTGCACATGACAAAAGTTGTTAACTTCGTTATTTAGAGTAACTTTTGTTTTATACATTTTTTCGGAAACAATTTATGAAGCGAATAATTTGCGTATAAATATTGGCTTAACAGTGCTTTCCAATATCCACTATAGGTGTTTAAGTAAAGCAATGTTGACAACACTCAAGCGGGGAGTGGAAGTTGTTGGTAGGCTGACACAGTTAATTGTATTAACTAATTTCCTGTGAAATGTATTTTTTTCCTACTCGTATTTACTATTATGAATATAATGTTATGCTAGAGTTCGTTTTTGAAGGAAATACACTATAGATTTAATATAATAAACGAAGAATTTATAGAATTTAATTATAATAAACGATATCGATGATTATGATCTGGGTTATTCATGGTGTGTCAAATAATGGAGAGAGATTGATTAGGGGACAAATTTTCATTTATTTTTCAAAATTAAAATTTCTATTCTATAAGTCTCCTACCTGACCCTTACGGCAAAACCATTAGGCCAGACAGAAAGTGTAGTTGTACACATTGTAGCCTTGCCAAATAAAAATACCATCAACATTCAGAGTCTATTGATTCCCGAGCGAAGCCGGGTACCTTAGCTTATATATATAGTATATATATATATATATATATATATGATTTTTAGCGGACCTCATTGTGTCATCTCTAAAATTGATATCTTATTACCGTGTGTATTTGTTCACTTAATATTCACGGTAGTGTTGTGTTACTAGTATGTAGATTTATCTATTGTTAAGCTTCAGGGGGAAAATCTGCTTAGTTTACGCAGCTCCTGCGTGACGGACTTTTATTTAAGGCTAACGTTTGTGGGAGTAGTTTAAAATAACTGACACTAAAGTCTGCTGTAAAGAAGAGGTAGTAACCATTACCTAAACAAGGTCATGTTTTAGAAAGTCTCCTGCTGAGGTAGGCTCAAAATATTCGGCCTACTTCCTACACTAAAATATTCTTTTAGATTCCTTCATCTTCTCTCATTAGAGAAACGGTTAGCATTCGGAGTTTTTATGTAATTATTCCTAAACTGAAGTTGACAAATAATTCCGTTAAATGAATGTAAGTAGCTATGTAAAAGTCTATTGTACATCAATTGTAGTAGAATAAAATATTAGCAAGATCGATCAACTTTTTAGATCAGCGTAATAGAGATATATATTTTTTTATTTATTTACGTCCACTATATGCTACGATGGCTAATTGGTACAGGTTTTCTTCAGGTTATTACCCTTTTGTAGCCAAGATGGGACTAACATGGGGTGTGCACAGCCTCCCCTCAACCGATTTGAACAAAAATGTTTTCGTATTTAGTACCTAATGGTAAACCAGTTCTGTTAAAGCGAGACTTACGAACTTCTCAAGCGCTCGTCTGAAAAAAATTGATGAAGTTTGCCTGAACGTCTTGAGTTGTCTCCAAGACGTCCAATTGGAGTCCCTCGTGGCTCAGTTGATAGTGCTTTCCTTTTGTAACTGGAAATCTCGAAATCGAATCTCCCCGGGAGTGCCTATTTTTTTTCCTGGATGTTTTTCATTTTTTTGCTTCAAGGGCGGTTATTTAATATTAATAAATAAATAAGAAGTATTTTTTAAATTATTGGCATTTAATTTTTAGCGTGTTCCATATATTTTAAAAAAATTCGAATACAGTCTGTTAAAAATGTATTTGGTATAAGGAAATATTTAATATTATACAAGAAATATATTATTAATTGAAAACTTAAGTATATAACAATTATGAATAACGACGCAGATATTTTAATAATATTTTTTAACGGTTTTATTTAACTTTACCAATTTATTTGATATTATTCTATTTTACAATTAATAAAGATATTTAAAATTTTCTAGCTCTAGATATAAAAGTATTCTAACAGTTTTATACATTAGAGCTATATTTTCATTGTGCTTGTCCTTGGATTACTGACGTATATTTCTATCATCAAGTTCCCGCTAGTGTAGTAATTTGTAATGAATCAGAATAATTGTTATCTCAATCACTGGGATTTTAGTAGTCTAACAATTTAAGGTGGGGGGAGGGCCACAAGAACATATTTGCATGTATCTCATATAATAAAGGTTTTTTATAAAACAATATTTGGCATTTAACCTTGTAATGAAGTGGAAATAACAGCTTATTATTAATATGCCACGAGTAGTAGTGGGGTTTACTGAAAGCGAATAACTAAAATCCAAATATTAATACTCATTATACGGAAAATAAATATAGGACCACATTTATAGATCATTCAATTTTCAATAAGGTTGAATTGGTTCTATACAATTTTTCAATCCGACGTATAGTAACGGAGATATTTCGATGTTTCTGAAATCCTCCCTTCTAGTTATTTTCTAGGGAAAATAAATGAATGAGGAGGGGCCGACGGAGATTTATAACCTCACTAATCCGAATCATACTTAGCACTATCATATGAGACTAAAACATCATTTGTCATAAGATGCATTTATGACTTAAATAAGTACTAATAAAATTAATGACTCCCGCTATAGTTTTAGAATATATCCAGTGTTTACTTCATTTTCCGACAAAGGTGCATGCAACAAAAGTTACTCTAAATAACAAAATAAACAACTTTTGTTATGTGCATGTTTACCAAGAAACTAATAGGAAACGAAGTATTTGAAGTTTTCAATTCATGCTTCCCTTATGACCGCCTCTCCTGTTCGTAACTAGAAATGTTGGCACAGCTTACTATCATGGAGTCGTTAGTGCTAATACACATACCGAGTTTTGTTTAGTTCGGTTGATTCTTTTGTGCCAACTAAAATTGTTGACTGCGGCTATAGATTTTAGTGTCTAACTCATTTATACTTCGGTAAACCACAAAAGTGTATATAACAAAAGTTACTTTAAATAACAATTAAACAACTTTTGTTAAGTGCATATTTGCTGAAAAAGCAATACGAAATTTTAAATTTTCAGTGATTTTTAATTTCAGGCCTCCCTTATAACCCCCACTCCGGTTGGTCTCAGAGAATATTAATATAGCCTAAGGTCTAAGATGTGAAACGAAAAATTATCGTGAAATTTCGAGAAAAGTCAATGTACAGACAAAAGTTGCAATTATATATATATATAATTTTGAACGGACCTCATTTTCGTCATCTCCAGGGTAGGATCGATTGACATTTGAAGAATATTTTCGAAAATCAAGTCAAGAGTTAGAGGAATCAATTGATATAGATCAAATAAACATTTTTGACACAAGAACGTAAACTCTTAATTAATGACGTCATCGCCACGAATTTGCATGTACCTCATAATAATGGTCTTGAATAAATATTTGGTGTTTAAGCTTAGAACAAAGTGGTTCATGATATAACAGCTTATTGTTAATATGATAGTATGAAAACTAAAAAGTCCAAATATCTCGGTTAATATTCATGATAGAAAATATGTATATAAGAACATTTATAGGTATCTTAATTTACAATAAGATTCACTCGTTAACGAATTTGCTCTTTAGTTTTAAATAACTCGTTTAAACATGAAGTTTGATAACGACCAAATAAATATTGAGACCGCTATAGCGTTAACACACACACTCACGCTCGCGCGCGCGCGCAAACACGAACACACACTTACAATTTTTAACGGACCTCATTTTCCTCCTCTCCTGGGTTGGATCGATGGACATTTGAGGAAATTTTCAATATTTGATTTCCCTTAAGGGCTAACAAGTTAGCATAATGAAGTGCAGTAATTACAGAACCATTTCTCTTCTTTCGATTGCCTCTATAATATTATTAAATATAATTGAAAATAGTTCAAGGAATAAAATTGAACACTACGTCGACGAAGATCATTTTGGATTCCGATCCGGAAGTGAAATAAGAGAAGGGATGCTTGATTTAAGAAAGGTGTAAGCCCTCCCCTCTGTCATCTTATCTGTTTAATATGTTCATTGAAGAGGCATTAAAGAAAATGAAAGAAACAGCCTAAGGCATATACATTAACGCTAAATCCATCCATTGCATCAGATTTGCAGATGGTATTACACTGGTGGCAAAGTCTGAAGTAGAGATGAATAGAATGCTGGAAGGCCCAAAGGACGCAAAATAAATGATGATAAAACAAAACTTTTGGTTGTACAGAAGAAAGAAAACCAAGGAAATATAAATATTAGAATTGTAAGCATTGTGCTTGAAAAAGTGTATGAGTTTTGTTACCTAGGGAGCATCACCAAAGAACCCAATGATGTAGAGCTCAAATCGATAGAAGAATAGCTCCATTTAAAAATGCCTTTCAAACCTTCCGATGATAAAACACAATGGTTGCAACTACAAGTCGTAGCCTTTAGATCATGATATATATGCAGATATAGATATAACTTTGAACGGACCTCATTCTGGGTCGGATCGATGGACATTTGATGATTTTTTTTTGAAAATCGCGTCATGAGTACAACCTCAATAACTGATTTCCCTTAAAGGAAATCTGGTAATAAAGAAGATATTTCAAAATTTCTATTCTACCCCTCCTCTTCCTGGTCTAATTTCAGCTATTAACGAATATTTGTTTTTGTGGGATTTAACGGTTAAATATTGGCCTTGGTATTTAACAGAGATACTTTTTCTCGTATTGAATCCTACATCTTAATTTATGACGTCGCGTCAAACATATTTGCATCTATCACAGATAAGTAAACTTTCGTTGAAAGCCATATTTGAAATTTAAGCCAAGGATAATACATATAATATGTCACCTTACTGTTAATACGTGATGAATAGGAGTAGGGATTTACTGTAAGCTGTAAACGGAAAAGTCGGTCTCCCAAGAGCTGTGTAAACTAAGCAGATGTCCCACGTATTCACAATTATTTAGTTTTAAATGTTATGCAAACCTAGAGTGACGAGTTCGACCCCCGACTAGGCAAACGGGATTTAGTTTTAAATGCAATCCTAGAATGGTGAGTTCGATTCCCGCCTGGGTATATGGGATTTTATTTAGTGACGAACTCACTAAATAAAATCCTTGGTTCCACCCTGGGTAGATGGGAAACATTCTTGATTCAAGACCATAAGATGTTAATTGATAATGACGACCACCTTACATTGTCATCACACTACGTATTTTCATCTATTTCACAATAATGTTGAATAAGACGATTCATGATATAGAGGCTTATTGTTATGACGCGATGCCTAAAAGTTGGAGATCACTGAAGGCTGTAAATTTTAAAATGAAAATATCTCGGTTAACATTCAAAATAGAGAAAAAAAGGCATAAAATATACATAGAAAATTAAATTAGTAATTAGGTTGTTTCCAATCAATTTTTCGATCCGATTTATAACAACGGAGACATTTAATTAATACACTCCCCCTGCCATCGGTCCTCCGGTTCAGCATTAACGAACTTGATCATAAGTTTTGTATAAAACGTTAATAAAATATTGAGAATGTTAACATTCAAACAAGGGGTAGGATTGATGGAAATTAGAAGAAATGTTTCGAAAATTGCGTCATGAAGGTACAACCTGTATAGTTGTTTTCCCCCTAAATGAACTCAGCTAAAAAGTAATTTTAGCGTACGAATACTTTCTAATGACTAACTGCCTCGATCCACTTGTGTTCAACCAGTGGAATTATAAGTTAAATTCATTTGGTAGCCAACAGACGACCCAACAATTCGCTGGAAATGGAATTATACAGGAATTCTTCAATGTTCGAAACAAATTATATTTGTATATTTAAAACAACAAATGAAATACATTTGTTAATCTAAACTAAAAGGAAAACCTTGTTACTTCTCACACACCAGTAGATCGGAGTTGGAACTCCAGTTTTTATGATTATTGCCTTTACTGGTTATTAGAAATTCACGCCAATGGTTATTATTTTAACAATTTAAAAAAATCCGTCACGCAGGGGCTGCATAAACTGAGTAGATTTCCCACGTGAAGTTATACAATAGAGAAATCTCCAGACGAGAGCCGAACAGTTTAATATAAATGCAAATATCTCGGTTAATATTCAAGATAGAGAATAAATGTATAGAACAATATTTATAGTAAATTTAATTTGCAATAATATTAGTTCTATACAATGTTTTGATCCGACGTATGGTAACGGAGATATTTCGAATTTTTGAAAATCCCCTCCTCTAACCCCCCCCCCTCCCACTGGTCCGATTTCAGCCATTAACGAACTTGATCTGTCTTTTTGCATAAAACGTTTAAATATCCAGTTTGGTAACGATCAAACAAAAATTGCGACCGCTAGAGCGTTAACAGACAAATATATATATATAATTTTGAACGGACCTCATTTTCGTCATCTCCTGGGTATGGACATTTGAAGAAAATTTTCAAACATCGCGTCATGAGTACGACCTCAATAGCTGATTTCCCTTAAAGGAAATCTGCTAAAAGAACAATGAAAGTAGTTGAGAAGATATTCAAATATTGTATACAGAATACAAAATGGAAGTCAACTAGTATTACAATATCATGAACCAAGATGAAAGTTTCAGGTTTTTTTTTTCTTTCTGAAACCCCAAGCTTTTATTTTTTAATGGACGGTATTTGTTTAGATAACTGCGAAGGGGTAAAACGGGGTTAACTAGACGACGGTGTAGCTGGGGGAGGCTATAAGGCTGAGGGTAAGCGCCTGCTCGAGAAGGGTCCTGCCTCTCTTGACTTATTGATCACACACCACGTTACACTCAGCTACATATTATTCAAATAGCCATTGCCATGGCGAGATTATCTTTCAATCTATTCCTCCCCTATAATCACCACAAACCAGCTTACCTTTTCAATATACTTTCCAGTGTAACATAACTACCGCAATACTCCACTCCACTAATCAATTGATTGTCATTGTATATCATTCACCTATCGTTAAACACACTAAGAATATTTCATTTTAAATTAAATTAAATCTCTGGTAAATCATATTTAAATTCTCTTCCAATCGGTCTTACTTGTTATGGGACAAGAAAAGGGTTTCTCTGGGCAACCAATTACTTTTCGATTGATTCAGATGTGGTATTATCTCCAAAAATATTCTGTATACTCGGGTACAACACCTTAGTCCTTTTCAATCGCCTTTAACGGCATTCACTCAATTTTAGCCTTGTCATGGTCTCCTCATTCCAAGTATCCAGAAAGCGTCATTAATGCTCTACATCAGCAGAATACATATATATATATATATATATATATATATATATATATATATATATATAAAATTGTAACCTCTGTCTGTACATTGATTTTTTTCGCGAAATTTCACGATAACTTTTCGTTTCACATATCATAGACACCATAACTGCATTTTGTTTCTTTCGTGTATGTTTGTTTGTTTGTTTGTTACCTTTTCACGCATAAACGGCTGAACCGAATTTTTTGAAACTTGGTATGTATATCACTACTAACCCAACTTAGACTTTAGGCTATAAAAAAATTCTCTGAGATAAACAGGAGTGGGGGTTATAAGGGAGGCCTGAAATTCAAAATAGCGATATTTCGTTTCCCATTGGGTTTTCGGCAAATATGTACATAACAAAAGTTATTTATTTTATTATTTAGAGTAACTTTTATTATATACACTTTTTTCGTATACTGAATTATAAACGAGATATAAACTAAAACCTATAGCGGAAGTGAACAATTTTATTTGGGACAATAGACCCAACCGAAATAAATAAAACTCGGTATATGTATTAGCACTAACGCTTTCATTATAACAAGCCATACCAACATTTCTAGGGACAGGCAGGAGTGGGAGTTATAAGGGAAGCCAGAAATTAAAAATAGTGATATTTCGTTTCCTATTGGTTTTTCGGGAAATATGAACATAACAAAAGTTGTTTATTTTGTTATTTAGAGTAACTTTTGTTATATACTCTTTTTTCGTATACCGAATTATAAACGAGATATACGCTAAAACCTATAGCGGAAGTGAAGTATAAGGGTGGTCTGAAATTAAAAATTGTGATATTTCGTTTCCTATTGGGGTTTCCGGAAATATGCACTTAACAAAAGTTGTTTATTTTGTTATTTAGAGAAACATTTATTATATACACTATCGTCGTATACCGAAATATAAAGGTGTCATACGCTAAAAATTATAGCGGGAGTCAACAACTTTATTTGGCACAAAAGACAACCGAACTAAATAAAAGTCCGTCACGCAGGGGCTGCGTAAACTAAGCAGATTTCCCACGTGAAGTTTTACAATAGAGAAATCTGCCTAATAACAACTGTAGTAGTAAGAAACCTCTAAACCTAAAAAACATTATTTAGGGCGTAATAACCCAGTAGTTTCTAGCCCAAAAAACAGTTAACCTAACCTCTAAACCTATTCACGAGGGACGATAGTTATGGAAACGGCCGCCAGAGCTCTCGTCGGAAACTCCGAACATAGCCTATTGGTGACAACACGCAGAATACAAATGCAAATATCTCGGTTAATATTCAAGATAGAGAATTAATGTATAGAATAATATTTATAGTAAATTTAATTTGCAATAATATTGGTTCTATACAATCTTTTGATCCGACGTATAGTAACGGAGATATTTCGAATTTCCGAAAATCCTCCCCTCTAAACCCCCCCTCCCACTGGTCCGATTTCAGCCGTTAACGAACTTGATCTTTCTTTTTACATAAAACGCTTAAATATGAAGTTTGGTAAGGATCAAACAAAAATTGCGACCGCTAGAGCGGTAACAGACAAATATATAGATAGATATATATATATATACTAGCTCAGATACCCGGCTTCGCTCGGGAATTCATTTGAGGCTGAATGTTGATGGTATTTTTTGGCAAGGCTTTATTTTGCACAATATTTTGACATTTACCCGTCCCAGTGTTTACGGTTAATACCCGTCGTTTCTGTGGATTTGTTAATAATAAAATTAATTTTTTATGTAAGACTTCACTGTCCTCCATATTGTCATATTTCCCGCTTCCTGTTCATTATGCATAGATTTGAATTATTAAGGACTAAATATTAACATACATTTGAATTAATTTTTCCAGGTGAGGTACCTGGTAGTTCATATTGAAAAGAATTCTTGAGCAAATTTCTCTAAATAACAAAATAAACAACTTTTGTTGTGTGCATATTTGCCGAAACTACAATAGGAAACGAAATATTACTATTATTAATTTCAGGCCTCCCTTATAACCCCCACTTCTGCCTGTCCCTAAAAATAGTATGGCTTTTTACAAGGAAGGCGTTAGTGCTAATACACATACTGAGTGTTTTATTTAGTTCGGTTGAGTCTTTTGTGCCAAATAAAATTGTTCACTTCCGCTATAATTTTTAGCGTATATCTCGTTTATAATTCGGTATACGAAAAAAGTGTATATAACAAAAGTTACTCTAAATAGCAAAATAAACAACTTTTGTTATGTTCATATTTGCCGATAAACCAATAGGAAACGAAATATCGCTATTTTAAATTTCTGGCTTCCCTTAAAATCCCCACTCCTGCCCATTCCTAGAAATGTTGGTATGGCTTCTTATAATGAAAGCGTTAGTGCTAATACACATACCGAGTTTTATTTATTTCGGTTGGGTCTTTTGTCCCAAATAATATTGTTGACTCCCGCTATAGTCATAAGCGTATAACTCATTTAAACTTCGGAATACAATGAAAGTGTTTATGACAAAAGTTACTCTTAATAACAAAATAAACAACTTTTGTTATGTGCATATTTGCGAAAAAACCAATAGAAAACGAAATATCACGACTTTTAATTTCAGGCCCCCCTTATAACCCCCACTCCTGTTCGTCTCAGAGAAAATTAATATAGCCTATCTCTCAAGTTGGACCAGACTGCTCACGGTGTGCCAATTTAATTTAAAATCGGTTAAATAGTTTAGGAGTCCATCGCGGACAAACATCGTGACAGGAGATTTATATATATTAAGATATATAGATATATATATACAGTTATGAACGGACCTCATTTTCGTCATCTACTAGGTAGGATCGATGGACATTTGAAGAAAAATGTCGTAATTCCGTCATGAGTACAACCTCAATAGCTGATTTCCCCTTAAGGGAAATCTGCTAAAACACTCGGTATGTGCATTAGCACTAACGCCTTCGTTATAATAAGCCATACTAACATTTCAGTGGCAGGAGTGGGGGTTGTAAGGGAGGCCTGAATTTACAAATTTTATTATTAACAAATCCACAGAAATGACGGGTATGAACCCTAAACACTGGGACGGGTAAATGTCAAAATATTGTGCAAAGTAATGCCTTGCCAAAAAAATACCATCACCATCCAGCCTCAAATGAATTCCCGGGCGAAGCCGGGTATCTGAGCTAGTATAAATATAAAATTGTAACCTCTGTCTGTACATTGATTTTTTTCGCGAAATTTCACGATAACTTTTCGTTTCACATGTCATAGACACCATAACTGCATTTTGTTTCTTTGGTGTCTGTTTGTTTGTTTGTTTGTTTATTTGTTTGTTTGTTACCTTTTCACGCATAAACGGCTGAACCGATTTTTATGAAACTTGGTATGTATATTACTACTAACCCAACTTAGACTTTAGGCTATATTAATATCCTCTGAGACAAACAGGAGTGGGGGTTATAAGGGAGGCCTGAAATAGAAAAAAGTCCGTCACGCAGGGGCTGCGTAAACTAAGCAGATTTCCCACGTGAAGTTTTACAATAGAGAAATCTGCCTAATAACAACTGTAATAGAAAGAAACCTCTAAACCTAAAACATTATTTAGGGCGTAATAACCCAGTAGTTTCTAGCCCCAAAACACAGTTAACCTAACCTCTAAATCTATTCACGAGGGACGGATAGTTATGGAAAAGGCCGCCAGAGCTCTCGCCAGCAAGTCCGAACATAGCCTACTGGTACCACACGCAGAATACAAATGCAAAAAACTCAGTTAATATTCAAGATACAGAATAAATGTATAGAACAATATTTATAGTAAATTAAATTTGCAATTAGATTGATTCTGTACAATTTTTCGATCCGACGAATAGTAACGGAGATATTTTGAATTTTCGGAAATCCTCCCCTCTAAACCCCCCCTCCCCGTGGTCCGATTTCAGCCGTTAACGAACTTGATCTTTCTTTTTACATAAAACGACTAAATATCGAGTTTGGTAACGATCAAACAAAAATTGCGACCGCTAGAGCGGTAACAGACAAATATATAGATAGATATATATATATATATATATATATATATATATATATATATATATATATAGACTAGCTCAGATACCCGGCTTCGCTCGGGAATTCATTTGAGGCCGAATGGTGATAGTATTTTTTTGGCAAGGCTTTACTTTGCACAATGTTTTGACATTTACCCGTCCCAGTGTTTAGAGTAAATACCCGTCGTTTCAATGGATTTGTTTACAATACAATTATTTTTTTATGAAAGGCTTCACTATCCTCCATATTGTCATATTTCCCATTTCCTGTGCATTCTTCATAGATTTGAATTAGTAGTTTTTAACGTATAACTCTTTTATACTTAGGTATACGACGAAAGTGTATATAACAAAAGTTACCCCAAATAATAAAATAAACAATTTTTGTTATGTGCATAATTGCCGAAACCTCAATAGGAAACGAAATATCACTATTTTGAATTTCAGGTCTCCCTTATAACCCCCACTCCTGCCCGTCCCTAGAAAATGTTTAGTATGACTTATTATAATTAAGGCGTTAGTGGTAACACACGTACCGAGTTTTATTTAGTTCGGTTGAGTCTTTTGTGCCAAATAAAATTGTTGACTCCCGCTATAATTTTTAGCGTATAACGTCTTTATACTTCGGTATACGACGATAATGTATATAACCAAAGTTTCTCTAAATAACAAAATAAACAACTTTTGTTATGTGCACTTTTGCCGAAACCCCAATAGGAAACGAAATATCACTATTTTTAATTTCAGGCCTCCCTTATAACCCCCTCTCCTGCCCGTCCCTAGAAATGTTAGTATGGCATATTATAATGAAGGCGTTAGTACTAATTCACATACCGAGTTTGGTTTAATTCGGTTGAGTCTTTAGCGCCAAATAAAATTGTGGACTCCCGCTTTAGTTGATAGCGTATAACTCATTTATGCTTCCGTATACGACAAAAGTGCATATAACAAAGGTTACTCTAAATAACAAAATAAATAACTTTTGTTATGTGCATATTTGCTGAAAAAAGCAATGGGAAACGAAATATCGCTATTTTTAATTTCAGGCCTCCCTTATAACCCCCACTCCTGTTCGTCTGAGAGAATATTAATATAGCCTAAAGTCTAAGTTGGGCTGGTAGTAATATACATACCAAGTTTCATAAAATTCGGTTCAGCCGTTTATGCGTGAAAAGGTAACAAACAAACAAACAAACAAATAAACAAACAAACAAATAAACAAACAAACAAACAAACAGACACCAAAGAAACAAAATGCAGTTATGGTGTCTATGACATGTGAAACGAAAAGTTATCGTGAAATTTCGCGAAAAAAATCAATGTACAGACAGAGGTTACAATTTTATATATATATAGATATATATATACAGTTTTTGAGCTTAAGGGAAATCTGCTAATAGCGATATTTCGTTTCCTATTGGGTTTTCGGCAATTATGCACATAACAAAAGTTGTTTATTTTGTTATTTATAGTAACTTTTAGCAGATTTCCCTTAAGGGAAATCAGCTATTGAGGTTGTACTCATGACGGAATTTTCGAAATTTTTCTTCAAATGTCCATCGATCCTACCAGTAGATGACGAAAATGAGGTCCGTTCAAAACTGTATATATATATCTATATATATATATCTATCTATCTATCTATATATTTGTCTGTTACCGCTCTAGCGGTCGCAATTTTTGTTTGATCGTTACCAAACTCGATATTTAGTCGTTTTATGTAATAAGAAAGATCAAGTTCGTTAACGGCTGAAATCGGACCACGGGGAGGGGGGTTTAGAGGGGAGGATTTCCGAAAAATCGAATTATCTACGTTACTATTCGTCGGATCGAAAAATTGTACAGAATCAATTTTATTGCAAATTAAATTTACTATAAATATTGTTCTATACATTTATTCTGTATCTTGAATATTAACCGAGATATGTGCATTTGTATTCTGCGTGTGGTACCAGTAGGCTACGTTCGGACTTTCCGCCGAGAGCTCTGGCGGCCTTTTCCATAACTATCCGTCCCTCGTGAATAGGTTTAGAGATTAGGTTAACTGTGTTTCGGGGCTAGAAACTACTGGGTTATTACGCCCTAAATAATGTTTTAGGTTTAGAGGTTTCTTTCTATTACAGTTGTTATTAGGCAGATTTCTCTATTGAAAAACTTCACGTGGGAAATCTGCTTAGTTTACGCAGCCCCTGCGTGACGGACTTTTGTTATATACACTTTTTTCGTATACCGAATAATAAACGAGATATACGCTAAAACCTATAGCGGAAGTGAACAATTTTATTTGGGACAAACGGCCCAACCGAATTAAATAAAATTCCGTATGTGGATTAACACTAACTCCTTCATGATAATAAGCTGTACCATTATTTCTAGAGACGAGCAGGAGTGGGGGTTGTAGGGGAGGCCTGAAATTAAAAATAGCAATATTTCGTTTCCTATAGAATTTTAGGCAATTATGCACATAACAAAAGTTGTTTATTTTGTTATTTGGAGTAACTTTTATTATATTCACTTTTGTCGTATACCGAATTATAAACGAGATATACGCTAAAACCTATAGCGGAAGTGAACAATTTTATTTGGGACAAAACACCCAACCGAAATAAATAAAACCCGGTATGTGCATTAGCACTAACGCTTTCATTATAATAAGCCATATCAACATTTCTAGCGACGGGCAGGAGGGGGGGTTATAAGGGAGGACTGAATTTAAAAATAGCAGTATTTCGTTTCCTATTGCATTTTTAGCAATTATACACAGAACAAAAGTTGTTTATTTTTTTATTTGAAGTAACTTTTGTTATATACACTTTTGTCTTATACCTAAGTATAAATGAGTTATACGTTAAAAACTACTGCGGAAGTCAACAATTTTATTTGACACAAAAAACTCAACCGAACTAAACCAAACTCGGTATGTCAATTAGCATTAACGCCTTCCTTATAGTAAGCCATACTAACATTTCTAGGGACGGACAGGAGTGGGGGTTATAAGGGAGGCCTGAAATTAATAATAGTGATATTTTGTTTCCTATTGGTTTTTCGGCAAATATGAACATAACAAAATTTGTTTTTTTTGCTCAACAATTCTTTTCAATATGAACTACCAGGAACAGCACCTGGAAAAATTAATTTTAATGTATGATAATATTTTGTCCTTAATAATACAAATCTATGCACAAAGCACAGGAAACGGGAAATATGACAATATGGAGGACAGTGAAGTCTTGCATAAAAAAATTAATTTTATTATTAATAAATCCACAGAAACGACGGGTATTACCCCGTATAACACTGGGACGGGTAAATGTCAAAATATTGTGCAAAGTAAAGCCTTGCCAAAAATATACCATCACCATTCAGCCTCAAATGAATTCCCGGGCGAAGCCGGGTATCTGAGCTAGTATATATATATATATATATATATATATATATATATATATATATATATATATATATATATATAAAATTGTAACCTCTGTCTGTACATTGATTTTTTTCGCGAAATTTCACGATAACTTTTTGTTTCACATGTCATAGACACCATATCTGCATTTTGTTTCTTTCGTGTATGTTTGTTTGTTTGTTTGTTTGTTTGTTTGTTACCTTTTCACGCTTAAACGGCTGAACAGAATTTTATGAAACTTGGTATGTATATTACTACTAACCCAACTTAGACTTTAGGCTATATTAATTTTCTCTGAGACAAACAGGAGTGGGGGTTATAAGGGAAGCCTGAAATTAAAAATAGCGATATTTCGTTTTCTATTGGTTTTTCGGTAAATATGCACATAACAAAAGTTGTTTATTTTGTTATTTAGAGTAACATTTGTTATATACACTTTTGTCGTATACCGAAGTTTAAATGCGTTATACGCTAAAAATTATTGCGGGAGTCAACAATATTATTTGCCAAAAAAGACTCAACCGAACTAAATAAAACTCGGTATGTGTATTAGCAGTGAGGCCTTCATTATAATAAGCCATACCAACATTTCTATGGACGGGCAGGAGTGGGGGTTATAAGGAAGGCCTGAAATTAAAAATAGCGATATTTCGTTTTCTATTGGTTTTTCGGCAAATATGCACATAACAAAAGTTGTTTATTTTGTTATTTAGAGTAACATTTGTTATATACACTTTTGTCGTATAACGAAGTTTAAATGCGTATACGCTAAAAAATTATTGCGGGAGTCATCAATATTATTTGCCAAAAAAGACTCAACCGAACTAAATAAAACTCGGTATGTGTATTAGCAGTGAGGCCTTCATTATAATAAGCCATACCAACATTTCTATGGACGGGCAGGAGTGGGGGTTATAAGGAAGGCCTGAAACTAAAAATAGCGATATTTCGGTTCCTATTGGTTTTTCCGCAAATATAAACATAACAAAAGTTGTTTATTTTGTTTTTTGGAGTAACTTTTGTTATATACACTTTTGTCGTATACCTAAGTATAAATGAGTTATACGTTAAAAATTATAGCGGGAGACAACAATTTTATTTGGCACAAAAGACTCAACCGAACTAAATAAAACTCTGTATGTGTATTAGCAGTGAGGCCTTCATTATAATAAGTATATAGTTGATCAAAAAATTGTATAGGACCAATCTTATTGCAAATTAGATTTACTATAAATATTATTCTATTCATTTATTCTGTATCTTGAATATTAACCGAGACATTTGCATTTGTATTGTGTGTGGTTGGCTGGAGTCGTCCATGTTCTGGACTTTCCGCCGAGAGATAGTGCGGACGTTTCCGTAACTGTTCGTCCCTCGTGAATAGGTTTAGAGATTCCTTACTACTACTGGTGTTAATAGACAGATTTCTCTAATGTAAAACTTCACGTGGGAAATCTGCTTAGTTTACGTCCCCTGCATGACGGACTTATATTAAGTGTAACGGACGTTCTGTGGTGGCTTCTATTCCTGCCGGCGAAAGCTAGTTTGGCCTTTTCCGTAACATTTCGGCACGCGTCCGGTGATTTCTCTATTGTATACCTTCATATTGCAAATCTGCTTAGTTTACACAGCACCTGCGTGACGGTTTTTTTTTTAATTTTAGACCCCCACTCCTGCTCCATCTGCCGGGCTGATTTCTGACGCTAAACCATCCAGGGCGTCACCCAAACGCGTGCAAAAAATTCATTTAAATCGTTCCAGCCGTTTTGGAGGAGTTCAGTGACACACAAGCACGCACGTACGCCACACACACACGCACGCACGCACACACGCACGCACACACACTCATATACTAGCTAAGGCACCCCCTTATGATGGGCTTTGCTCGGGAATCATTAGAGTCTGAATGTTGATGGTATTTTTTATTAGGCAAGGCTACAATGTGTACAACTACACTTTCCATCTGGGCTAATGGTTTTGCCATAAGGGTCAGGTAGGAGACTTATAGAATAGAAATTTTAATTTTGAAGAATAAATGAAAACTAGTCCCCTAATCAGTCCATTATTTGACACACCATGAATAACTCAGATCATAATCATTGATAGCATTTATTATAATTAAATTCATCTATAGTGTACATATTTCCTGTCAAAAACCAACCCGAGCATAACATTATATGTATAATAGTAAATTCGAGTAGAAAAAAAAATACAACTAACTCTTAAAGTTAATACAATCTAAGCACAAGCTAAGTTAATATTCTACAATTAACTGTGTCAGCTTACCGACAACTTTCACTCCCGCTTGAGTGTTGTCAACATTGCTTTGCTTAAATACCTATAGTTCATATTGGAAAGAATTGTTAAGCATATCAATTTTTATACGCAAATTATTTGCTTCATACATTGTTTCCAAAAAAATCTATAAAACAAAAGTTACTCTAAATAACAAAGTTAACAAATTTTACCATGTGCATGTTTGCCTTAAAACAAATAAAAAATGAAATATCGTGAATTGTTATTTCAGACCTCCCTTATAACCCCCCCTCCCATTTTAACCTAAAAATTTGAATATAGTTTATAATCATGGAAGAATTAATGCTAATTAACATAAAGAGTTTTGTTAATTTGCTTCAATCGTTGGTGTCCATTAAATTTTTGGCTCCCGTTTTAGTTTTTAATGTTTATCTCGTTTATACTTTGTTATATCACAAAAGTTAAATATAACCAAAGATACTCTAAATAACAAAATAAACAACTTTTCTTATGTGCAAATTTGCCGAAAAACCACAATAGAAAACGAAATATCGCTATTTTTAATTTCAATCACTCCTGCTCATCCCTAGAAATGTTGGTACAGCTTATTATCATGGAGGAGTTAGTGCTCATTCACATACCAAGATTTGTTTAATTCGGTTGAGTCTTTTGTCCCAAATAAAATTGTTGACTCTTGCTATATTATTTAGCGTATAACTCATTTATACTTCGATATACGATGAAAATGTATATAACAAAATTTACTCTAAATAACAAATTAAACAATTTATGTAATGTGCATATCTGCTGAAAAAACCCATAAGAAACGAAATATTGCTATTTTTAATTCCAGGCCTCCCTCATAACTCCCACTCCCGTTGTTCTCAGAGAATATTAATATAGCCTAAAGTCTAAGTTCTGTTATTAGTAATATACATACCAAGTTTCATAAAATTCGTTTCAGCCGTTTATGGGTGAAAAGGTAACAAACAAACAAACAGACAACCACTCAACCAAATTTTATGAAAGTTGGTACGTATATCACTACTAACCCAACTTAGACTATGGGCTGTTTTTAGAGACAAACAGTAGGGGGGGGGGATTATAAGGGAGGACTGAAATGAAAAATTGTGATATTTTGTTTTTGTGTGGTTTTTTGGCAACGATGCACATAACAAAAGAGGTTGATTTTATTATTTAAAGTAACTTTTGTTGTATAACAAAGTATAAATGACATATATGCTAAAAAGTATAGTGTTAATCAACAATGTTATTGTGTACAAACGAAGTACAGTCGACTCTCGCTAACATGAACCTCGATAACACGAAATCCTCGATATCACGAATTATTTGTAATCCCCTTGGAAAAACCTGTCTAACACGAAGAAATTACCATACGTAACACAAACTAATTTTCCGGTTATATTTTACCTCTATAACACGAAGAGAGACAAAAATTACCTCTGTAACTCGAAGTTCAGTAGATAAGACAAATTTGATTAGCGCATTACCTCTATATCACGATGTTCTCAGAATGGATTTGTTTAACACGAAATTCTGGCGTTCAGATTGCAACCTGTCGGTGAGTCAAAACCGGGGACAAGAGCCTTTAGTCTGTTTGCAGTCTCGTCTCGGGTATTTTTTATTATACTGCGCCAAGTTAAATGTTTAATTTTGAAGCTCTAAGGGATACAGCAACGTTTTTTTTATTTTAATCAACATTATGACTGATAATGTTTTTTAGTTTTAAGCAAAGGAAGATTAAGGACTTATTAATCAGTTGAATTAATATTATATTTTCTGTGTTTTACCATTTTTTTTTAATTATGTATATACACATATTTTAATTCATTTAAATATTCGTAAAATATTAAGATTATGTAGATTTGTAGAAGATGTAGGGAATAAATCACAGTACATTTTTTTACCTCTGTAACACAAATTTTCATTTAGTTCACCTCTATAACTTGAACTATGCCTAAGACGAACTATACATAACACGAACAAAAATGGCAGCCCCGTGGAATTTCGTGATAGCGAGAGTCGACTGCATAAATGAAATATACTCCAGAAACTATAGCGGGGTTCAACAATTTTATTGAGTACAAACGACTGAGCCGAACTTAACAATGTATGTGAATTAGCATCAACCTCTCCATGATTTTAAGCATAACGGTTTATGCAATTTTATTAAAGCAAGCAATTAGCATAGAAATTTGATTATAGTTACCAATTTGTTCCA
This sequence comes from Riptortus pedestris, assembly GCA_019009955.1. NCBI lineage: Eukaryota > Metazoa > Arthropoda > Insecta > Hemiptera > Alydidae > Riptortus > Riptortus pedestris. The sequence goes on along the minus strand of CM032228.1, from coordinate 144,372,467 downwards.
TGTATGAATTTATTTTATTACATTTGGTAGCCAATAAATTATCACACTTTCATTGAACTTCTCAAATCAATATTAATTTTTTAAAGCCATTGACAGGTTGAATGTCAAGCAAAGTATATTTCCGTGCCCCCACAGGCAAAAACAAACTCATCCCTCTTATTATCAATTCTTGGGTCACACAATAGTAAGGTGTTATGTATGTTTAGTCTGCATTCACATGCGTTATTAATTTTATTTTTTTATAAATAAACATTCGCTTAATGCTATAATAACCTAATTACATGTCCAGGATAATAAGTTATCTTATGAATGTTATCTTCTTGTAGTGTGGGAGGGACTAAGGATTTATTTGGCGAATCATTCTTCAAAATGTGGTGGAAATCTACCTCCACTTGGATGTTTCAAGTTAACAAATACTCTTTAGGCCTATGGTTTATCTGAGTGGAAGAATTTATTAATAAAGAACATAAATTAAGACAACAATTTACAAAAGTACCTTATATGTATTTTCGCTTATGGAGCAAAGATTGTTTGATGAAGAGTCAGAGGATAACCATGATAAGGATAGGAGCATTTGGCCCTTTCTTACCCGTGGACTTTAAAAAGCTTTAAAAGTCTAAAGGGTTTAATGCCATGATGACCATATTATGATATAATAAAGATTACTATTAAGAAATATTATATGAACATTAAAAAGTTTTTCTTATTATTTTCAGAACTTATTTTTCCCTCTTATGGATCTAAATTATACTTTGAGGTCATGGTTGATTTTTTGTCATTAACATTACCAACATTCTAGTATTGATTTATACTAAGACTTTTTAATGTCTTAATTATTCACCCCTGGGTGTGAAGAGTGGGGAAGTGAATGGGGAAACTAATTCACGTTTCCAATTAAATTTTTTTTACGCTTAGTGAATTAACTTTTACTTTATAATAATGACTTAATAATAATAAAAATAACCGGATATTCTCATTATTGACAAGATCAATAGGACTGCTGATATTATTGACATTGCAGTACCCAATGATGAGAATATTCGAAAATCCCATGCCGAAAAATTAAGAAAATATCAAGAATTGGCTATCGAGCTCAAAGAGGTATACAAACTGAAATCTGCCATAGTTATGCCTATTATAGTAAGTTCAAATGGACTCGTGCCAAAAACAACGATAGCAGGCACCAGGAACTTGAATCTGCCAACAACAATTATAAAAGAACACAGCAAGGGGTACTTCTTGATACTGCCAGAATCGTGCAAAAATTTTTTAATTCCCCATAAAATGTCACAAACTTCATATCGGTTGGATTTCCCCCCGATATGGATTTTACTCCAGTTTTCACTGAGTATAAACCTCCCCCATAATAATAATAATACTCAAGTACACACATATTGTTAAGAAGGGCACCATTCAGCTGGTAATTTGAACAAATTTGAATGATTCTTATTTACATTTGAGCAGATTTCCCTTAAGGGAAATCAGCTATTGAGGTCGTACTCATGACGCGAGTTTCGAAAAATTTCTTCAAATGTCCATCGATCCTACCCAGGAGATGACGAAAATGAGGTCCGTTCAAAATTATATATATATATATATATATATATATATATATATATATATATATATATATTTGTCTGTTAACGCTCTAGCGGTCGCAATTTTTGTTTTATCGTTACCAAACTCGGAATTTAATCGTTTTATGTAAAAAGGAAGATCAAGTTCGTTAATGGCTGAAATCGGACCAGTGGGAGGGGGGGTTTAGAGGGAGGGATTTTCGAAAATTCGAAATATCTCCGTTACCATACGTCGGATCAAAAAATTGTATAGAACCAATCTTATTGTAAATTAAATTTACTATAAATATTGTTCTATACATTTATTCTGTATCTTTAATATTAACCGAGATATTTGCATTTGTATTGTGAGTGTGGTCGGCTATGTTCGGGAGTTTCCGCCGAGCGCTAGTATGGCCGTTTCACTAACTATTCGTCCTCGTGAGAATAGGTTACTACTACTGTTATTATTAGGCAGATTTCTCTATTGTAAAACTTCACGTGGGAAATCTGCTTAGTTTACGCAGCCCCTGCGTGACGAACTTTTTTTCTTTCTGGAAGTGTTCGATTGGCTTTCCAAGTGCCAATTCTGTTCTGTTCAGAAAATGGTTCCATTAGTAGATCTCCTCAGGTAATGAAAAATAAAAGTGTGTTAATTAGCTTATTTCTTTTCAAATTGCCACAAAATTCAAATATTTCTTTTTTTATACAATATTTGTTTTTCTTTTAATTTTCAGCCCAAGTAATACTGCTCTTAGTTCTACCGAGCAAGTAAAAACTTACTTGCAAAGTGAGGGAACTTGCAAGTGTGGCTTGGAGTGCCCAGTGAACTGTGAAACTACTTTCAATTTTAATCCTAAGGTGATTAACAATATTTCTTTAGAGAATAAGAATAATTGCATTGTAATTTTGGAATTGAGTATACATTTACAAATTAGCTATCCTATTGAATATGAACTTTAATTGATTTATTAAAAGAAGAATGCCGAATTCGAATCATATTTTCAAAACAAGGTATAATTATCATGGAGCGTGGATGGTTACCTGATTAATGATTTCAGATTCTTGTCATCATTTTATCTCTGCTCAAATAAACATGGAAATTGGAATGAATCACATTTAGTATTATATTTAAATGAACACTATTGTCTTGTTTGACATATGGCTTACCGGTTTGGAAACCAGGATTACTAGAAAATATAATATAAAATTGCTAAAAAGAGTTCAAAGATGATGACTTTGAAAGCTATTATAGCTTACAAAAAAATATACTACAAAGCTTCATATCGTATTGTGCTTCATAACCTCTTAGTTTTCATAAAACTGGCAATCTTATTTCAAATACTAATGCGGCTTAACAGATGTATCCAACTTATCAGTTGTTCACCTCTTTGCTTTAACAATTCCTGGGGCTTTTCATTTAGTCATATGCCATCTCTTGGAGGAGAGCTTGCTCCTTCCACTATTCAGAGAACAGTAGGGCTTCTACCATTCATCAGCGGCTCAAAATGCTTTCATTGGAGTGCTTCTTCCTACTCTCTCTCTCTCTCTCTCTCTCTCTCTCTCTCTCTCTCTCTCTCTCTCTCTCTCTCTCTCTCTCTCTCTCTCTCTCTCTCTCTCTCTCTCTCTCTCTCTCTCTCTCTCTCTCTCTCTCTCTCTCTCTCTCTCTCTCTCTCTCTCTCTCTCTCTCTCTCTCTCTCTCTCTCTCTCTCTCTCTCTCTCTCTCTCTCTCTCTCTCTCTCTCTCTCTCTCTCTCTCTCTCTCTCTCTCTCTCTCTCTCTCTCTCTCCTCTCTCTCTCTCTCTCTCTCTCTCTCTCTCTCTCTCTCCTCTCTCTCTCTCTCTCTCTCTCTCTCTCTCTCCTCTCTCTCTCTCTCTCTCTCTCTCTCTCTCTCTCTCTCTCTCTCTCTCTCTCTCTCTCTCTCTCTCTCTCTCTCTCTCTCTCTCTCTCTCTCTCTCTCTCTCTATCTCTCTCTCCTCACTCTCTCTCTCTCTCTCCTCTCTCTCTCTCTCTCCTCTCTCTCTCTCTCTCTCTCTCTCTCTCTCTCTCTCTCTCTCTCTCTCTCTCTCTCTCTCTCTCTCTCTCTCTCTCTCTCTCTCTCGCTCTCTCTCTCTCTCTCTCTCTCTCTCTCTCTCTCTCTCTATCTCTCTCTCTCTCTCTCTCTCTCTCACTCTCACTCTCACTCTCACTCTCACTCTATCAAAAAGTGTACTATATCAATCTCAAAAAGGCTAATATTTTCAATTTTCATTTTTATTATTTTTTAGGTACTTACCAGGCCTTGGACTGCACCTGTGATAGGCCCTAGTGATTTGACTAAGTTATGTAATCATAAAAGAAAACATTTAGCTCAGGCAACTATAGATAGTTTAGATAATAAATATGGTAAGTTATTTTATTTAACTATTATGTTTTATACAGTATACATTTTTGTTTGTTTCTTTATTGGTGAGTAATAACTTGTACATAAGTAATAACTGATGTACCCATTATTGATTCCATGAATTTCATTTATACATTGATGATTAAATCTCAATGTTTTCGAATAAATCTTCATCATTTTGCAATCTACATTTTCCCTATTAGTTGTATTAGCAATTCCATTTTATAGTTACTTATTAAACAACAGTATATACTGCCCTCTATTAATTGTGATCAGAATAACTTAAATTGGTTATTTATTTTAGTTCATGTTCGCTTCAACTCATTTGACTAATTTGGGCTGTGAAACTGTAGAAAATCTTCCAAGGAACAGGAACCTCCCTGTTAAAAGCTAAAGTTACTTTCCTTTTTTTCTTTTTCTTTCACTGTCATCTTTGTGCTTTAGGCGTTGAATTGCCTCACTCCACTGTCATTAATTTTTCCCTCTGTCTTCGAGCTTCTTTCTCATTGCAGCCATAGGAGAATAATTCATGATTCAAGTGTTTCAGCTACCAATTGAATGCTGTCCTTTTATTCTTCTTCTAAAAACCATCTTGGTCATAGATTTTCCTCATTTTACAAACCTGACCATAGCATCGATGTTGGGAGCTTGGCTAAAGTGTAGTTTAGTCCCCCCCCCTACGCCGCCATCTTGTTTCGTTATAATCCCCGTCCTCAATTAAAACCACCCATGACGTATTTTGGAAATTTTAAAGTGTTAGAAAAGAAAAAGTTAGAAAAACAAAATGTCCGCTGTCATCATCGTGTGCCACCAAGGGGGGACTAAAATACACTTTCACTGGGAGCTTTTCAAGGATCTCTTTTGATCCTACTAATTTTCTCAACAAAAAAAAAACAAAAAAAAAAAAAAAAAAAAACGCTCATCCCTATTTGATTTTACCTGGTCTTTATATCTATGAGCAATACTGGGCAGACGAACAGTTAATTTAAAGATTCTAAGTTTTGCCTCTTTATTTTGTTTCTCAATTAGTTCTGGAGAGTTTGTAGAATAAATTTTTCATTTAATTGTACCTCTCAACTTATTTTAACACCTTGATTACAAACAATACCCAGATACACATCGATGCCTGCAGTCCTTTTTTTTCCGACCATTTGTGTTGAATTCAAGTTCTGTTCTTACATAATAAGCTTGACATTACTCTTACCTAAATATGATTAGTCCTCTCTGCTGGAAATCCTCAGATCAGTTATCTGCTACAGTTTTATTTCAACTTGTCCAGAGCTATAAGGGTCACTATCTCTGGAATATGCTGGATGGTAGAGGAACCAATTGATAAGGATCACTTACGTTCCAGTGGTCCACTAAATACTGCAGACATCCTTCTTTTGTTGTAAATTTCTGACATGAAATAGAAAACTCTCTACTTTTTTGAATACGCATGATGTGGTGATCTCTGGAGTGTATGGTTAAAGAACCTTATCCAAAAATCTAAAAGCACAGAATAATGAAACTAAATCAAAGAAAAAAACTGAAAAGAACTAATTTTAAGTCAAAGAAAAAACAGTCCTATCTACCTTTAATTACCTAGTAGTCCTCAAATGAGGCCAAAATCAATATTTTACCTGAATGGTTATGTTTAACTTTAAAATACGTTTTTAATATGAAAACACTATTCTAAATCAACTTATTATATCCAGTTTATTTATAAAACCTTTAATAATCTGAATATTGATGTATTTAGGTCTTAGTGATTTTCTTTTTTTTTCAGTGAAGTAAGCAATTAATTAAGCTAATTATTAATTATTTGATTAATTTTTCATGAAACTAAATTACCAGTATTTGTTTTCATTTCTGAAGGGGAAATTATTATTTTTTAACATTCAAAGTCTATACTATTTGTAATTATTGCTGAAATCTAGGGCTTCCAAAACCTAATAGCTTTAAAGCCACTTGGTTGTTTGTTTGAAAAAAATAAATAAAAGAAAGAAAAAACAAATAGATCTATAAAATGGCAAGGTTTTAAAAAATAATTGATAACACATATAGTTGGATAAAAAAAAAGAAAAGAAGTCCATCACATTGGAACTATTTGCAGTAAACAAATTTCCCACACATGGCACAATGGATTTGCCATTCTAATCAGGGTACTCTTATTTTTTGTCTTTAATGGATAATGACCCTATGCCAGCTAAACTTGACACATTAGCTGCACATGAGATGTTTGGTGATGTAATAACTGAGTGAAAATTGCATGAATAGGAGTGGAGAGGGGTTACTAAAAGCTGGGTGCACAAACATAGAGATAACTGCTTAATAAGTAAATTATACGAACATATATAAAACAATTCTAGTATATTGATTTATCATCAAAAAGATTGGTTATACACCAGTTTTTGAACTGGGGCATAATGATGGCCATATTTGGAATATTACATTTATCTACCTATCCTGGTCAGGTTTCAACCATTAAGAAACTTTACCTTTAGTTTTCAAGAAAATTTAAATATCAAGTTTGGACTTAATTAAATTACAGCTCCTTTTCTACCTCAATTAAAATTTATATTATTATATATATAATTTTAGTATTATTATTATTTTGCTTTGTGTTCATTGAGTCTTTCATTCATATAGTTGATTTTACTGCTGTTAGTGGCTGCATTATAATCTGGAGAAATTTTATAGGTCTTTCTTCTGACATTTCTTACTCTTTTTCTTTTATTATAACTTGAAATGTTGCCTCTTCAGTTTCAATTTTTAATTGGTCTAATTTCTTCTATTTTGCCCATTAATTTCTTTTAATAATACTGTTTTTGTGAATTAAAGTTATTTTGAATGTTATTGTAAAAGAAAAAAAAATTGTAATTGCATTTGGGATTCTAAATGTTTTATTTAACTGTTCTACAGATTTAGGGCTCTGAAGCATAGCATAAATAAAGATAAATTGATGTTCATTTAGATGTACAAATTGAATAAGGTTAATGAGTTTGGACAAGTATTTGTTTGGTGTTTCACAAGTTGTAACATTTGCTTAGTTTCTTCAATGTGTACACCTAAAATGAAGTATGAATTCACTTGATCAGCAGTCAAACTAAAAATACAAGAAATTGAGTAAATTTAAAAGTTGAAGTGAGATGACTACAATTTTATTTATTAAGGCTTCAGCTCAAGTATATCTTATGATTATGTTATCTAAAATATTTTATAGATGGCCTTCGGAAGAAGAAGAGAAGATTCATTCCTTCACTTCCGGTTGATATTCCTCAAGGTGAACAAGATAAGCTAAAAGATCAGGAAAAAACATTCAATGGTTTGGTAAGTCTATTTTAATAATAACACCCTAATACCTTGAAAAAAAGAAAAAGAAAAGATAAATAAAGGATCAGATTCACTTGTTACCACGAATTAAAACAACTTTCAGAAATAAGTACTTTTATATTTCCGAATATCTAATTATTCTGTAATAAGGTGTTGATTATATTTAGACACCTTTTATAGGATATTATTAGGGGGAAGAAATATTTTGGCTGGTATTTGAACCCAGGTCCTCCAGCTTTCTAGTCGGATACTTTACTGAGCCACTATATATTACACACTATTGATCTCATTTCACCATATATTTTATATTTCTAAGAAACATCCGATGAGTAGAAGTGGGGGTTTATTGAAGACTGAAAATAAGAAAGCACGAATAACTCAATATTGGAGCTATGAAAAAATGTATAGGAACACAAATGTAGAGCATCAATAGTATTACAAGATTGGCTCTATAACATTTTTGGTTACAACTAATAATAACAGAGATTTTTGAATTTTAGAATCCTTTACCTCCCCCTCCTCCATGCATTGTCCGGTATCAGCCATTAACTCACATGATCTTTGGTTTAGAAGAAAACAGTTAATCGAATACGTTATCAATCAAATAAACATTTTCGAGTTAGGACTTAATGGCATTTCCACGCAATGAATTTGCATGTATCTCACACAATGAAGATCTCTTGAAAACAGTATTTAAGCTTAGAATAACGTGGTTCATGATTTAATAGCTTATTGTTAATATGACTTGAGTAGGAGTGGGAGTCCACCGATGGCTGAAAACTAAAAAATGCAGTTAACAAACTTTATCTTTAGGTTTACATAAAACACTTATATATCGAGTTGGGTAATGATATAAGCCATATATATATATATATATATATATATATATCATTTTGAACGGACCTCATTTTTATCTTCTCCTAGGTGGGATTGATGGACATTTGAGGAAATGTTTTGAATATCACGTTGAGCTCAATAGCTGAAAAGTTTGTCACGTAACCAACAGATTTCTCACATGCTTTTATGACTCACCAATGATCTCATTGATTGGATCTGTGATATTTTACGATCCAATTCATTATAATAGAGATATTTTGAATTTTTGAACCCCCTATTCTAGGTCTGTTTTCAGCCAATAACAAATATGATCTCAAATGTTGTAAGAAACAGTTAAATATCAAGTATGATGTAGATCAAATGAATATTTTTGAGACAAGAACATAAAATCTTAATTGATGACATTTGACACAATGATGTTGCATGTATCTCTCATAATAGATCTCTTGAAAACTGTTTGGTATTTAAGCTTAGAATAAAGTGTTTCATGTTATAAAAGCTTATTGTCAATATGTCTTGAGTAGGAGCGGGTGTTTACTGAAGGCTGAAATTTAAAAATTCCCAAATATCTTTAATATTCATAATAGAGAAAATCAGTATATCGCAACATTTATAGGTAATTGCATTTGAAGTAAAATTAGTTCTACACAATTTTTTGATACAATTTATAATCACTGAGATATTTCAAATTGTTGAAATTCTTCCCTCTAAATTATTATCATTATTATGGGGGGGGGGTAGGTTTATACTCAGTTAAAACTGGAATAAAATTCATATCGGAGGAAAATCCAACCAATACGGAGTTTGTTATTGTGACGTGCTAAGGGAATTTAAAAATTTTCGCACAATTCTTGCAGTATCAAGAAGTACCCCTACTCTTTTATAATTGTTGTTGGTAGATTTAAATTCTTGGTGCCTGCTATAGTGGTTTTTGGCACGTGTTCATTTGAACTTACTGTAATAACTATGGCAGATTTCAGTTTGTCTTTGAGCTTGATAGCCAATTCTTGATATTTTCTTAATTTTTCGGCATAGGATTTTCGAATGTTTTCATCATTGGGTACTGCAATGTCAATAATATCAGCAATTTATTATTATCATTATTATATATTATTAACATGTGAAAAGTATAGATACCAAAAATCAGTGATCAATGTCAAACTGCCTTGTCTGAACACACAGAATAAAACAATCATAACTTAAATATTGAAAATTTACATACTTTGGACATTGAAAACAACACATTTAAAAGATAATATGTACACAGCAGAAAATGAGGAGACAATAAAGAAGTTAAATTATTTATTAACGTCCACTTTTTTCTACTACGGCTAATCGGGGCGGGTTATCTATAGGTTACCACCCTTTTCTTAGCAGGGTTGGACTAAGGATTTTATTAAATGAGTTCGTCATTAAACAAAGCCCTATTGTCCAGCCAAGAATGCTTTAACTCACATGGCTAACCTGAGCTCCAACAATAAATAAAAGAAATGAATTGAGATATTTAAAACCTATTTATAAAAAATGTTTGCAAGACACTGTACAGGCTGACAATTTTTAAAGTAATATAAATAACTAAGTATAAAAATTTGACTTATTACTCTTAATAAATATCAAATATACTAATCTTAAAACAAATGAAATAAAAAGTGTTGTAGATAGTGGCTGATTCTAGATATGACTAGGTAAGTATGGTTAATGTTGAAGTAGGTGAGTTTTTATAATTACCTAAATCAGTTGATTTTAAGAATGACGGCCTAAAATGTTTTAGTCAATTATCTAAATGTGGACAAATCTATTATATAATATATTAGCATATGTTAAATGTAAAGATGCTGTATTAAAACAAAAACAAAAAAAAAAACATGATTGTTGTAAGTAGAAACAGAACTTTTTCAATTAGTTAAATGTTCAATTAGTATGATGTTTGATAATGTAATTAACAAACTTTTTTTCTAAATTTGAATAGAAATAACCCCTTGAGAAAGAGTGTGGACACTCGAGGCATGTGTATAGGATAAAATAAATGTATTATGTGACTGAAAATCATTTTTCTGATTTATAATGGCCCAAAAACATTGATTAATAACAGATCAGCAGTTTTTAAATGTAATGTATTTCTCTCTCTCTCTCTCTCTCTCTCTCTCTCTCTCTCTCTCTCTCTCTCTCTCTCTCTATATATATATATATATATATATATATAAACATTTTGTCTTTAAGTACGATCGATCGACATTTGAGGGAATTTTCAAAAATCGTGTCATGAATACCTCCTTAAAAGCTGATGTCCTTTAAGGGAAATCTGCTAAAAAGGCCTGTTTCTTTTAAGTGCATTTATCTTTATTCTTAAGTCTTTATATTAAAATATTTCAGTTCAAATACTAGCTAATTAATAATATGCCTATTATTTGACTACTATTATTATCTTCAGCAGCGTAAGAGCTATTTAGTTTATAATACAATTTTAGTTATGGTGTTCTTCCCTATAGTATATGCCTTATTATTAAGTTAGGACTATCGGAGTAAGGAATTGGATGGCGGCAGCACAAATAGGGGCACATGGCAATTGCTGGTGTAGGAGGCCAAGACTCGCTTGTGTGTTGTATAATAAGAATAATTAAGTTAGGATACCTACTGTCTTTTCTAATGTTATCCACAGTTAATGTCTCAAGAGTTTTTGGGTTGTCAGGTTAGCTAATCTGCTTCTAGGGTATAAAAGTGTGAAGGCATATAAGTTTAATGCTTAACATCTCTTGATCAATATGTATTTGATATGGAAAATTGTTTATTATTTTCCATTCAAGTTATTGCTACTTTTTGTATAGTGGTATATTTTTATACTTTATTAGTACAGTATAGTCTTTTCACATTCTGTTTTATAGCCTTGGAGAGAAAACAGTCAGGAATACATACAGGAGCCATACAGTAATGGTTATCAACCAAGATATGATATTTCTGGAAGCCCCCAGTTTAAAGCCCAAGAAGGAAATAGATTTGGATTACCTCATACTATCTCTTCTCCTCAACATCAGGTAAATCAGGTTGGTTTCTGAATCATTATTATCATGAATGCCATAATTGATGTAAAACTGCTGTCGTTATAATTATATATTTATAATAATCTGGATTTAGGTAGAAAAAAATTGAAAACATTATTATTAACCCTTAATTGGCCAGAAACTCAAAAAATGACTTGAAATGATTTTTTTTTCTTAAAAACACATTTATTGCGTTCCTAATGAATAGAATATATAAGGTTTTACTTAATTTTTTTTTTTTCTGAACAAAAATATTACATGGTGTCTTTAAGTACACTGTGGCCAGTTACCCTAAAACCTTAGTGGTGTCTATAAGTACACTCTGGCCAATCACCGTAAATCAATGGGGGTGTCTGTAAGTTATGTTAATAAACTGACATAGTTTCTAAAAATGTAATTAAATAATTTATTATGTAATAAAAGAAACGTGTTGTAAATAAAAAATAAGTATATTGTAAACAATATATAAATCCGTCAAAAATATCATTTAACCTTCTATTCATTCAAGAAAGCAGGGCCTTTCACGTGTGTTACAAAGTCCCACATTACATTTTCGGTATAAAACAACCCTTTGATTTTGGTGATGCAGTCTACACTTTCCTTTTGTAGTGAATAATTGCCAATGGTGCATCCCATCAAGTCTTGCTGCATCGGAATGAGTGCTGCAGCAGTTCTTGACTGCAATTGTTCCACCTGGTTCCACTAGCCCTTTAGCTCGCCGGTCCAGCAGAATATCCTCTGCAATGTGTATTCGAAACTATTTTAAAGTCAATTTCTTTTTAGGGTGTTCCTTTTGTACAATAGTAATGCGCTATTAACCACCAAATCCAATTATTAGCTGAAAATGTTCATGTAATACTTGTGGGATACCTGTTCTATAAAGTGCAATGAACACGTCACTAAGGACAACACTTTGTTGTCATACCATTTAATCATGATGATACACTTTTTGTTATCAACGTATTTTTCATAATATCCTCTTCCCTCTTTCACCCTCAATATTGAAATGTTCCAATACTTCATTCATTTCAATTTGAAAATTTCTTTCATCCATTTTGGGGCATCCGTGTGCATTTTCTCCTTCATTGTCGCTTTCTTCTTCATCAGAAGTGATACTAAATTTTGGTAGCAGAGAAAAATCTTTTCACCTCGACTTTTATACGTATCTGTTAATTAAAATGGTAAAAGTAAGAAATCATATAAAATCATGCCCCTTGGGCAAATTTGTTGGTATTTGGCCAGGGTGAACTTAAGTACACCATCATTAAAATCCATGCTAAAACTCTATTTCTCTCCAGAATGGAAAATGAAACACATAGGAACTTAAATACAATCCTTTACAACTAATTCACCCATTTTGGTTCATATTTAAATCGAATAGCGTATATTTTAATGAATTAGAAACTTCGATGGCAACTAGTGTGAAGTAGGGTGGTAAACAATGATGATTTTCTTCAGTATATTGTTAGTAATTAGCTCCAATAACAATAAATGGACTTTTGTCGCATATGCTCATGCTTGGGAGGTTACAGGGGTGTGGACTGTGGCCCAAAAGGGGTAAGAATAGAAGCAGTTGCTCTCTGGGAGTGTTAAATATGAACGATGTCCTTAAAGACACCTTGGCCAGTTAAGGGTTAATAAAAAGAAACAGATGGTGAAAATATTTTCTCCAGAACTTTAAAATTTTGGTCTGGCTTAGCTCCTAACTGGTGTTATAACTCTGCCTACTGTTAGAACTGATATTTAGGATTATTTTAATGTTATATATTTAGACTAGCAGAAGTCTGGCTTTGCTCGGTAAATCTTTAGAGACTGAATAATGAAGGTATATGTTATAAAGGGCTTCACTATGTTGAATATTTTTATATTTCCCATCTCCTCTATTTATATGATTTACGATAACTTAGAGAATTAATGAAATATTGAGAAAGAAAGCAATGTGCAATCAGAAGTAGCAAGTGTGTGTGTGCGTGCGTAACACAAACAAGAATAACGTGTCGTTTTTTTGACATGTTTTTGACACTAACTTATAAATGTTCAGCGTTAACGTTGAGTGTAATGTTGAGTGTATCTAGGGCTAGCATTTGGGAGGTCTCTCTAGTATAACAGCTTGATAATGACTGGCATGCCTTTCAAAATCTACCATCCTTTTATAAGGTAGCTGCGAATCAACTTGATCTCAGGATTGGAAATGTTTGATTTTCAATTCAAAAACCAACTTTTGATTTCAAAACATTAAGTAAAATACTCAGCATCTCTTGAATGATTAATGGAAATGTTCCTCTACCAAAATCATCACGATTAACTCAAAACTACTAAATACTAGAAGAACATTGAATGTTGAATTTAGAGAAACTCTTACTTCCAGGTAAGAATTAACAATAATACCTATACCGTTACATTGTCCTAGCATTGCTTCCTTTGGGCATTGATAGCCCTGTTGTTGATTGCCCTAAAACAACTTTAATCACATAATACTCACATATCTAAATATAATTCACAAAGAATAGTCTTAATTTAAGGTTTTTTTAGATATGTGCTATATATTTTTACTGTTATAAATATTCAATGAGCTCACTTAACCATGGTATCTCAACTGTTATAGGGAACTTTTAGGTTAAAAATAGAAAAAAGAAAATTTGTTGTAACTTCTTACTATTGAAATTATTTGAGTTTCATAGCTTCCTTTTTATTTTGATAATTTAATTTGATGACCTCCCCCTAAACCCCATCCCCGAGTAGTAATCACTTTATTTTCATTTACTTTTCTTTTTTCTTTTTTTTTAGGTAAATTATGAACCTCGACCACCTTTTGGTTCAAGTCCATATGACAATAGAATTAAACGACCAGAGTATACTCAAGCCCAAGAAACTCAGACGACTAGTGTTTTACATTCTGTTTCTACTAGCCTCAATGTAAACAGGACTCCTCCATGGCAGCAAAATAGAATGCATCAGAGTAACAGCTTTGAAAGGGTTCCTCCTCTTCATCCCCATACTGTGCCCTCTCCATCAACAGTATGGAATAATGACTACAAAAAGAAACAGGTTAAATTTATTAGGAAAAGGTTTCCTGATGATGGACCTAATTTAAATAGTAATACCCAGGAGCAGCCTAGCTTCTTAGAAGACCCAAGCGGCTACCTTGCTCAGCAAACAGCTCTCCTTAATAGTACTATTTCTCGTCAAAGCAGTCCAGCAGCTGTAGACAGTGTTCCATTGCCCAGTAACCTTAATAAATACCCCGCTCGCCCCAAATGTAAAAATGTTGTAGCTAGTCGCTTCCCTGATTCTTCAATAGAAAGGCGGAAATGTGAAGAGCCTAGTTCTACTTTACCTGATAAAAACATGGATGATAGAGGGCCAATTCAGGGAACCACAGTGAGTACTAGCCATAGAAGTCCTGTAGAAGTTAAGCCTCCTGAAAATGTAGTTACAACTATGGCTTCAGGGCACACTCAAAGTAGCAATACCATCACCTCTGTGTTAGCTGGAAAGGCTAACACTGCTACTGTGTCTGTAAATAATCAAGGAATGCCACAGAAAACGCAACAGTCAGATGAGACAAGTAATGGGATTCAACAGGAAGATGTGAGACAGATTCTAGTTTCGAGTCCTGGTCAATTGGTAGTTGCTAATTCTATGCTTCCTGGACAGGCGAAACCTGTTCTTAATCAGCCCACTGTTCTTCTTCCGGGTCCACTTCTTCTTCAGCCTACAAGTGTTGTAGTAGATGGGATCAACACCACTGTTCAGATACCCCAACTTGTTGGAAATGTAGTTCAAAATCAGGTGATAGAAGATACATCTCTTCTTTCTCCAGATTCTAAAAGGAAAGCAAATTTAAAGAAGAGGAAACTATCTCCTACTGTTGGCTCTATGCTTCTTTCTCCCCAAGGTTCAAATAATGTAATGGTTCAACAACAGCAAATTAATACCCCTATGCTACAAGCTTTAACTATTCTCCCAAGTAAAGCAGGATTCACTGGAACACAACAACTGATTACTACCAACATGTTACAGCCTTTAAATCTTGTACAGAATTTTCCTATTCAACAATTTATTGTTCCTGCTGGAGTAGGAAGTATGGTGATGTCTGATGGAACCATATTACAAGATACTGTTCAGCTTAATTTATTGACTCCTGTTCAGAATACTGGAGTGTTTAGCAATGGCCAAAATTTATTAGCTCCTGGTATGGTAATTAGGACTCCAAGCAGTCAAAGTAACAACAAAGTCTTACAGAATAACCAGTTTCTAAATTCTCCAAATCAGTATGTTGTGAATAATGCTTTTGGGGGTCCTGTAAGTCCTCTGTTGAATGTTAGTCCTAATCAGTGCAATAGAAATCAAGACTTTTTGTCTCAAAATGTTGTTGTGCAACAACCCAGTTCTTCAAATACCACAGTTGTTCAGCAAAATACTACAATAGTTCAACAAACAACTATGGTTTCTAATCAGCAAACTCAGCCAACGCCTACTTTAAATTTGAACCAAAATTTTATTTTGAATGACAAACCAAATTTTATTCTTACCTCAGAGAAGCAGAATTTTATACTTAGTCCAAATAATGATAAAATTATAATTAATCCTGAAAATATGCGGGGTAATTTTGTTTTAGGCAATATAGATAATAAAAACTTTCTTCTTAATAATATGGATAAACAAAATTTGATTATAAATAATTTTGATAAGAATTATTCAGCAGACAAAAAAAATTCAGTTTCAACACAAACACAAGTTGCAAGCCCAGGCCTATACCGAGAAAGTCCTCCAGACACAACTACATTGAGCCCAGTTGACCAAGAAGTAACAACTTCATTGCAACCTACTTCTCCACCTGAATCCCTGCCTATGGTTCACTGTGTTTCCAGTTCAAGCCATATTGATGATCAGCCATTCTCTGTGGACAATTATATAGGTATGAATAAATTTTTTATTCTTATTTTATTTATACTTTCATATGTAAAAATACAAAATTTTGCTATATTTAAATTCCTATTTATTTCATTTTTACTAATTTTCTTAATCAAAGAAAACTAGCTTTTATTCTAATGCTTTCACCCTTAAGGGAAATCAGCTATTGAGATCGTACTTATGACACGATGTTCGAAACATTTCTTCAAATGTCCATCGATCGTACCCAGGAGATGACAAAAATTAGGTCCGTTCAAAATTAAATATATATATCTATATATATATATATATATATAAAATTTCTCTCTCTCTCTCTCTCTCTCTCTCTCTCTCTCTCTCTCTCTCTCTATATATATATATATATATATATATATATATATATATATATTTATTTATTTGTCTGTTAACGGTCTAGCAGTCACAATTTTTGATTGATCGTTACGAAACTCGATATTTAAATGTTTTATGTAAAAAGAAAGATTAAGTTCGTTAATGGCTAAAATAGGACCAGTGGGAGGGGGGGGGTTTAGAGGGGGAGATTTTCTAAAATCGTAATATTTCCGGTGTTGGATAGAAAAATTGTATAGAACCAATCTTATTGCAAATTAAATTTACTATAAATATTGTTATATATGTTTATCTTGAATATTTATGGAGATATTTTCATTACAATTCAGCCGCTTTCCGTTGTAGAGATCAGTAACTTGTATTGTAAAGTGACTGAAAAATTTCCCATTACCGTGTGTATTTATTCACTTAACATTCACGGTAGTGTTACCTGTATGCATATTTATGTATTGTAAACCTTTGCGTGAGAAATCTTCTTAGTTTACGCAGCCATTGCGTGATGGCTTTTGTGATTTTATGATTACTGCTATTGGCAACAGGGACCAAAATCTTCATAAATTGGAATTTATAAAAATTTTCACAAGTTATATTTTCTATATTAATGATATACAACTCTTTGTTTGAATGACTGCTGATATGATCCGGATAATGGCATGCCAAATGTTTGATTACACAAGTCTCCAACTCTACTAAAACCCACTCTTTACTGAAAGCCTAAGTGACTGCTCATTAAAATAACCTTCCAATTTCCGGGAACAGGGGGAATAAACAAATCAAAACTTTTTTTTTTTTTTTTTTGTAATTGTCAACCCCTTAAACAAGTAAAGGTTTTTCTCTGTGTGCAATACTGCATATATTAATCATCCACAAATTTATTGTCTGCATGTATTCTTAAAATTACCACAAAGACACACATGAACTGACACACACACTATCATGTCTGGTTTTCGTGCTATATTATTAGAATCCGTGCTGCTTTAAATATGTCGGGATTTATAAGAAGTTGTGTATGAACTTTTTGGAATTTGTCTTCAGATGTTTTTTTTTAAAAGTTAAATAAAATGGTTTCTTTGCCTTTGTGACTTTGAAGGGAGTGTTTTTCTCTCCCAACCTATCCTTCTTTTTCCTTTTATCCTACCTTAATTTGTAATAGTTTGACATGCTTTCTTCATAACAGTGTAGTCTCTTCATTTCAATCATCTTTGTATTTATAGTTTTGCTGTGGACTTTTGGTTTGATTCTGTTATCTACCTGTATCCTCAACATTTCCATGAACAGATACTCTTATGATATTTATTTATATTTTATTTTTTTTTTTTTAGTTCTTTTTAAACAATCCTAATATAGTTATAACATCCTTTCCCTTTTCAGGTTACCTTGGTAAATCCTCTCCTTATTCTGATTCATCTTTAACAGTACAAACAACACAAAGTAAAGATGTAAGTGATTTATGTATAAAACAGTTCTAACATTAAAACAGTGTATTAATAAATTATTTTAATTTAGTACTTTTTAGTTTCTCAAAATGCACTTTCTTTATCATAACATACATCAAACTAATTGGGAAGTCAACCTAACTCTGAGTGGCAGTCATTTTCTTAACTTTGCTCTAGGTTTATCTCGAGCAGGTGTTCATGTTTGTTATGGAGGGTGGGGTAAAGTACAGTACATACTTTGGTTAGAAGAAATGCAATCAAACAAATAAAAAGGTTCAATATGCCAACAAATATGTTTAATAGAGTTTTTATAAAATTTAGAACAAGAAATTGTATTTTCTGTGAGGTGTAAAGCCGTTACCTAGCATAGGGATGCCCCACTTGCATTTAGAAAGTCATATTGTTGGAAGAAAACACTCAACATTGAAAATACCTTTTTGGATATTGGAAATTTGCATTTTTTTTTAAATTGTTTAATATTATTCCTTTTATGTTTTCATTTTAGTAGAAATAGTAATATTTTTTAAAGAATCCTTAGGCTCTCTCCATATGACCAAAACTGTAAATAGCATATCTGGTTTCATTCATATTCACCCAATTTACCTTCAATATAAAGCTCATGATTCTGTATTATTATGGATACAAAAAAAAAAAGAAGTCTGATTCTTGAACTCTGAATTTAAAAAAATGATATTTATACTTCCTTGGCATATTGGACTGTTGATAGCTACTAATGGGATGTATAAAACCTGAGACACAAGCAAGAAATTTTAGTTGGCCACAATAAAAATTTGTCTTCTCAGACCAACTTCCAGTTCAATTCTATCTCTTTAGCAAAGAATGCAATATCAAGGAAGCATAAATATGAGTGTTCTCAATACTCTTGTTATTTTATTTTATACTCAGGACCTCATTCCCCTTGATTTTGTTTTTGTTAAATCATCCAATACAGTCATAGAAAACCCTAGCCTACCATAAAATAAAGATATTAAGAAGTTCTGATGGAAAATATCTAGCATATTTGAATTCAAGATGTAAAATAAGTACTAGAATTGTTATTAAATATTGTGAAAAAAACATGTGAACATATTAGTGTATTTAGGTTTACAAGAAAGTTAACAATGTGCTTAAGAAAAAGACCCCAAGTTGTTAGAATGTGTCTTTTGTGGGGTAAAAAAAAAAAAAAAGACTTGTTCTTTTAATAATTAACTTCGAGCATATGGAGCTCATGTGAAATGAATTGCTTGGGGCCCCATGTTCCTTCTGGCCATAGCCTTCCTTATGTGATTGGACCTTTATGAGTGTCATATATACAGAAATTTATCAAGCATTGGTACCAATCCCAATGATATTAAATATCTGATAAAGATGAAAGGCTTACAGTTATGTGCATTTGATTTCAGCCAAATTCAGAAATTATTCCATTGGTGTTTAAGACTCCTGGGAATTGAAGAAAATGCTTATAACTATTTAGTTTTAGTCCATTCAGAGAACCTGGATAATTTGAAAGAAACTATATATAAGTGTTTCTTGGCAAGAGGAGTTTGAAGTGTCAAATCATGTTTAATTTGAGCTCATGGAGATAAAATATGCTCGAAAAGTGTTTTAATTTAATAAGACTAATCTGTTTAATGGGGGTAGGTTCATCAACTAGCCCAAATTAATAGTGCCTTTCAAAAACTTAGTGCCACTACTATTATTGTTCACGTGCTTAGTGGCAGAGTGATAGTCCTAGGTCCAAAAGTATGAGAAACCACTGTTTGACATAATACCAACTTTACAGCTCTTGCAGTGGATGACAGTGGATTTCCTACTGAAGAAATCGAAAAACCCTTGATGGCATGACTGCAGTTGACAGCTTTACCAAAATCAGAATGTTGAGACCAGGCAGGCAAAACACAGTAGATAAGGCGGTTGTATGAAACCTATTATCAGAAGTTTAGTTCCCTTGGCCAGTACTTGATCTTGGTCATCAGTGGCAATATAAAAGGACCCAGAAGGAACCCTCACCATGATCAAAAATAAAAATATAATAGTTTAAAAATATCTCACATTTCTCTCCCCCTCATATACACACACACCCACACACATGATTTTTTTAGGGTTTCCGAAGAAAAAAAAAAGTATTTGGAACTTTTTAACATATTACAAATACATATATATATATATATATATATATATATATATATATATATATATTTGATAAAGCAAGAAAAGAGTTAATTGATTTGTATCACATTGAATGTACTTTAATGATATATAGTGTACATTTTACTTGCTAAAGTAATTCCTGTAATTCCTTTGTTTCTTCCTTCTATTTGGTTTACTTTATGAACATTGTTTTAAGAACTGTTTTCTATGTAAGCATAATAATGACTAGGAAAAACATTAAACAGTATCTTATTTTATGCTTTTAATATTTATTACCTGTTTCTCCTTCAGGATAATTATGGAAGAAAATCGAGCTTAAATGAAGTTCCTGATATTGCTGACTTGCCAGATAATGAAACTGTGAGTAGCACCTAGGGAATACCTTTCATGGCTTCGTGAATGGGTTTCTGCTGATAAGTTAAATCAGATGTTAGTATATCCTTTCATTTATTTTCTTAAATAAGTTCATTGCCTTATTATTGAAGGGTCAAGGGGATAAATGTAATCATTATGTTTTTTGAAATATAGAACTACTATCTTAATAAAATTTTTAGTGATATATTTTAAATATTTCTGTTTTCGACTCTCTTCAGCCATTTCATAATTAGCCATAAAGTAGGTATAATATACCTTAAAAAATGATATACAAATGTCAAATTATGAATTCATTTGGCCATTCAATTCCTGTAATCTTACTTAATTGTTTATGTATTATAAATGTGTCAATCCATATGATGTGATACAAACAAAAAAATTGTTGCTTGACCAATTTGAATGGCAACTTTTGTGGTTTCACAGAAGTTAATAACTTCAATCAAATATCACAGTCAGAGTTGGGTATATATGTATTCTTGAATAAAATAAAATTTGTGGATGTGAATGTGATTATGAATTATTGTAATTATGAGTACGAATATGCATATGAATAAAATCATATAGGTACGCATATTGAATATGATTTTTATCTTATTCTCATCCATAAATATGATTTCTATCTTATTCATATCCATGATTATGATTTATTCCCTTATTCACCATTTATTTCTTGATTTTTGCTCAAAAGTATGCTATATTCACTATTTTTTCGTTTTTGATATTCTCTGATTTCTTTCTTATTAAGAGTTTAATTTGAACAAGAATTCAAATTTAAGCTGCATATTAGATATTATAGCTTAAAAATAAACTCATTGAAATGATTTTTGTTGTGTTTCTGAACACATCTCCTTACAGTTCTCTGCACAAACTGTACAGGTTGGAAAGACACATGGATGATGTCTTCTGACGTATTAGTCTCTATTTCTCTCTTGGTAAGGGCTTTATATGAACAAGATTTAAAATTTAAGCTGGGATTTGATGTTTAATGATATAATTTTCATGAAACATTGAAATATCAAGTTTTGTAATTATTAATATATTATATACAGCATTTGTTTCATTACTACCTAATTTGATATTTCAATGTTTTATGAAAAACTAAATATGAAGTTTGTTTGTGCCTGAAATTGGAGTAGGTAATAATGCGATGGACCAAAAAATGGTATATAACCAACATTTTTGATAAAGTGAATTCTCTTACATCTGTTCTTCTTTACTTGTTTCTCTAACATAGATATTAACATGTTGAGCGCCATTTGCCCACCAGTGGACATTTCAATTTTTCCACCGAGTGATCACCAGTAGCCATTATCGTCTCTCGTTGGTGGGACAATGTGCCCACACATGGACACACTACTTACTATATTTCCAGGGCACTTGCTCACCAGTGGGAACATTTCCTATACATTGAGATATCTTTTGACTAGCACTAATAAACCTTAGGTTTGGTCCAGAATGTAAATTCTTTTGTACTGGGTCTTGTTAATTTCGTATGCCACTGTATATAAAATACTGAGTAATGTTTAGGAAAGAAAACTTCATTTTGGGATTGAAAAACTTATTATTAGGCTTTGTAGGAATTAAAAAGAAATATACAACCTCAAAATAAAATTTAAAAAAAATATAACAACCTCAAAATAAAATTATCCTAAATCTCAAAAAGTATATAAAAATAAGTAAGTTTATTTTTCATTATTAAAACATGCTAAACACTTCAGCTCATTGTGTTACCTTGACATATTTTTATAGCATACATTACATATTTTTCTAGTCATTCTCTTTTAACCCTCCACTTCTATTAGTGTGTGGGTTTGTCTTTGGATTTGGGACTTCCTAGAGGTTGATGGTCGAGCAACTAGTGGCATATCCGAATTATCATTGAACCCTACCAGGGCCAAAACAATAAATTCAATTTTTCTTTTATTCACTTTATTAAATAAATATAAGGAGTTTACAACTGTAGTGGCAGTAACAAAATGGAAAAGTAATGTTTATACCATTTTACTGTACAGTGACAATAGGGAGAGTATGTTACCCTCTGATCATATAAGTTGATAAATATTTTTACTTTATTTTAATCTAACACAACAGCTGGTTTGCTACATTCTTTTTGTTTTTCAAGAAAGTTGTAACCGAATCGTCATGTTTTGTACTAAGCGTTAGTACTTCGCATTTGTCTTTCCACTTTAGTACTGTCCCTTTGTTTTCATTTTGTCGCGCAACCACTTGTCCCGTTTCAATTTTGTTTTTTGTAACCTCTGGAGGATTTCCTTTTCTATTAACTTTTAGAGTTTCAACAAGATGGGTTTTTTTTAGCAGATTTTCCTTAGGGGAAGTCAGCTATTGAGGTGGTACTCATGATGGGATTTTTGAAAAAATTCCTCAAATGTCCATCGATCCTATCCAGGAAATGAGGGCCGTTCAAAATTATATATACAGTCTGTTAACGTTCCAAAAGCCACAATTTTTGTCTGATCATTAGCAAAATCAATATTTAAACATTTTATGTAAAAATAAATATAAAATTTGTTCACGGCTAAAATCAGACAAATGGGAGGAGGTTTTAGAGGGGGAGAATTTTGAAATATCTCTGTTATGCATTGGATCAAAAAAATGTATAGAATCAATCTTATTGCAAATGTAATGTTTCTATAAATGTTGTTATTTACATATTTTCTTTATATTGAATATTAACCGAGATATTTCCATAGTTTAGTTTTCGGCCACCAGTAAACCCCTACGCCTACTCATGTCATATTAACTATATGCTTCTATATCATGAACCACTTCATTCCAAGGTCAAATACCAAATATGGTTTTATTACTTTGTGAGACACATACAAATACATCATGTGATCACGTCGTTCTTTACTCGAAAATGTTTACTTGACTTATACCATTCTCGATATTTAGCCATTTCAGACAACACTAAAGATCATAATTGTTATCGGACCTGGAATAGTGATGGCTTAGAGAGAGGGGGGGGGTTAGAAAATTCAAAATGTCTTTGTTATTATGAGTCGGTTCATAATATGTTATAGATCCTATCTTTAAACTTTTGATTTTCAAAAATTGTTGTTCTATGGATTTTTTGGTAACGCAAGTATTAAGCGAGTTATTGGAACATTCTGGATTTCTACTTTCATTAATCCCCTCCCCTTCTATCATGATATAAATAGAGAATACGTTGTGATATGAAACCACAAGTGTTACTAGTACTTGGGAAATCCACTTAGTTTACGCAGCCCCTGCGTAACAAACTTTTAGAATAATTTTATCTCCTAATGAGACACTTGTATACAAATTGTCGGTGATAAGAGTTCTTCCTGAATTAAAGAGGCCATCCATTAACTCGGTTACTACTTTTTCCGAAACAGATATTTCTTTTGTTTTCTCTTTGTCTGTATACACTTTGAAGGGCCAAGTGTAACCTCCTTTTGGGCGAACTTCAAAAACTCTAATTCCGTATCGGTGTCTCTTTTTTGGAATATATTGCCGAAAATGTATTCTTCCACAAAATGGAATGGTGCTTTCATCAATACAAACATCTTCCGGAACACACACTTTTTGAAATTTTGAATGAATCATATTTAGGACGTCACATATATTTTATAAAGATGACTTATCTGTATCTCTTTGTCTTTTGTTATCACAAGTATGATAATGAAAGACCAATAAAATACTCATATTTTTGAGTTTAGCATCGCTTAAAGGTTCAGGCAGGGTTCACTGTGAAAGAGAACTTTTTTCCATTTTATACTTCAGTAAATCCCACTCCTGCAAATTTCATTTTATACTATTATGTCATTAAACATAGATGGATGTGTTCAGAATTCTGGCAAAAATCATAAAACAAAAATGATTTTGGGTAAAAATCAACCGAACATGGTGAACATGGAGAAAATCATATTCTTAGATGTGAATAAGACTAAAATCATATTCCATATGTGAATACAATTTTATTTATTCATAACCACAATACCCCCACATGTGAATTTATTCAAAATTATATTCATAAATAAGAAAGTATGCCCATCTCTGTCCACAGTTTAGAGAGAGAGACAAAAAAAACCTGGTAGCTGACCTTTTAGGAAACAACATTCTAATGCCAATTAATGTTTCACTGCTTATAAAAAAAAAAATATTACTTGCTGTTAAATCTTCTAAGACTTCCCTTACAAGTTAACCTCAACAATAAATTTGACCAGGAGTTAGTGGTTTAGACTAAAATATAAAATTTGTATTTCCTGCATTGGAAAATGGTACATCACTAATCTTTTTGAAAATTAAGTGATCTTATTTGTATTTTTGTTTTTATTCTTCATTAAATTAAACCTCACACCTACTTATCTCGTATGACAATATATCGTGAAAAGTTGAAATAGGACGTTTTTTTTTGTTTCATCTGACCTTTCCTATGTGGATAAATGTTCGATTTGATGCCATCAATTAACATTTTACTCTCTGGAGACATTTAGTTTATATTAACATCATATTCATTAATGGCTGAAGTTAGACCTAGAGATTTAAAGATTTAACCTGGGATTTAAAGATAGGGTGAAATATATAATCATGCTTATCTATGTTATATGTGTGGAATTGAAAAATTTCCTGATTTATTAAAAAAAGAGTGATTTTCTACAATTGTTGACCTATATATTTCACTAACTCGAATATTAATCAATTTTTTTTTTTTTTTTTCTTCTCACGTCGAACTTAAATTTCAAGTCATATTCATGTACACTTTTTATTTCAAGATAAATGGTGAATATAATTTGGAGTATCAGCATGCCATTCCATCACAAGGAAAATCTGCTTAGTTTACACATTGCATGTGTGGACTTTTTATATTTCACAACAATTTTAATTTAAAAACAATTATTTTGATATTTACAGTTCAAATTTATAAAATCAGAACTATTAAGCAGTATTAAATTATTTTTGAAGGATTATACCCCAAATAAATGAGTTGGTGAAATAAATACAGTATAACAATGTTCCCTGCGCACAAATAGTGTGCTCCTCCCTACATTCTCCACGGATTAATACTGCACTTTCCTCCTTATTTCTATTTAGTTTAAGAAAAATGAATCTCTTTATGAGCTATTTTGTTTTGGTAATTTGTTAAGATATCCCATTATGATATGTGGCTCTGAAATATTTAAGGGCCAATTTTTAGTTTATTTTTTATTTATTTTATTTTTATTTTTAGGTTTTCTTCAAGTGATATAGATGATCTTTTCGAAAGAATACAAATCAAAAGTGTATGTATGGGCTTGAAGAATTTACACAATTTTTTTTAGTTCGATACTATATTTAAATGTTCTTAGTAATGCATAATTTTAAATTTAACTTATAATTTATTTTCATATTTGAAAATGCCTAATGAAAACACCTGTATTCAAGCTTATCTCAAAGATATATATAAATATATAAAAATAAATATATTTTATCGATATACGTATCATAAATTGTGAAATAATTATACCCTTAGAGTTTATTTTATGAACTGTGATGTTTTGAGCATAGTAAGTTTTATATTTTAACCAAGATTTAACATTTTATTGCATGTATTTATTTTTTTTTGCCTTGTACAAATTACATTTTAATAAAAAGTATTTATAAAATATAAATGGTGGGTAGATAATTGTATGAGTAAACAAAAAACAATTTAAGCTGAAGTTTTGTTTCACTAGGTACCTATTTATTTAATGTACCTATTTATTTAATCAGTTTTACTATTTTGAGAAAATTAATTATGTCACTATACCCTTTTAGAATACAATTTATTCTACTTTATTTTGTTGTGGAACTTGTTAAGAAAAAATTATTTAGCACATTTAACTCATCTTATAGTTATGGTATGGTATTTGCTGGCTATGGGGGGGGGGGCATAGCAATGGTTTAGTGGAGGTCTAACAGTTTTTAACATAGAGATGTCTCAAGCTGACCACTTGACCTTCCCTCCCCCCACCAAAGCTATGTGGCCTGGCCCTTCTTGGCTGTTAAGTTAAAAGATCTTCTTTAGCTGTTTGGTGGTGGTCCATCAATCACTACTAACCACTAATTCATTAAAAAATAATAAAAAAAACAAGGAGAGTGATGAAAAGGGAACAAAATATTAAAGAGGAGTGTTTTTCTCACTTAGCAGTCTTTAGTTAGTGGGTTTCTCAATATATAAATCAGAACCTCTATATTACATTTTTTTTTTTGGAATGGTTTTTAATAACATTTTCCAACTTTGAATCGGAACATAGCCCTAAACTATGAGCAATCATGGAAACTGTTGATTCTGTAAGTCCCTGGGGTCAGCCTTCCTAATCTAGTCAGTTCTCCAGTTTTTTTAAAGTGATGTTAACATTGTAAGTTCTTCCCTAGAGGGAATTGCTAGCTTCCTTTATATCAATTTGTAATAGGTAGGCAACATGTATTACCTTTTGTAGATTTTTTTTTATTCTGAAATTTTCTCGTAAGAGCTTCTTTCACCTTTAACCCTCTCAGGTACCACTGGTTTAGTAGATCAAGGTGCAAATTAAGTATTCTCATAACACAATAATAAAAAACAATACCTGGGAATAGATATGACAATATAGATGCAGGCAGAGTTGAGTTTTAGTAATGTTACTATTAGCACATTAACAGAAATTAAAAAAAAATAAAATTGTGCAGTCCATGAGTTTCTTTTAATCAAATTATCAATAATAATAAACAAATTTTAGTGGGTTGTGCTTGTGATATCTTCCATTTTTCATTACAAACATTGCTAATCTCAAAAAGGTGATGTTGAAACACTACTCCAGCTTTAAATTATTTTTTAATTTGAAAAATACTTGTATTATTTATTAATTAATATAAAAAAATTAAAGTTGTATGTGTGTATATATATATATATATATATACACACACACATATATACATATACAGGACACACACACACACATATGTGGGTATGTATGTGTACGGGCATGTATGTGGATGTGTTTGTATGGGCATGTATGTGGATGTGTGTGTACGTAAATTCATATAATATATATTTATATTTCTAGGTTTATAAATGTCATTGTTATTGGAAAGATTTGTTCAAATGTATTATCCCAGTGATTTCAACACCAGTGAGCAATAATATTTATTGTTTTTAATTTGTAAGCGTTAAAATTTTCACATTATTGTTATGATTAATACTTAGTCCTGCTAATATTGATTAATTATAATTAATGTTAATGTATTTTTTGAGTTGTACATCACATTATTTATTTGATAAAAAATAGAATTAAAAACATTTTATTTTTATTAATTTTCCCATGTTATAAACAATAGTATTGTGCATATGCACTAGGTTTAAATGTGATATGTACAAATGTGGGCCAATTTAATTTTAATTTTAGGTGAATGTTGTATCTCAGTGATCTTATTTATTTTGTCTTTTATTCTATGTATTAATCTTCTTTTTATTTTTGTTGCTTTTTGGTTTTAGACGTAATGATCATGGTCTTTGTGACTTTGTAAAGTGATCACTTTCTATTTCAAAAATGTTAATTGTATAGTACTATTTATAATTATATACATATATAAATATATACTTATATAATACGCTTCAAAAGAAAAAAAAAATGTTAACTTCTATTAGTTCCTATCAGTAGGAACGTATTTTTAACAAACTGTTAAAAGATGCAATTTATATGTATTATAGTTTTGTAAAACAATGTTTAAAAAATTAGGAGGTATTTTTTTAGTGTTTTATTATGAATGTACACTAATTGTAAATATGGGAGTGGTGTGAAAGATACCAATATTCGGGTTAATCTGCAACTTGAAATCTCATTAGTAAAACAATCTGTTAGCCATAGTTTCTAATTTTAAAATTTCTTTCAAAAGGAAATGTATTCTGTAAATATTCTGTTTATCAAATTATGATAACATTATTTTCTTTAAAAAAAACTTTAAACCTATATATATATTTTTTTTAATATTTCCTCTTTTGTTTACATGGTTCTAGAATATATTTCTAAGAGGCAAATGAATTAAGACAGTGATCTTAGTTTATGTTCCATTATAATTTTTTTCAGATTTTCCTAAAATAACTTTCTATGGATTAGCCACCTGGGATATACAATATTTTAACATCACACATTTCTATAAATAATTAGAGTAAAGGTTTGGCTTTAGATTCAAAGAATCTATAAGAACACCAACTAAGATCACTCTGTACTTGGAGAGAGAAAAAGACGTCCCATTCACAGATCACTCAGGTTTAGACGCTCGCTAACTTCCAGCCACCCATTCTGGGTACAGACGCTTGGAAGTTGATAGTTTTGGCGTATCCCAAGTAATTCATTTCCTCGGTACCACCTATATCTAGGAGGATTTAGATGAGTTAGATATTACAGAGAATATAATTAAAAATACTGTACATTTAAGAAAGTTGTTAAAAGATGAGAATGTAAAATTTCAAAAAAAAAATCTAAAGCTAGAACAAGGATGGTATTCACTGAAGAAAGGTGAAAGGCAACATCAAAGAGAATGAAGGAGTATTAGAGGATGTGCAAGGAGCATCTACGCATCCACAATAAAATAATTTATTCAACGTACCCCAAAGTGAGTGATTCGAGAAAAACTAACAAATGTGGACATAAATGTTTCTCTAAATCAAGATGAATAATCTTAATTTAATAAGGAGATAAAGTATTTTTTTTAGAAATTATCAAAATATATTATGCCCTTAACCCGAATAAACTAAAGCTAAAAAAATATGGATAATACAAGTTTTATGTAATGCACATGTCATGACTAACTAACCTGAAATGTGTTGTTATATTTTTTTTTCTCAAAAAAAATATGGAGATAAATTATGGTGTTAACTCTTAGGCTGCTATGGACTGATATATCAGTTTGGGGGTTTTGTGCCAGGAATGCTAGGGACTGATATAATAGTCCAGGGTGTTTAGTGCTCGTTTCCTACAAGCTATTAGATTAGTTCTTCCTCTATTGCCATCTGTTGACTTTTTATAGATGCTACAGTGTCCTTCAAAGCCGATAGAAGGCACAGGGATTTACTTTTCTCATTTTTAGTTTCTCTATACTAGGATTCCCTGTATACCTGCTCTGCCCCTTTTTCAACCTCACTCATTTCCTCATTTTACCTTTGCTCATTTATTCAGTATATTCTCTGCTTTTCAAGTGAACAGTTGAGTGTTTCCGAATTTCTGGTAAGAGAATTTATTTGTATGAAGAATTTTTGTTAGAATATTTTGTGGTCACGAGTGAAAGTGAAGGTTATTCGTCTTCAGATTATGATGAGGATCCCGATAATAGACAGAAAAATGTATTTATTGGTGAAAAACCTGCAACAGGTGGAGTTTTAAGTAGAAGAGATGGAATTATATGGATAGCGCTAGAGCATAATAATAATTCAGTACACGGGGCTCTGCAGGGACTAGACTATCCCGCACCACAAAATACTCAACTGCCAGAGAACTAAGTAGCCTAAGGGTTAATTGGTGAGATTTTATTTATTAATAGGATAAACAGTCTTCTAGGAATGTCCTATGGAAGGTAAATCAGCATCCCAACACCAGTAAAAGAAAAAAAGTCCGTCACGCAGGGGCTGCGTAAACTAAGCAGATTTCCCACGTGAAGTTATACAGTAGAGAAATCTCCATAGGAGAGCCAAACGTTGACGGCAAAGGGCCGAACTAGCTTTTCGCGGGAAATTCAAAAATCCGTTATCGGCCCAAATTTCATAAAAATGCAAATATCTCGGTTAATATTCAAGATAGGGAATACATTTATATAACAATATTTATAGTAAATTTAATTTGCAATAAGATTGATTCTGTACAATTTTTCAATCCGACGTATAGTAACGGAGATATTTCGAATTTTCGAAAATCCTCCCCTCTAAACCCCCCCTCCCACTGGTCCGATTTCAGCCGTTAACGAACTTGATCTTTCTTTTTACATAAAACGACTAAATATCGAGTTTGGTAACGATCAAACAAAAATTGCGACCGCTAGAGCGGTAACAGACAAATATATATATACAGTTTTGAACGGACCTCATTTTTGTCATCTCCTGGGTAGGATCGATGGACATTTGAAGAAAAATTTCGAAAATCGCATCATGAGTACAACCTCAATAGCTGATTTCCCTTAAGGGAAATCTGCTAAAATGAAATTGTTTGATTATTAAAAATATATTATTTAGTTGGAGTCTGCCAACTTGCCCAGCCGTCTACTTCAAGACCTACACTATACATGTTAGTCAATTGTGCACATCAAAAGGTTGTATTCTCAATATTTTTATATTATAATCATACAAATTAAAAACCATGAATTCATATATAACAACTATTAAAAGCAGGTCAGGACTCAACCTGTCATTTTCTCACTAAAAGTAGTGAATAACTAAATGGGTGATCCTCCTCGAGGAAGTTCTCCCCAATTCATCCATAAAAACTGATGCGCAGATTTGACAATTTCGTGATCTGTCAAGTTTTGTTACATCATAACAAAACATTCATGTAGAAACATTCTATTAAAAAAAATAATAAATTACCATTTGGACGAATGAGTCTTTAGATATTGGGGAATACTCTTTTAATAACATGAAAGCCTGTTAAACACTCTTGATAATAGTGTTCCATTATTATTGCAAAATTCAAGATAATTAAAATGTAGTCATTATAGATGACATTGTAGACCACTTAGCAAGACCTCAGCCTGGGACTGTGATAACTTTTCATCTTGGAGTAAATACAATTAGAGAATTATGCATTAATCTGATTATTAACACAATAACTTTTGAACAGAATACTTGTTCACAAAAAATACATTTTTCTTTACAAAATTTGTAAATCTAAATTAATTAACCAGTGAAGCTGGTAAATGGAGAAAGGAGTTTGTAAAAATGAAAATATGGAATTGAATGTGTTTGTCTCTC
The DNA here is from genome assembly GCA_019009955.1 of Riptortus pedestris. NCBI lineage: Eukaryota > Metazoa > Arthropoda > Insecta > Hemiptera > Alydidae > Riptortus > Riptortus pedestris. Next base: position 144,341,173 of record CM032228.1, on the reverse strand, counting down.
TTAGAGGTAAAAAACAATTATGATCTATTGAGGTTGTACTCATGAAGAGATTTTGAAAAAAATTCCTTAAATGCCCATCAATCCAAATTTGTTACAATTGTATTATCATTACCAAACTCGATATATAAGTGTTTCATGTAAAATTAAAGATCAAGTTTGTTAACAGCTGAAATTGAACTGGGAGGGGGGAAATTCAAAAAATCTCTGTTAATCTCTCTGTGGATTGAAAAATTGTATATAACCATTCTTAGTGCAAATTTAATTACCTGTAAAGTTATATACATTTTTCTTTATCATGAATATTAACTGAGGTGTTTGGATTTTTTAGTTTTCAGCCTTAATTAAACCACTCCTAATCATGTCATATTGACAAAAAGCTGTTATATCATGAACCACTTTATTCTAAGGTTAAATACCAAATATTGTTTTCAAGAGACCTTTATTATGTGAGATACATACAAATTTGTTGTGATGTCATCAATTAATATTTTACATTCTTTTTTTGAAAATGTTTGATCTATGCCATACTCAATATTTAACTATTTCAGTCAAAGAATCATATTTGTTATTGGTTGAAATCTGACCTGGAACAGTGGGGATACAAACGGTAATGAGAAATCTTCCAGCTAATTTACAAGTCAATAATCTTTACAACGGAAAGCGTGTGAATCGTAAACAAACAGGTCAGCCAACTCTCAGAGCTGAATAGTTAGATAGAAATATTCTAGACGGGAAAGAAAAAAAATTAATGGAATTTATCTTCATATAACATACTAATTTTATTGAAATCTATTTACTATAGCTAATGCTGAAATTTATAATGAATCAGAATAATTGTATCCCAATCACACAAATTTTAGTAATCCAAGTACAAAAGAAGGGGTGGGAACAGAACGCATTTGCATATCTTGTGGTTCGTGATATAACAGCATGTTATTAATATGACATGAGTAGGAGTAGGGGTATATTAAAAGCGGAAAACTATAAAATCCAAATATCTCGGTTAATATTTATGGTACAGAAAAAATGTATAGAACAACATTTATAGATCATTCAATTTGCAATAAGATTGTTTGTATACAATTTTTCAATTTGACTAAGTATCGGAGATATTTCGAAATTCCCCCTAAACCCCCCCCTCCCACTGGTCCAATTTCAGTTATTAACGAATTTGATCTTTCTTTTTACATAAAACAATTAAATATCAAGTTTAGTAATCATCAAACAAAAATTGTGACTGCTAGAGCGTTAACAGAAAAAAAAAAATATATATATATATATATATATATATATATATATATAATGTTGAAAGGACCCCATTTTCATCACCTCCTGGGTAGGATCGATGGACATTGGAAGAAATGTTTTGAGAATCGCGTCATGAGTACGACCTCATAGCTGATTTCCCTTAAGGGAAATCTGCTAAAACTGTAGTTGTTAAATTGTTATTGAGAATTCCCTACCATACGATGAAAGTAGAACACTAATCACATAGGTGGTTCCTGCATGTAACATTCTTACAGTTATGTGAGGTTATTGACAAATAAATACCATAAATCTGTAAAAATTGTGTTCGAAATCCGAAGCAAAAGGATATAAATTAATACATATTTAACAATAATGACCTCACAAGTATTTTGGCAGGGTCCATTATTAATTCAATATACTGTCATTGATAACTCAGGATCTATTTATGAAAAAAATGTGTTCTAAATCTCAAACTAATTTGTTTCCAAATATAAAATTTGTATTAATTAAATTGTTTGAAGTCCATTCTGAAGAAAGATGATTGCTGATCCTTAAAATTAAATATTGTTATAAAGCAGGTGAATAACAATTTCTACTTAGAACTCATACATCTTATATTATCTTAACCCATTTAATTTGAGAGCTATAATGGAAAAGTTTTGGAAGCAGATCAAATAATAAAAACATTAGTTGTGACTAATTCTTGTTTTTTATATTAATCACTTTTTTTTTAGCTGAAGGTAAGATTAGAATGAGTAAATAAACGTTATTAGTTTTATTTTTTCTAAAAGCAAGGGCTCCCCGTGAATGGAATTTAGTTATCATTCAGATTACATAATCAGAATTTAGTTTCATGAAATTTTTACTACCATGTAAACCAATTAAATGGACATAAAAATGATTCAACATTTGTTGAATCATTTTTATAAAAGGAAGGTATTTTAAATTCCAATTTACTTTTTGTTAGATACTTAATTAATGTAATGCTCAATTACATTTCATTCATGGAAGTTTGTTCAACAGTTGGAGAGTGTTACAATTTAGATTAGTTAATAACTGGATAAATATAGAAATTCAGGTTTTGATTACTTAAGGTATGGTCAGAGGGCCTCTATAATATTACAAACATTCACTTTAAGAAGAAACAAAATGGGAGAGAATATTGAAAAAAAAAAAAAAAATATAGTAACATATTTGAAAAACTAATAAAATATTAATTTGAATCACTTTAAAAATATTGAACTTAACACGATTTTTATGATTATAAATTTTTGTCTAAAGATTACAGATTTTAATTTATTTAATATTTAGGATTTTATAGTTAAATCATTTTGAAACTTTGGCATATTAAGTAACATAATAGTGGAAACTAAAAAGCTTAGTATTATTTGGTTGTCCATATATATATATATATATATATATATATATATATATATATATATATATATATATATATATATATATATGTACGTGTGTACATACGACTGAGTATTTAAAAAGTTTTTGTTCCGTCTACTTAATTGTATGTTATTTGAAAATGTGGAAAGAGTAGTGATCCTGTGAGAGAGGATTGGAGGTAATATAAGTAAGGAAGGCCATTGGCTTCGGTGTTGGCACTCCAGTTTAAAAGAAAGGCATCAATATATAAAACATTAGATCTTGGGTATGTGTGAATGAAACATTGACTAATGATAATTGGAGGAAGAAGAGGTATAATATCTATGTGCTCCGTGAATTTTCTTCTGCAGTTACCACTTAAAATATTTAGAATTGTAACACCTATAATTTTAGACTTGTATTAATGAAACTCAGAATTTTAACACTTTTAAAATATGTGGTTTGCTTTATCTTAAGTAGGTAGGGGTTGGACAGAGGGCAACAATCAAAATCATGTTGCGATCTGGTTGCGGCGATAGGCAGTGGAAACTGTAAGAGATGAAATATCCCACAACGAAATCACTAACAAGGGCTCACCAACAATCGACTCAAGTCAAAATTCAAATATATATAAATTTATTTATAATCAAAATATTCACCAATAATAATTATTAAAATAAAAATGAAGAGGCATCTTTTAATACTATAATGGGGGACACTTATTTCTACTTATGCTATATTACAATTAAAGCACTTAGCTTTTTAATAGAAGTGTAGAATCAGCTGTGAGAGATAGTACAGGCGAGAAGTAGTCTGGCTACGGCAGGCCGGATCAGAGCTGAAGGACTAGTGAGATGCCCACGGACAAGGGTCTCCCCTACATTGAATGCCGAATGAGACTGATTATAATCCTTCGCGCTGGGGTCCTTATATAGACCTAATCCGGCAGTGAACTTTGAACTATCAATCGAAGTATGCTCAAAAAGTGTATTTAACGGGAATTTATTATCGAAATTAATCTGTATTATTAATTATTGTATCACCGTTAAGAGCTGTGAATGTTATTATAAAAATCCATCGGCATTATCTATAAAAATACTAGAGCACATGGCGACAACTCCAGATTGGATATAACTCTTATTTAAAGGTAAAAACTATACATTTAAGCATTCATAAGTACTAATCTAAATGTGTTCTGTGCTGGGAATGCTCAGAATATAAAATATATGGTCATTTATAATGGGCTTATGTAATGCAATGTCAATTTCATTACATCACCCCCTCCCCGGGACCAAAAGTCTATTGATCAAACATCAAGTAAAACTCAAAAATAAATCATAAATATAACACAGGAAGCAATGGGATGTATATCCAATGGTGAACAATAATTCTGTTCCTATGCATCGATTAAAAAGAGTCTTAAGAGGTTTTACTGTATATAATTTTATGGTAAACAAAAAAGGTTATAAATATTTGCTGTACTTGTAGTAAGAATTGAAAAAAATAGTACTTTTTTATTTTCACTACCACCTTAACCAATTTTGAAAAGTATATAGTCGTGAGTTTTTTAAATTATTGACATTATGCTCAAAAAATATTGTGTTAATGGACTCAGATACACATATATTTCTAATGTATAGTTACTTACATATAAACACATATGCATACATTTATAACTTATTCAAACATGAACATACATTCTAGACTTAAACAAATGCCATTTCTTGGATCTAGGAGTATTAAAATGAAAATTTTCCAAGCTTTATAACTGTGCATTCCCGAAAATAAAAAGTATATTGGAGTCCCTCAAAATGTAGCACAGGAACAAGTCCAGGAGAGATTTAAGTTGTACCAATTAAGGGATTTTAGCTTTACTCACCTCCAATATCATTAGAACCAATACTCTTAAAAACTTCATTGTTAATGTGCCAATCACACTGTATTGATGGTAAACACGTTTGTGTATTTTTTCTTGTAATTTTTTGGTGATTTTAGGGTTCTGACTACATAGAAAAAAAATGTTAAACAGTTGTATCAAGTGTTGGAGAAAGGCATATTGAAAGTTCTCCTTGAATTCGTAGTAAATTTGTCCTTTATTAGTTTCAATCCTGCAACTTCTTTTTGCAATAAGTATTAAAGTGGTCCTGGTAAATTATTTAAAATTTTGATGTGTGCATATAAATTAGATACATAGAGTAGATACAGGATACAATTTCTTCATATGATTTTTTAATTAAAGCAGTTTTTAAGTAAAATTTAAGGCAAAAGTGCCCAATTTTTTTATAATGTCTATTCATTTACAAATAAGAACATACTAGTTGACAACATATGTCATACTTTAATGCTAGTTATGCTTAACAAAAACTCATAATTTATATGAATTAGTAACATTTTCTGATGTATATGGTCCTGAATATTTTGATTTCTGTAATTAATTGCAAACCTCAACTGCTTTTTCTTTCCAAGGAATAATGTGTAGGGATGATTATGACATAACTTCGGCCTATCAGAAAATATCGAAACCAATAGGTTATAGTGATAAATAATAGCTTTCTCAAATGTTTATCTATAAAAAAAGAAGACTGTATAATATATGTATGAGTATGTATGTGTGTGTGTGTGTGTGTGTATATATATATATATATATATATATATATATATATATGTGTGTGTGTGTGTGAGTATATATATATATATATATATATATATATATATATATATATATATATATATATAAAATCCATAAATATCCCTGTAAATAAATTCATATTTATGTCTGCAGTTGTATTAATTATATTACATGAGTTCATGAACATTAAGTAATGGGAAGTTCCAACCTCCTGCAAGTAAATAGAAAATTGATGTCTCTTTTAAAATTTATAAGTTGTATAAATTACATATAACAGTGTAAATATATTTTATTAATACCTATAATACTAAAAAGAGATAAGACAGAAGAGTTGTACTTCCTGTAATAAGAATATATTTTAGGTACAACTCATTTCGCTTCATTACTTCTTTCACTTAATTGTAATCAGTGGTCCCTGATCTCCAAATAAAGATGCAACTTCAGGTCAGGCTGACCACACTACAGTTATAAGTTCTCCAAGAGAAACCAGCTAGTGAAGTTATAATCATGAAACAATATTCGACAAATGTTTTCAAATCTTTATAGATTTACCTTCAAGATAAGGAAAATATATTTCAAATTTAAATACACACATATACAGGAAGTTTCATCAGACATGACCACCCCCTCAAAATTCCATTGTTTTTGGAATAAAAGGGTGAAAATCGGAGTCTTCAGATATTTTCCTGAGTAATTCTGTAAACTTGTCCAGCACACCTAACTTTGAAATTTCCAGTGGAATGGTGTATTCTTTATGACAGATTATTATAGAAAATCTAATTCTGAGAATACTTTATTCCCGTGAAATTTTTAATCTGAAACTTCTTTAAATCAGAAAAAAAATTGTAATATATTTAACACATATCTTAGGGAATGTGCCATACTGGGTTCCTGGTGAAGACCAGGGAGCTGTAATGTCAGAAAAAGGGAGGACATTATTGATTCAAATGATTCTCCAGCTTTAATTCTTAACTTTGGAATATACAGGCATGGTCCACATCTGCTAAGGCATCAGCCTTGACAACATTCAGATCATCTCAGTTTATTCTTAACATAAAACCTTGTACATTGTCATCTTTTAAGCAGAATTTCATCATAGTAAAGAAGCCATAGAATTAGATTTTTTATACAAATCCTTCATTAAAAATATACCCTACCATTGGAAATTCCAAAGTTAGGTGAGATGGATAAGTTCACTGAGGAAGTAATCTTAGGAAAGTATAGATGATCATACTTCATCATAATGGCCTCCTTAGTTTCACCTCTTTATTCTAATAACTATAAAATCTTCAGGGGGTGATACGGGTTCGATGGGATATATGCATTAAGAAAGTGTGGTTATGAATAGGGTAATATAATAAAGAATTCATAATGTCTTCATCCTTATGAGTTGGATTGAAAAATATTATATAAGCAATCTCTTTGAAAATTTTATATCCTACAATTGTTATTGACCTTTCCTCTAATTCAAATATTAACCAAGTTATTTGTAGTTTTTAAGTTTTCTGACTTCAGTAAACCTCTACTCTTACTCATCTGACATTAAAAATAATAATTAACAAGGACAACATCTCTTCTGTGAAGAGTACCCTTGGGATTTGACGTCTAATAACCAATTAAAATTCTTTTTTACCAAAAATCAGTTAGTAATGGTAATTTTTAAAGAAATAACTCTTCAATTGTACAATCCCTTCCTCTGTGTAGCTTTGCAATGCTCTAAAAATATTTTAACCATAATGGCTGCCTTTAATACCATTTTGATAACTAACTAGTTAAAAAACACTCTGGTACTCACCAAGGAGTAGATTATCTATCAAGGGCTGAGTTTAAGAAAATTAATTTACTTCTAATAATTAAGAATTATTCCATGAAGAATTTATTTGTTATTATAAAATGTATGCTTATAGAAGTAATTCATGGATTATTGGTGGTGGAGAAAGGAAAATAATAATCTAAATATATAAAGTTGTATAACAGGAGAGTACTGAATGTAAGATTCATAGGTTGGGTAGCTAATTTTATTATTAAGTCAATAAGGCTGAAATGTTTGCTGTGGTCTACTCAATAGCTCTTACAGTGCTTGTGGTATGAATAGTTGTATATATACACCAACCAGTAGATGGGCTGGTTAAAAATGAATAAATATTCATCAATGTTTCTAGGAGAATTCTTTTTGAAAGTGAAAGTAAACTATCAATTAAAAACAAAGATATCTATTTATAAATATATTTACAATCACAATTTAAAACAACAAACTTCAAAAAATAAAATAGCCAAAGAAACATACTAAAGTAAAAGGACACTAATCTTCATCATCAGATAAAATTATATGTTTCTTCTTTACAGTTTCCTTTTTTAAATCATCCTCAGAATCACTACTGTCTATAATTCTTAAACGTTTATTAGATTTAGTATTTGCAAGACCTTCTCTATCCTCATCAGCAACAACTTGGCTTACAACAGTGGTTGAGTCATCATTGTCACTATCACTATCTAATTGTAACAGTTTTCTTTTTTCAGAAGAAATTGGAACGTTCTGTACACTTTCTTCTTCTGAATCAGAATTAAGAATACTTTTTCTATAATTTGAGTTACGGTTTAAATTTGGCGAATGATTTTCTTTCTCTTTAGAAATATTAATTCCTTCATTATAGAGTACTTCTCTGCATTGTTCAGCAACAATTTCATTAAAATCTTCAGTACTAGCTTCATCAAAGTTTTCAAGGCTCCATTTTTTATTATTTTCCTTCTTTTTCCTATTAATTTTTGCTTTAATATTTTTCTCTTTCTTGGTAGCCTCAGTTTTATCAATAAGCACATTCTTTTTTGATACCTTGTAATTATCCTGTGTGCTTGGGGAATAAGTCTTATTTTCTGGACTTGCATTGGAAATTCCTTGGGGAGTAGATGGACTTTCTGGGCTTGAGTCAACAGTACATGTTGAATTTGGTTCTTTTCCAGTTAATTCCCTGTTCAAAAAATGAAATGAAATGTGAGTAAATATTTGAAAAATAGAGAACATTTTATTAATGATAATCTAACTTTTAGTATTAGGAATTACTAGACCAGATCCGTATAAACAATGCAGTAAGGTAATATACTCACAAAATAAGAGGTTGTATAATGGATGAAGAGGAAAGCATAGATTATTGACAATTGTTAATTTGAAAGATAAAGTTCATTAACCAGCAAAAATAATAAATATTCATTTTCTTAGAATAATAAATATTATCTAAATGCTATTCAAGTAAAAGCTAACACAGAACTAAAGCTGTGACAAAATTTACCACACCATACTGCTTTTTAAAATTGATTGAATGACAAACACCTAGGAATAATAAATAGAGGGGCTCAGGTTAGCCATGTGAGTTAAAGCGTTGCCTTTAACTTTCATGGTAAACCTAGAGTGGCGAGTTCAATTCCACTTGGGCAAAGGAATTTATTTAGTGACGGAATTCATTAACGTTCTTTTAAACTTCGTCGCTGAGAACTCATTATAGTTGTCATGTGCGACGTATTTCCAGCGGTGTCCTTGATGTGGTGGTCCACAATATTTCGCCGATTTTCCAACTAGCTTCTTCTGGTGGTCAAATTCATTAAATAAAATCTTTGGGCCCACCCTGGCTAGAAAAGGGTGGTAACCTGTCGATAACCCGTCCCAATTAGCCTGAGTTGTAAAAAGTGGGCTTTAATAAATAATTTAATTTTAGGAATAATATAAATGAAGGGAAATTACAAGTAAACAAAGTAAGTAGTGAACACATTGAATAACAGGCTACGACCCATTTCTAGCCAGGGAGGTACTAATGATATTATTTAATTTATTACTAAATAATTTCCTATTGCCCAGGTGGGAACTGAACTCATAGCTGATAAGTGAATTAATGAATGTCTTAACTCACATAAGCAATATAGACATTTCTCTCATTTCTTTTTCATCTCTCTCATAGATACTGTAAACAACATATTAAAAAAAAAAGTTGAAGTAATTAAAATCATTAAAATGCTTTACTGAATTAAAACTCTGTGAGAAGAGTGCATGAGATCATTAATTTTTGTTAATATTCCAAATTTCAGTAACCTCAAGAGAAAACACTGATTTAACCCTTTCATTGCGCAAAGCCACTATAGTGGCTTGATCCAATCAATAACAGTTGATGTTGTCAATAATGAGAATACCCCATTTGTTATTATTATTGTACCGTAGCAAACAAAATATACTTACTTTATCATTTTATTAATGCACTCCAAGTTTGAATCTATATTGTCTGCATCAATAATTAAATCAATCAGTTTTTTTCTTATTCTGAAATCATTTTCTTTCCACTCAGCAGGAAATCTCCAATAAATCTCCTGTAAAAGAAAAATAAACAAATAAGTTGCATTTATTTTGGATTAATAAAAAATAAATGCACTACTAGTGTGCAGATGTATTGATAAAAGAATATGTAGTATCTGGGTAAAAGGAAAATTCAGAAATATATTGTTGATCAGTATGCATACACCTTAAGAGTTTGGAGAGGAAGAAGAGAAAGAAACCTCTTTTGCTTGCCTGACCAAAGTATTCAATGAAATTTAGCTAAACATTTTTCAGGGAAATTCAATTTCAGTTTTGATAATATCTGGCTCAGCAATTTTTTAGTAAGAACCAGTTCATATTGTTACGTTTATTACAAAAATAATACTAACGTTGATTATTAGAGTTCTTTTGGATTGCAAAATTAAACACACAAGCTTTAAAGTTTTTATCACTGCACAATTTATTTGACAATGCACTACACACTTGATAAATTATTCTTAACTACTTACAATATGCACTGACAATTTCACTTCTTATTGCACAGTACAATAACACACAAACACGCGAATCACTGAAGATCACAAAATACGGCACTATACTAGTCTTCACATAAACACGACACTGCACTGATCTTCACATAAAACAACATACTGAAATTAAAAGCTCTGTTCACTAGCTGTACTAAACGCACTGTTATTCACTAAAAGAGAACTGAGAACAAACTAACTGTCGAGGAATCTGGGCCGCATTTATAGACGGGCGGCGAGAACACAGACAAAGAGCCCAGACTGGGCTAGATCCCAGATGAGCATCACCGAGAACATTCCTGACACCAATGGTCGTTCTATCGGTCGACTTCTTTCATTTACTTCATACTTCTTAAATACTTGCTTAATTCTTCGTAATTTTTCAAGTACACAGTTTTCCCAACACGATGTTCTGGCCCATATAGAATTATCAGGAGATAGACAGATTTGTAACATGATATATTTCTCATTTGCCTACTACAATACTACATATCTCATAGTAAACAGCATTTGCTTTACAGATCCTGTTTGAAATTTCTGTCAGAGTCCTTTTGATCTGGGAATAATTTTCCTCAAGTATACATAATATTTGGCTACTTGCTGCTCTTAACCATCAGGGACTTTAAGTCTTCGCAATGTATAGATTATTTTCAGTCCTATATTTTAAATTGAAATCAGTTATTTGTAACAGTGATTTTAGAGAATTGACAATAATTTAAAAATGTAATTTTGCAAGAAATTAATTAGAAGCATTGCTTAATCTAAAGTGCACAAGAATGGCAGAAACTTCAAGATTATAACTTTAAATAATTAATTTTTAATTCAATAAAACTAATTTAAAAATTATTGCCTAATTTTATTTAGTATTGCTTCAAATAAAAGCAATTGACTTCATGAAGACAATTAGGTATATGTATTTTATAGTAAGAAACAATTTGTAAATGTACTAAAATTACCTCCACATAGTTGTAGAGCAGAAATTTGTTTAAAAAATTACACAAAATCACAGATCTGTAATATGTAACCAGTTCAAACAGATTACGTCTGTCCTGAGAAATGCTAAGATTAAAGTAGAAAAGTAAATTGGGAAAGAAAATGAATACTACAGTTAAACAGTTTTATATTCTTTAGAAGCCACATACTAAATTTCAACAGTAATCGACCTTCTCTTTTATCTATTTAGCCCAGCTTGCACGAGCATGTATGTACATGTGTACATACACACACACACACACACACACACACACACACAGAGTATCCTACAAGATGTTCCCCTCCTCCATAACTTTTTTGATTTCTCATAAGGGAAATCAACTATTGAGGTTGCACGCATGATGCAATTTTCAAAATATTTCTTCAAATTTCTCTCGATATTACCCAGGAGAAGAAAAAAATGAAGTCCATTCAAAACTATATATATATATGTATATAGTCTGTTAATGGTCTAGTGGTCATTTTTGTTTGATCGTTAGCAAATTTATGCTATTTAAACATTTTATGCGAAAATAAAGATCAAGTTTGTTAATGACTGAAAACCGACCAGTGGGAGTTTAGAGGGGGGAATTTAAAAAATTTGAAATATCTGTTATTATAATTTGGGTCGAAGAATTGTATAGAATCAATCTTATCACAAATGTAATGTACTAAAAACGTTGCTATATTCATGTTTTCCATAAATTATATATTAACTGAGATATTTGCATGGTTTATTGGGGGGAGAGAATTGATTCCAACAGTTTTCTCTCTATTTTAGCAAGGATCGCAAATCTTAAGTTACTTTTGATCTATTTTAACTAGAAATATTATTTCATATTCTGATTCTAAGACAAATTTAAAGAAGACCCCTCACTTGATATTGTACATAAACATAAGGAACAACATACTTAATAATTATATTAAAATGAGGATTTTTGTACTAACTCAAGTACTTTACAAACCCCTGAAGTACTCTACAAACCTCCCTGATATTTAATTTATTTTTTTATTTGTTTGCTGTCAGCTAAACCCATGATTGGAACCTCTTAACAAATAATTTTCAGAGACAAAAATAAAAAAGTATGAGATTTAGATGTTTGTATAGTAATTGATTTGGTATTAAAACGCTCATATTAGGTCAAAAATAAGTGACATTTTCTACAAATAATATACTTACTTGATCAAGAGGCTTATAAATTCCAATTGAACTTAAGAAATTCTTAAATGTGTTATTTTCAATAGAAAGGATTGATTCATCTGATAGAGGTAGTAGTGGAACTTCTACTGGATCATCATCCAGGTCCTCCATACAATCAGTAATGCTGCTGCTAAGCCAACGCAAACCTTCAATTAAATCTAAAAAGAAAAAAAAAATGAAATACACTGCCATCTATTTTGTTTAATATGTAATAAACTTGAAATGCTGGACCTACTAAGGTAGGTTTAGCAAGTCTATTAAGACCAATGCCATAACTCATGCGGAAAAAATGAGTATTAGCCAGTATGACATCTAGTGGACATCCTTGTAACTATTCACAGGCCTCTCAGTTCGAGTTTGAATGAGCATGGGAGGAGGCCGTGCCAGTGGGCGTTGCCCTATAAAGGGTTATATGTCAAGCCCAGCCCCACTGACGAAGAATTTAGACTAGCAGGTAAGTTAGCATTAGAATAATTCTCCAAAACACCAGTGGATTAAATGACATTAAGTAGAAGTCAGTTCTAAAGATTTTGAATTTTATAATCCAAAACGATTTTTTATAAAGTAAAATATAATCTAAGTACTATCTACATTTTATTTTTTTAAAACCAATTATAACTAAGATATTAAAAAATTGGTATTTCGATGTTGAAAGAAGCCACCATTACTGTTAGTTATATTACTTGTAATTTAGTTAAATTAATGTAGCCAAATGCCATATTCTCTTTATATAAATTAAAAAAAGAAAATTTCAATGCTGTAATGTTTCCTTTTAATATCAGTGAATAAGTATAATGCAGTAGTAATATATATTTCCTAAATAAAATTTACATAAAAAGTTGGCTAAAATAAATAGTATGGGCAGGGGGGGGGTTTAAGACAAAAACTGACTTGTGTACATTAAATTAGTTCCAAAATAAAGTTATTTTCCAGGTAAATTACTACAACAATAATTTGAAGAAACTGTGTGTATTCCAGGAGTTAAGTTGGCAAAGTATCATCCTTACATCCTTCTCATCCTCATTCCCCCCCCCCCCCCCGACAATGGTCATGAAAAATAGAAAGCCCATGACAAATACATATACATCTTGGAAGACCTTTAAATTCAATGTGTACAATATTGGGAGATGGGGAAGGGGGGGGGGAATTATTCTAATGTGACTATTAGAAATGTTTTCAAGTATCTAAGAACAAATGCACGCAAAATTTCATGAAATTAGATCCCCTTGTTTTAAAGATATGAGTAATTGGAGACACAATAGTGAGATGAATTATTGGTTATTCATTGATGCAGAATTATTTCTGAAGACAACTGACCCCAAAAATAAATTTCAGATTAAAATAATTACTGAGCTGCATAAATCATATATTATTGTAATGGTAATCTCAATACGACTTACATGGATGGAGACTTTTTTCCATATGAATACTTTCTGTTGTTTGATACAAATCAGGAATATATTCCTTAGCACGAATTTGTTCCCTTGATTCTGCAAAAATAGTTGGTTCTTCATCCTCATCTTCTTCAGAGGATTCAGAATTACTTTCCTCTTCATTTGATTTTTTCTTTCTAAAAGAGTTTTTCTTGTTTTTTTGGAAGTCTTTTGTACTTTGAGCACAACCAAGCCTGACAAGAGCAGTAGCTACAATTCGACGGGATCTTGGCTGATTTAATTTGGCAATAATTACAGCCAGTGGATCTAGAAACAAAATATCATTTGTATAATGATATAAAAAGATTGGCATAATGGAACATGACATTTATGAATTCTTATTTACCTTCTTCATTTTTGAACTCATTATGTAGAGCCTTTAACTCTTCTTCTTGTTCTTCTGTCCAAGTAGTTACAATACCCTAAAACAGACAATTAGAAAGGATAATTTCAGTAGAAAATAGTAATAATACTCTTTTCACAATTTTATTTTAAATTTATATTATTTCAAGAAAATTAGTTGAATGTAATTGTTAATTACTGAATCAAATACTATATAAAGGGTATAAGATATGTAGAACAAAAAAAAATCGATAAGGATCAATAAGAAGGCCAAGTCCTCTACTGTTTTTAATATTATGCAAAGTGCACTTTCGGAGTCAACACTTCATCCTCAGTGCCTGCTGATTAAAGCTGCGTAGCCTGGACCACGACCGCTGGGCGACAAAAAAAATCGCTTTCTGTAGAGGGACTACAGAGAAGAAATAATAATAGTTCTGTCAAGGGCCTTCTCCCTACTGATTTGAATGGAATTGCTTTAGTGTGTAGTGCCTAGTGAAAAACAAATTCTGTTAAAGAGAGAGAATGCACTTCTCATGCGTTCGTCAAAAATAATATATTAAAGTTTGCCTGAAAGGCTTGAGATGTTTCGAATACATATGTTCTTATATATGAACACGCCTATTTCTATCATCAAGTTAAACATTTTATTGTGGTGTTGAAGAATAGAATAAATTTTAATACAATCCTCTCTAGATGTTATTTTGTGATTCTGTTCAATCAAGTACAAGCAGTTTTAGGGATGCTTGATAAAATTTTTAACTTGATGAAAGATATATATGACAGTGATCTGATGATAATGAAAATATAGGTGTTAAGTATAAAACTGTTAAAGATTTTTTTTATTTCTAGGGCTAGAAAATTTTAAATATATTTATTAATTGTAAAATAAAATAATAACAAATAAATGGGTAAAGGTAAATAAAACTGTTTAACAATATTATCAAAATATCTGTGTTATTATTGGTAATTGTTATATACTTATGTATTCAATTAATAGTAATATATTTCTTGTATAATATTAAATATTTCCTTATACCTATTATATTTTTGACAGAAACTATTCAAGTTTTCTTTAAGTATATGGAAAACGTTAAAATCCAAATGATAATAATTAAAACCACTTTTTAATTATTAATTAAAATTAAATAAACGTCCTAGAAAAAAAAAAAAAAATTAGCCACTCCCGACTAGATTCGATCTCTAGATCTGTATTGAGGTTACAAAAAAAGAGCGCTACTAACTCAGCCACGAGAACTCTTAAGAACATATATATTCAGAACACCTCAAGCCTTTCAGGCAAACTTTAACATTTTTTTAGACAAACACGTGAGAAGTGCGTTCCATCGCTTTAGCAGAATATATTTTTCATTAGGTACTACACACTTAAAAATTTCCGTTCAAATGGTTGGGGGGAAGGCCGTGCACTCCCCTTTTGAGGAGAGGCTACAGAAAAGACATCTCCCCACTCCTCCCAACTTACAGGTTAATCATCAGTATAGTACTAACTTAAGTTAAATAATAGTAATAATATTTCCTCTATTATGAATATAATTAGGGTTTTTAGTTTCCAGCCTAAGTAAAACCCCACTCCTACTCATGTCATGTTGACAATAAGCTGTTATATTATGAACCATTTTATTCCATGCTTAAATACAAAATATTGAAATATATATCTTTGAACCGTGTACTGAGTGATGTAGTGTGATGACATCATCAATTAAGATTTTGCGGTCGTGTATTATTTAAATATAATAAAATCCTTTAAAGAGTATTAATAGTTCATACTTCTTTAGATATTGAGAAATAGTATCTAAATACTGGCTGCAGTCTATTAAAAAATGTTGCCATTGAGTGGGTTAAGTCAGCATTTTGCCTTAGTTTACTCTTAGTCAGAGTTCGTAAGATATATATAATTGTAAATATACAGTGTTGGAAATATGTCTTGTCCAGTCCGTAATATGAATGGGATATTCATAACATGTCAGTCTCTATGCAGCAGTTGTTGCACATGAGTTGAGGCAGACCGAGCCAGTTTTGCAACTATTGAGCTGTTGACTTAAGTACTCTGGGGTACTGTAATTTTAAACTAATTGTTTAGATTACTTTCAATTGTGTTCAGGTTAGAAATAAAATTATGTTATTTAAGAAATAATTTTTTAAATGAGCAACTTACTTTTTTATTAGTTTTTTCTATATATAAATCTAATTCCTTCATTTTCTTTGAGATTAACCGTTTGCTTTTCTCATTAATTAGATTTTCGGTAATCCAGGTAACCATATCTGTAATGATAATAAAAATAATAATACTATATAATAATAGGCACCAAGGATTTAAATCCATCAAGGGAAATAATAAAAGATGCACAGCTGCATGCAGAACTGTTTGCAAGTATTTAAAATCCCATTAATATATGTTAATAAAACATAAAGATGGTTTATTTCCCCTGGTATGGATTTTATTTTTTTTTAATTATTTTTAGAATAAACCTCTCACCATAATAATAATTTATAGCATTGCTATAGTGCATTTTATCAGTTTTCCGAACTTCCAATCCACATGTGATAAATATACATATATATGCATGTTGATGATTGTTTCATATGTACATCAATAGCTGGTTTATTTCCTTTTAGAGAAATCTGCTAACATTTGACAGAAGGGTTCATGTGAATAGACTCCTGTCTAAACACTGCATCAAGCTTCAACTGGAGCAGTATTGATCACTTGAACAACAAAGTTGTTGTGTTTTTTTACAAATGTGCACTGCATGTTGCACAGTGGTTTTACAACTGTGTACTAGCCCCAACTACCATTGTATTTCAAGGACAATTAGTTATAGAATGGTGTGGAATCTATCTACATACCCTTACCAAACAATTGTGTCATTAATAAATGTTTCTGCACATTGGATAAGTTCTTCTGAACTAGGATCTGAAACCTAAGTTAACATATAACTTAAGTTTCACCCTCAAGTGAATGTAGAGATTATTGCTATGGACTGACCAGAGCTTATCCTTCTGACATGACATACTGGGGTAGTTTGCTGCCTAGCACATTATTGTTCTATTTGAAGAAAGGGATTCTGTTTCACGATACAAATACCTGTTCCTTATGTAAATAAAGTAGTAATATTAAGCTCCAAAAAACTGTAGGAGTTAACATTAATTATTTAGAATAAATTTAGAATAGTTTTAATTGTTACTTAAACTTTAAAATATCAATAAATAATTTACAGCTTGAAATAATACAAAAAATATGAGGTCTCATTTTTATTGCCTTTAAGGCATTTCAGTTGATATTTATTTTTGGATAAGGCATTTCAGTTGATATTTATTTTTGGATAACTACAAGAATACAAAAGTCAAAAATGTATATTTCCAGCATATGTCATGTGGTTTGAAAAGCCAATTGGGTTTGTTAATATCTATCAGACGGTAACCTATGGAACATATGTATGACTCTAGATGTGGAACTTACCTAATGGATTCTTTCAATGCAACTACTCATAATTTGAAACAGTTGTATTTAGCTAGTTGTAATACTCATCCCACTAAATGTTCTAATGACTTAAAATCCTTTGAAGGATGGTAAATTAAGCTGGTAATCTTTTCAAAAGCTGCTCATTTACATATTACAATTCTACAATGAAAATGATATTTAGTATCATCTTGGACTTCATGCTCCTTCTTAATTTGAGTCAATTTATTTTGAGCTCCTTGCAAGTGAAAGTGGAAGAAAAATATATTGGTTCAATATATTTAATTTTTTATTTGCATTTAAAATACTTGAGGAGTTCAGGAAGTTTTGATATATTTATCCAATCGAATTATCAAGGGAGACATTTCAATGAATGGTAACTGATGTATTTAATAATATCATTACGTGATACGAGAAATTTTATAAGACAAGATTCTTATTTCCAATTAAAATTTTATGAACATTTATGCAAAATCATCAATTCCATACTTATTGTTAGTTAATGAAAAATCATTACCTTCAGAAGGTTTAGTCTCAAGATATTCTTTATGAAGCCTCCTAAGTTCATCTTCTTCATGATCTTCCCAAACTTGTTTTGTTGAAGAGGACCTTTTAATGAAAATTATGTTTTTACACAATGAAAGAATATTTTCATAAATATTTACTTTACAACAAAAAAAACAAAATAAAAAAAATCAATAAAAAAATCAACAACAAAAAAAAAAACAATACAATAAAAAAATCATACTTTTGAAAAGAGCCATAACCACATTCTATTTCATAAGCTTCTTTAGCATTTTTTAAGAATAAGAGTTCCATAAAAACTTTTTTGTTTACAGCCGCTATTTCAACAAATTTCCTTATTATATATACTGCTAAACCAGCTAACTCCTAAAATAAAACATAATAAATTGTCATTTATTGGTAAATATAAATTGTCTATTCTTTTGCAGTTCTACAATAAGCTTAGATAACAAAAAGTGGTAACTCAAGAGTTAAAAATCCAATAATTGCTATTTGTTAATTATTAACAAAGACATTTTCTCTGGTACATGAATTAAAAAGAAACTAATAACCTAATATAAATAACACTTTTAACTAATAGCCAAAATGAGTAAAAAGAAAAGCAGAATAAATTGATTTAACTCAAGGAGCTAAACATACATAAACTGAGCTCTGTAACCCCTGTAACATTGTCCCAAAGGAACATTTTAAATAAAGGTGCAAGTACCTTGAGGATTCGGCCTGTCTACTTGTCAAAGAAAAAAAGAACAAATAAAGTATAATACATAATTAATATAACACACTAAAAAAGCTTAAAATATAATGAATCCCACTACACTTCTTGGCCTTGGAAATTTTTGTCAAATGGATTTCTTCTGATTCCTGTCTTGGCCAATGCCTTGTCTTCCACCAACAAGTTGACCATTCTTTGTTGTAAACGTCCAGGAACCACAGGGAAACAGGATGCTTTTCCACAGCATTACTGTACTGCTCATGCCCAAACTATCGGCACTATTCTTACAACAGACTCCTTTGTAAGACAGGGTCTTATCTCGAATATTAAGTGAGTTATATGTATTTTCAAGCTTTCAGCATCAAAAGTCTCCTGCCTCAAGGAACTGAGAACATTTGCAGATTCAGTTTACAAAGGCTTATTACTATGAGATAAATAGGGAACAGATGGTGAGATGAGATGGACCAGTGAGTCATACCGGCATGTGGGAAATGTTAGTTTACGTATCCCTTGAGTGATGGGCTCCTTAATGGGCATATTCCGATTTTGCCTGGGATCAATAATGTCTTGTTAAAATGTTATGTTAAATCGTTGGTAGTAAGAATTTAGTGTACCATGTCCTGTTACTAATTGTGTAATGTAAAAGTCTGTCTGTATGTATTTGCTGTTGAAATATGTGTTAATGTTTGGGATGAAAAGTTTTAAATGTTGTCCTTTTTTAGTTACAGTCCATTGTTGTTGCCATTTTTCAGTTAGATGAGCTTTTAACATATATTTTACGTGGGCTTTGGAGATTTTATTGTAACATTCTGGTAATTGGGAATCTTTTGAAGCAGACTTAGCAGCTCTATCGGCCAATTCATTTCCAAAATTATCAGAATGTGCTTTAACCCATGAAAAGTATCTATATATATATAAAATTGTAACCTCTGTCTGTACATTGATTTTTTTCACGAAATTTCACGATAACTTTTCGTTTCACATGTCATAGACACCATATCTGCATTTTGTTTCTTTCGTGTATGTTTGTTTGTTTGTTTGTTTGTTTGTTTGTTTGTTTGTTTGTTTGTTTGTTTGTTTGTTACCTTTTCACGCATAAACGGCTGAACCGAATTTTATGAAACTTGGTATGTATATTACTACTAGCCCAACTTAGACTTTAGGCTATATTAATTTTCTCTGAGACGAACAGGAGTGGGGGTTATAAGGGAAGCCTGAAATTAAAAATAGCGATATTTTGTTTTCTATTGGTTTTTCACCAAATATGCACATAACAAAAGTTGTTTATTTTGATATTTAGAGTAACTTTTGTTATATACACTTTTGTCGTATATCGAAGTTTAAATACGTTATACGCTAAAAATTATAGCGCGAGTCAACAATATTATTTGCCGAAAAAGACTCAACCGAAATAAATAAAACTCGGTATGTGTATTATCAGTGAAGCTTTCATTATAATAAGCCATACCAACATTTCTATGGACGGGCAGGAGTGGGGGTTATAAGGTAAGCCTGAAATTAAAAATAGCGATATTTCGTTTCTTATTGGTTTTTTTGCAAATATAAATATGACAAAAGTTGTTTATTTTGTTATTTGGAGTAACTTTTGTTATATACACTTTGGTCGTTTACCTAAGTATAAATGAGTTATACGTTAAAACTATAGCGGGCACTAACGGCTGACCCGAACTTAACAAAACTCGGTATGTCAATTAGCATTAATTCTTCCATGATTATAAGTTATATTAAAATTTTTAAATTCGAACGGGAGGGGGGTTAAAAGGGAGGCCTGAAATAAAAATTCACCATATTTACATGTATAAGAGACGAGAAATATAAAAATATCGAAGACAGTGAAGCCTTATCGAACAAATATTCTATTATTAGCAAATCCACGGCAACGACGGGTATCAATCCTAAACACTGGGACGGGTAAATGTCAAAATATTGTGCAATGTAAAGCCTGCTAAAAAATACCATCACCATTCAGCCTCAAATGAATTCCCGGGCGAAGCCGGGTATCTGAGCTAGTATGTTAATATGATTTAATTCTGCTATAAGTTCTCTGATTTGTGTTGTTAACGGGTCATAGGTTGTACGGTTCTGTAGTTTTTGTATCGTTACTTTACTGTCCGTGTATATACAAAGTGTATTATGTTGTGTATGTTCAGTTTGTATTTTTTGTAAGGTTTTCAGTATAGCGTATTGTTCTGCTTGAATATTTGTGCAGTAGTGTCCCAGTTTAAATTTATGTATCTCTGTCAATTCCTGATCAATGAATATTACACTTGTGCAGCCTACATTTTTTCCATCTTTACTCCCATCTGTATATATTTCCGTTTTAAAAGGTTTATTTCCTTGATGTATTAATATATTTGGAAATTTGCCGGGGTGATACCATCTTTTATATTCTAATTCTGATTCAACAAATTCAGCTTGAATATCGTTTGAATTAATAGACTTTTTAAGAAGATTATATTGATCAACAAAAGTATGTGCTAATAAATCGATGGGGACCATTTTAGCTAGAACGCAGGCTGTATATATATATATATATATATATATATATATATATATATATATATATATATGTATATATATGTCTGTTAATGCTCTAGCGGTCGAAATTTTTGTTTGATCGTTACGAAACTCGATATTTAACCGTTTTATGTAAAAAGACAGATCAAGTTCGTTAATGGCTGAAATCGTACCAGAGGGAGGGGGGGTTTAGAGGGGGGATTTTCGAAAATTCGAAATATCTCCGTTATTATGCATCGGATCAAATATGTGTATAGAAGCAATCTTATTGCAAATTAAATTTACTATAAATATTGTTATATACACTTATTCTCTATCTTGAATATTAACAGAGATATTTGCATTTTATGAAGTCTGTGGTCGGGTGTTGTTCAGGTTAGTTCAGCAGCTTTCGGCTCTGGCGGAAGCTTCTAACCTATCCTGGCCTTTCTAACCTTACCTAACCTTCTTTACTTTGTGAGATTTATGCAAATACGTTCTGTTCATCCACACCACCCCCCTTCTTTAGTTCTTGGACTACTAAAATTTGAGTTATTAAAATATAAATTATTCTTACAATTCAGAAGCCGTTTCAGTTGGGAGTTTATTAAAATAAACTGAAAGATTTCTCATTACCGTTTGTATTTACTTATGGTGGTGTTGTGTTACCAGTATGCAGATTTCTCTATTGCTAAACTTCACATAGGAAATCTGCTTAGTTTACGCAGGCCCTTAGTGACGGACTTTTTACATAAAAAGAATTATTTTTCAGAATTAAAAAAATATTGATGCTATAAAAAGTTAGAGCATAAGTAAAGCTGACAAATATTTCAAGACCTTTAAACCTTGCCATATTAAATAAATTAATACAATTTCTCTAGAAGTTATGATGAAGATGAAAATAAGACATAAATTAATGAAAGTACTTACTTTGAGTGCAGGATCCTTAGATTCCAAAATTCTTTTAAACTGTATAAATAATGAAGCTTGAAATAACATCGAAGGAAGCTTGCAATCCCAAGCAATGCGATGCAACATTTTTGCAATACAATGATTGGTAAATGAAGAATTAGTTTCATAGGTTGAAAGTAATGCAATACATACTCCCATTACTTTAGATGATGCAAATCTGAAAAAGAAAATAATACAACTAGGTATTAAAGTATATAAAACATAGTATAAGTCTGAAATTTTGTCTTAAACAATCAGGTAAAAAACAATTTGTTTCCTTATTTTTGTAAATTTCTTATTACAAATAAAAACCTGTCACTCTGCGAAACTAGGGAAGAAAAGGTCTCTCCACTCTCACAGTTACCAGTAGTGCCAACACCTCAAAGCTTAATGGATAATAAAAACATGGTTGAATGGAAAGAGAAAAAAAGTTGCATGGCATTAAGAGAATTGATGTATCAAACCCTTTTATTAGGAGAGAAATATAATATTGTGATTTATATTGAATCATTATAATTGCTATAGTAAATAAAACTAATTTTAGCAGATTCACTGTAATGGAAATTAGCAATTCGGGTTGTAACCAAAATTTTGGGTTGTTGGCAAAATTTGTGAAACATTCAAAACTTTCTTCAAATGTCCATCAATCAATCCAAGAAAAAGATAATACATAGAAAGGGAAACAAATATGAATGAGGCAGAATTGGAGAAGCCTAGCATAGACTGCATTGCATGGCTTAAGATGGCGGCAGAGGTCCAGGTCCTGCAATGACTGTGGTGTCGAGTAGTCCATTAATAGACAAATAAAAACAAGTAAGCCATAATGGCATAATTATCTGGTGTTTAAGGAGTTATGTGTTGTCTTTTGAATTTGTAAAACTACCCCCCCCACCACCAATTCAAGAATATCTTTGTGCTCTGAAAATACATAGATATTTATACAAATTTGGGCATAATTTTTATCATCTGTTATGCAGAATTAGAGAAAGTTTTTGAAAATCACATCATAAGTAAGCTACATCCTCAATTTCCCTTTAGAAATATCTGGTAAAGAAGGTATTAAATAGTTCATACAAATACATTAGGCTGGGCTTATATTAATATAGCTATTGTAAATATGGTTATGAAATTTTTATCAGCTATATCTAATAAAAAATAATTTCATTAAATGGATTCTATAATTATCCTCTCATCTCAATAATCTTGATTATTGGAGTTCTATTGTTACAATACACCTATTGAAAGTTAAATTTTGGCAATGGGTCTTCTGTAATTTTTAAAAGAACAGTTTCCAAAATAACCTACCCAATCTGAGTAACATCTACAAGTGACAAAATAAAAGTAAGAATACCATTCAGCATACCTTTTAATCAAATCTAAGAAATCCACACTTTGTTCAGAAAAAGTTGGATAAATATCTTCTTCCTCCCCATCATCATCATCGCTTCCATCTTCCTGTTCAGCATCATCTAAAAAATAAAATTGGAAATTTGATGAAGGCAGCTATAATTGATATAAAACAAAATACAAATAAAATAGGTACACCATATTACTTTGTTAATCAACCAATAGGTAAGGTAATTAAGTAAAAAATCTCTTGTAAACATTGTTGCACAATGTTATTAGCAAAAAATTATTTCCAAAATTTAATAGAACTACACATGAAAGTATTAGCAAGCAATAGTCAGATGGCTACAAAATATCAAATAAATGTCCATTATCATATTCACATTTTCTTCTAGAACATAATTAAGAGTATTTCACAGCCCTTTTTCACTGATGTGGGACAGATCCAATCCTTCCAAAATAGTTATAGGTGATATGAAAAGTTTTATATTCTGTTGATTTATTTTATTAAGTAAAATGTTTAGGAATACAGTATGTTTGAAATTGTGGATTCCTAAAGAAACCAGAGGTAAAAGTTAAATCTATTTATTCCATTAGATAGATATTTATTCAACCTTCTATTCATGACAAAGGTAAATGCTGTTATTGTGGTAGAAAAATACATAATCATTTTTTCAGTTACTCTTAAAGAATTTGTTTTTTATATTATTTCCTATTTATTTTTACTTCAGTGTTCTAACTAATAAAGAAGTCTATCACGAAAATAACATCACTTTATTCTTCTGAGAACAACAATTTCTGTTCACCAATCTGTTCCTCAAGTAAATAAGAATATTTTATTTTTAAATTAACCATAAATTCCTAGATTCTTGTACATATTTCCTGAATTAAGAACCTATTATTGTCCATGAGCCTTATAATGATTTCAATAAAAGAATTACTTCAATATTTTTTTTTGTGATAGCAGCTACTAATTGATATGGATCTTTCATGTATTATTAAAGTGTTTTCATATCTAATATTGTACATTTAAAAACATTTGATTCTCATAAATACACTAGAATGATTGGAACATCAACGTTTGAATGATAAAACTATTTTAATATGGCTCCATTCTTGGTGGGGATTTTGCTTGTAATGAAAATAGTAAAAAAAAATGTATGAAAATAATGAACCAGTTATTATTATTATTATAAATCATATCATATCTATTATATAAAAATATATACCAGCTATGTGATAATAATTAAACTCAATATAATTAAAAACTGAAACATTAATTTCCAAAATGTTTGGGACCACCAAACGCCTGAACCATGAAAAAAATCCAACAATTAAAATATTTTCTTCGAAAAAATGTAATATACTATATCTATTATTAATTTAAAAAATCTATCAAAAGAAGAAATTGGAAAGACAAAACTAATCGTATCAGTATATTAAATTATTTTTAATCAATAAAAATTAAAAATTATAGTATTCATTGAATGAATGAAAATATTATTTATTATTCAGAATGAAATAAAAGATGTATTCATTGGAATAATTATTGTGCAACTCAGATATGAAAACTAATATAATACTCATCCAAATTCAGGCACTATTAGCAGATTTCTCTATAGGGAAATCAGGTTTGAGGTGGTACTCATGCCGCAATTTTTGAAAAATGTCCTGAAATGTCCATTGATCCTACCTAGTAGATGATGAAAATGAGGTCTGTTCAATACTTTATATATATATATATATATATATATATATATATATATATATATATATATATTTGTCTGTTATCACTAGCAATTTTTGATTGATCATTACCAAACCCGATATACAAGAATTTCATTTAAAACTAAAGATCAAGTTTGTTAATGGCTGAAATCAGACCAAAGGGAGAGGGAGCTTAGAGGGGAAAATTTCAAACATTTGAAATATCACTGTTGTTATGTTGGATCGAAATATTGTATAGAACCATTCTTATTGGAAATTTATTCTTCTGTTAATGTTGTTATATAATTTTTTTTTCTTTATATGGAACTTTAACTGAGATATTTACATTTTTTAGTTTTCATTCTGGATAAACTACCCCTTCGACTCATGTTACATAAACAGTACGCTATTATATAATAAACCACATTATTCGAAGCTTAAATACCAAGTATTGTTTCCAACAAAAATTTACTAGATGAGATTACTCCTTAGGCCCACCCTGGCTAGAAAAGGGTGGTAACCTGTAGATAACCTGTCCCGATTAACCATAGTAGCATAAAGTGGACATAAATAAACAAAATAGATGAGATTATGCAAATATGTTATGTGATGATGTTACCCATTAAGATATTTTGATTCAAAAAAGTTTATTTGATCTATAATATACCCTACAATTAACCGTTTCATTCAAGACCAAAGATGATATTATTTAATGGCTGAAATCAGCCTTGAGGAAGGGGGAATTAGAGGGGGGGGGAATAATTGAAATTTGAAATATCTCAGTTACTATGAGATAGAACCAAGAAATTGATATAATCAACGTTGTTGGAATTTTAGTTTTAACAATAGTTGTTAAATATTAAATGAGATGTGTATTTTCAAGTAATTAACTGAGTACACTTCAAATTGTTTATATAGACTTCTTATTCCGAGGGAAATAAGGAAGAGAGTGTGAGATGTGATGATCAGTGTGTCAGCAGCACATGGGGAGAACAGGAGAGTCAACAATTTTATTAGGCAAAAAAGACTGAACCAAACTAAAAATTCGGTATATAAATTAGAATTAATTCCACCATGATTATAAGATGGACTAACATTGTTAGGAACGAGCAGGAATGGGGGATATAAAAAATATTTGTGTTTCGCTTCCCATTGGGTTTTCGGCAAACATGTACATAACAAAAGGTGTTTATTTTGTTATTTAGAGCAACTTTTGTTACATATACTTTTGTTATATAAGGAAGTATAAACGAGATATGCTAAAAACTATAGCGGGAGTCAATAATTTTATTAGTGTTTAAGTATTTTTAATATAGGCATACTATGAATAATGATGTTATGTTTTTAGACAAGTTGCTATAATTTAAACCAAATAATTGAGCGGAAGTTGTGAGGAGATAACACAGCCGATTCCTGGCAGACCGCCTTTGATGGTGTAGACTTGTATTGGCTTTTGGCGGGATGAGGTAGTTGATTCTAAATAATTGAAAGTAAAGATTATTTTTGTTTTACAGCTAAACATTAAATGGCTTGTTTAAACAGCAGAAAGTATGTACTCATTGAACTTTACGTGATAATGACTTATACAACATTTATTATTTGCTCTTTTAGTGATGTTATGTTCTCCCCCAGAAATATTTCGTTAAATATCATAAATTATTTAAGCAAAACAATGTTAAAGGGGATTTTATTGGATAGGAAGATTCCCTTCCTAGTCTTGTCATTCTATCCACTAAGAGAATTACTGATTCACGCTTTCGACACTCTCATAGAAAAAGCTCTTGCGATTCCTCAAGTTTCCTAGTGTCAGCAGCTCCTTTTTTCTTGAAGTAGGAAATTTTTAGTACTTCTATCCTTATTCCATGTTTTCCTTTGGAATCCTCTCAGTTTATGCTTTTGCTTTTTGAATGTCTTAAAAATCAAAGACTGTCTTAATGTTATGCATTGATATATAGGCGTTACATTATTTCTCTCTGTTAATTTCAGTGGATGTTCAGTGAGTGTGTGAGTTTGTGTATACTTCCCTAAAATGACATGATTCCTACCTTCCATGTTTGTGTAATATCAGAAAATTAGTCTCTTCTACATTTATTCTCTGCTCAAGAACTTCTTTCTCTTATAGACATTTGTTACTACCACTGGTCATCTGTCATAGACAGTTATTCCAAATTTGAAATAACAATGAATTTTCTTCAATAAATAAATGCAATAAAAAAATGTATAATTGAAATGTGAATTTATAATTAATCTTAATTTATTCATTTCAAAAGGTGGTGGAATCTCTTCAAAACAAGGCACACAAATAAATTTTAACTGAATTAAGTAGTTTAAATAAAAAAAAAAAAAAACCAAATAAAAAAAGGGGAATATTGATAGCTCATTTATTACAAAGTAATCTTATGTACCATCTAGGTACTAGAATCCAGAAAATTCACAAGAAAAGAAGTTGTTGCTGTCACGATATTGTTTGCCTTTTTCACCTTTAGAAAAAGAATCTGGTGGAGAATAATTTATTTAAAGAAAGCATTTTAAGAGATATCAATTAAGCTGATAAGAGATGAAGAACTAAGGGCTATGTCCATTTTTGAGATTTCTATTTAATGTCATATAAATACCGAACATAAGCTTTGCTACACAACTATCCTAGAGAAGAAATAGAGATTCAGTCCATGAGAATAAGCCTCTAGGGAATAAATAAGAAAAAAAATGGACCACTGTTTATTATTTTGTGAATTTGTTAAAAACATAATATTTAGAACAATGTCATTGTTATATGAACATTTTTGAATAAATTTTAACTCAAAAAAACTCATTTGGTTTCAAACACTTTCCTGGTAATAAATAAAATGTGGACTAATCCACTGTAGCCTTTCAAAAGCTGAACATTTATAATAGCTCATTTTATTTTATTATTGAATATCAACTAAATAAAAAAAAAACAAAAAAGAGACCTCACCTTCAATACTGTGGTCCTTATTTTTAATTGAAACTCCTGAAAAAAATAAAATAAATAATGAATTAAAATACAAAAACTTCTCATATTAATTAGAAACATGTAATTAAAGATTTGAACTACTAATTCCTTTACACTAGTACAATTTTACTTAAAAAATATTTATAATAGACATAATTAAGTCAAATATAAAATTTATAGGGAAAAAAACTTTAATCCTGAGTGCACTTGAACAAGGGAGGAAGATTTGAGAGAAGGTCCCATTGCACATGCTCAAACCATTCCTGGCCCAGTCCCAGCTTCCAGATCTTACATCCCTCTTCAACCTTCTTATCAATGACACTATCCTCTTTTCATTAATTGTTAATTAGTAAAATTGAATGCTTTGAGGCTCCACTGCAGGATGTACAATTCTATCAAAATTGAGTAATTATTTTCTCCATAAATGTGAAATCAGGTAAGTTTTTACCTTTGACAAAAGGTACAATATATATATATATACATATATATAAATTAGAATTAAACTATTTGAGGTTACATTCTAAGTGTAGTAGTAGAATGTTTATTAGCAGTAAACAAAATGTCATGTAAAATTTATTAAAAACTAAAAAGATGTGCTTTTTTAAAGAAAATAAAAAAATAAGAGTGACAGAAGAATGTAGTTTCTTTTGTAACTTCCTTAGATTCATCAAAATAAGAGTTAGTTAGGAAAATTAAAAATAAAGTAAAATTACAAAAAACAAACAAAAAAACAATACTCCATCATTAGTTCCTTTTTCTTTTAAAATATGAAGTACACAGATAATAGATTTTTTTTAAAACTTAGTTCTTCTAAAAAATGAATAATTAAACAAAAAAAAACAAGAATAAAAAAATAAAGTGTTTGTCAAAAGTAGGAAAATTAATTAAATGCCACTAGGTACATTTCGAAAACTGATTATCAAGGAGAATAATATACATTTATGACATTCTTTTTTTCATTACATATATCATTTACTGATAATTTTTTAACAAAAGTTTTTATTTGTGATACAGATGCTGAGAAGAGAATCAATAGGAAGGGTGGGGACAGTCAGCCTCAAAAATTAAACATGGAGCCCAAATCAATACCAACCTAAGTTCTCAAGTAAACACTTTTCCACCATAAATATGAAATATAGTCTGTATTTAGTTCTATAGACATAATAAAAAACAAAAAAAAAAAGAATGTTAAACCTACTCATAAAAGTAGTGTAAAATCTTTCATGACACCCACTTTACACATTCTTATTAATTGTTAATATTAGGAAATTCATAGAAGGAATTAACTAGAAGCTTTTATAATACAACATTATTGTATTCTTTAAACAAGCATACATGAAAAAAATATTTGGAAACAAGGACGGAAACTATGGCACTGAGAAATTTCGAATTATATTAATTTTTTGATTGAATACAATATAAATATTAACTATAAAAATCAAAATAAATTAGCCAATATTAATAAATTCAAAGGACTGAATAAAGGTAAACTATTTCAATGTAATTAACTAAAGTAATTTTATAATGTCATTCAATTGTGAATGACATTTTGTGTAATATGTGACTAACTTACTGACTTTTAAGTTAATGAAGTAGTTTTTGCAATACCCTTCATTTCTGTGTGTGTATATATACACTACTGGATTTTAAACAAACTGACTGATAATAATGGTTGATTGAAATGAGTGTTTTTCTAATTGGTTAATTGAAATTATCGATAATAGGATGTGAAGCCCCCATAATTTCACATAATAAAAGCATGCATTGTGTTGTTGTAGCATTAGGTATGAATTGTCCTCAAGGTGCCTTGCACATAAAATATTTCATTCATAAAAAATAAAAATGAATAACCCACTATGAGCCTGAATAATTTTATGATTAATGACTTGAAACTTAAGCAGGGCATGAGATATTAATTAGGCTAATAGCTTAAGGTGAAGTTCACATGGGCAGGAATGAGTTTTTACTGAAGGCTAGAAACTTGAAAATACAAATGACACAGATTATTATTAGTCAAGGTGCCAATAAGATTAGTTATGAAACATAATTTTTTGATTCAATAAAAAGTGAAAAAAAAAAGGAATTTTATGTGTGTCTTGCAATGCAGTTATGCTGCTATCAGTGTATGCAGGAAGTGAACAGTGTGAAAACTCTTTCTGCATTTTCTTACTAAATAGTGAAAAAAAACCATCTGGTTTCCTCATGATCATAGAAAAAGTGTCAATAATATTTTTGAATACAGTGATCAGTTTATGCCTTAAGAAGAAAGAATTTTGATAGGAATTTCATTTACCAATTAATATTAACCCATTCAGTGCTGATCACATGACAGTTACATCAGCCTATGGTTCTCTGAGTGGCTGGTCATGCAACTGTCATGTCTGTTACCAGCCCTGAATTAACCTCTTGGGTACAGAAAGTAGACACGTAAATGAAATCGGCACTGAATGGCTTAATTGCTCAGTACTTTAGTCTATAAATTTATATTTATTTATTCAAGATGCCAACTACTAGACTCTTGGTTTACCCTATTTATGCATTTATTCACATAGTCATCATGAACCACCATTAATTGTTTGTTTATTATTATTTACGTCCACTTTATGCTAATGTGGCCAATCGGGGTGGGTTACCTACAGGTTGCCACTCTTTTCTACCATTAATTGATGAGATTCCATTTTTCTAAACGAAACCAATTTCTTTTAGTAATTATTTTATTATTATTAATTTATGTTTGTTTATATAACTTTTTCAGGCTCGAATTACTATGCAGTTAAATTGAAAAGTGAACAGCTTTATCGTTGAAATGTAACAGATGTATGGACAATGGCTTGGTGGAGAGTTGCCTACATATTTGCAGCGTTGGTGCACATAGCTCAACCACACTGCTTCTTGTGCCAGCATAACTGCCAAGAATTGCCCTTATCTCTCCATGACTTCAGCAAAGTTTTTCTTAGCTGTGACATGCAAGATCACCAGCAACTGAAACAATTTATTGACTCCAACAACTTCACAACTGTAAGAAGTCTAACTATTAGAACTCCATTGGTTAACTCACTTAATTTGACTAAATTATACAATGTAACAACACTAGATCTATCAGAGAATAACATAACGAGTCTTCAGTTAAATAATTCATTTAATACTGTACATCTTAATTTATCCCATAATTCTCTTACAACTTTTGATGGATCATTTTCACACTTGTCTATTTTAGATTTGTCTAGCAACTTATTACGAAACTTATCAGAAACTATCTTCACTTCGAAACAATTATCTCACTTACATTTACAAAATAATTATATATTTAATATAAGTTATTTGTTTTCGAATTCTCTTAAATTTTTGAATATTCGAAATAATAAACTTACATGTTTAAAATTTGATGAATGTAAACATCTGAAAGAAATAGATGCAAGTAGTAATTTAATAGAAGAAGTGCATGCTAACCTGTCAAGAATGATCCCAAACATTGAACTTTTAAATTTATCATCCAATGTTATAAAAGAACTCAAGGATTTCAGCTTTAATCTGACTAACTTGTTAAAACTTGATTTAAGAAATAACAGTATCAAAAGTTTATCCCAAAAATGCTTTTATGGTTTGATTAGATTGCAATATCTTGATATTTCATTAAATAAAATACAAACAGTTTCACCAAGTACGTTCCAGTACTTGAATGGGCTAATTCAATTGGTAGTATCAGAAAATATAGAACTGAATTCACAAGATTTTGGATTGTTGTTAGCTACAAGACGCCTCAAAAGTGTTTACGCTTCTAAAACAAATCAAAAAAAGATTCCATCCAGCCTGACTCGCTCAGTGCGTTATTTAGTTCTAAGTTTTAATAATATTAGCCAGATACAATGTGGTGATCTAGATAGTTATCCACTTTTAAATAGCCTTGACCTAACAAATAACAATATAAGCTACATAGAAGATGATGCCTTGGGAAGATTAGATTTTTTGATTGCTCTGAACTTAGATAATAATTTTCTTTCAATAGTGCCTCATACATTACCCAACAATTTAAAGAAATTATTACTAAAAAATAATAAAATTACAAGTATCAACAGCAATGATTTTGTTGAGTTACAGCAATTAATCGAACTTGATTTATCATTTAATAAAATAAAAGATATAAAAGATGACTCCTTTTCACGATTGTATAACTTAGAAAAGCTTAATTTATCAGGAAACCATATAAACACTTTATCTACAAACTCATTTTCTGGCCCAAGAAAACTGAAAGTTTTAGATTTGAGCAATCTTTTAAACTTGACTAAATGTGAAGAGGCTCTTTGCTTTCCGGTTCCTGAGTATAATAATCTTCAAGAATTACATATGCAAAATAGCCCTACTCTTGTATCTAGGTTTATGACTGATGTTGCGGCATTAAAAACTTTTAAGCAATTAGCATTATTAAACATAGCAGGTGCAAATATTTCTAGCATAAGGAAAGATCTTCCAACATTTCTCCCAAGGCTGAATGAAATAGACATTTATGGAAATCAGTTGAATTGCTCTTTAATAAAAAATATTTTTGCGTGGTTCATTGTGAAGGAAATTAAAACATGTGTATTTGCAATAACTGAAGAACATTCAAAAGAAATATCTTCTACCAAAGTACCTCCTACATCACGTAAAAATGTCACATCTGATAAGCCAAAATTTATGTCAACAACAGTATTTGTACATTTAAATGAAAGCATAGTAACAACAACAGATTATGCAATGATTCTAAACAAGTCAGAACTTGATTCTTCGATTATAGGAACTGACTTTCTTCCGAATGAAGCATGGTATAAAAATGAGAGTCCAGGAATTGTTGATGCCTATTCATCTGAAACTCCTACCTCACACCCTGGGTTATTCGTTTTATTACTCCTTCCAATAGCCCTTGTTTCTACTTGCCTTTTCATAAACTATTCTAGAATAAAAAAACACAGACAGAGTCTAATTCATTCAGAAATGGACATAGAAATTTCTAATATTTCAAGTGAACTTTGGTGACCTTTGCTTTCAGCTAATGAACAATAAGGCGATTCAAAAAGTCTGATGAAAGAAACAACAGAATGAATTCGGTAAAATAATTAAAACAATCAATAAAAATTACACAAAATACTGAAAAATACACATTGAAAATGTTTTGACCTGTAAAAGTTAGTTAATACCAACCAAAGGAATGACTTTGCAATAGAATGCAATAAAACAAAGTATTTCATTCAATATTTGAGAATATATTGAAGACTTTTATATGGACTGCTCAATAGGGAATGAAAACTAAGGAAGAGTCAATTTATAACCGCCCAGGTATAGTGATGATAAATATTATATGCTAATGAACTGTACATTTGTAAAGATTTTTTTTAAAGGAATGAAAGTTAATTGAAGCTATAAATACTTAATAAATTAATTTGTAGAGACTGATTTAGATATTTCAAAAATATAAACTTAATCAAACCTCTTGCAAAACTGTAAGTAAATGTTTTTATTTGACCTAAAGAAACTTCATAATAAAGAAGAGGTATTAAGTGGCGTATATTTTATAAATATGTATGATCACGACACATATATACTAGGAATAATGATTTGATTTCTTCATTACTCAATTAAAATGATTATTATTCCTAATAGTAAAAGGTTGATTTTAAAATAGAGATAACCAAATTCCAAATCCTTCTTCACTAACCAGATTATAAGAAGATATAAAAAAATTGACTAAACTACCAAGTCTGAAATGATATTTTTCTGTCATTATATATATGTGAAAAAATGTTAACTACTAAAAAAATTGACCACCATATTATTTTGAAAATTTTCCATTTTATGAATTCTTTTGTTTTCTAGCAATTTTCTTTACTTTAGAATATTTGAAGGAAGAGAAAAGTTTTAGAAAGATTTTTTGTTTTATTTCATGAAAAATTGTTGATAGTTTAGATTTTAATTTCATATTAACCATTAAGAACACATTGGCCTGACAATCATGTCCCTAATTGCCATAAAAATAAATAATAAACATATACACAACAAATTAAATTTCTAGAGCAACTATGTAGAAAGCTATTTGGCGACAGGAAAGTGTACTGTTTCAAACATGTGGAACTGAATAGATTTTAAATCAATGTAAAAATAGTAAATAAGTCTAAAAAACAAATGAGGATGGTAAGGTATTTGGCCATAAAGCATTAAATGAAACAAAATGACGCGACGGTTTGTGATCAGAATTATTCACTCAGTGTCTGAATATTACCATCAACTATCGTGGGTCATACCAAATGACTAGCACTATGGGTAAGATGGTATTAAATTATGAACATTTTACACAATCATTAATTTTTTGTACTCAGCAAATAGTCTTAATTATTTATTTTTTTAAACAATAGGACTAGATGTGAGTTCTCCCTATAAACAAACTCAGTAGTTCAATATTGCTCAAGAAAGTTAACTAACTTGAAAAATAAATAAATTCCTTATGATATCTAACCATCTTTATTTGTGTTAAAATATGTATTTGTATGTATTTATATATGCATGTGTATGTATATATATATATATATGTATGTATATGTATGTATATATATATATATATATATATATATATATAGATATATATATATATATATATATATATATATACATACATACACACATATATACTAGCCTCCTAGCAAACCATTATTTAATGTAATTATTCAAATACAGCAATACGTTATTAAATAAAGAAATTGTCATTTTTAAGAAGAAAGAAAAAGACAATAAATGACTTAAACAACCCAAATAACAATAAAGAAAGCAGACCTAATATTTATGCCTGGTGAAGAATAATGATCTGAAAATCTCCAAGAATCCTAAAATGAATACAGTAGAGTCTCATTAATCCTATATAATCCATCTAGTATAAGCCATTTATTAAATAAAATTGTTTCTAGGAAGGGTTCTGTTCCAGGTACTAAGATTTTAACAAGTGAATTAAATATAGTAATTGATTTATGAAGGTTTATATACAATCTCTAACACATGTAATATGACTACTTTCTGTTAAGGAAAAGATCTCAAATGACATTATGAAAACCAAAATAAAAATTAAAAAAAGCATAATTATGCTTTTTATAATGTGTTCGTTTATGTTTATTATATATATACTCATTGGTAGGATTGATGAACACTTTTCAAAGAAATGTTTCTAGTTCACCCTCAATAGTAGCAGATTTCCCTAAAGAGAAATCTTCTAAAATTGAGAACACGAGCTCTTATATCTATCCTCAGTATATCACAACTTTTGTTTTCTATCAGTATGACCAAAATATGTAAAACAAATAGAATCATGAGCGAGACTAAACTACTGGACTGGTTTGCTGCATAGCATGATTATAGAGACTCTACTGCACCTTTATATAAGTTTGCTCATATAATTCTTAATTAATTCTTAATTGAAGTACCGGCATTGGTTTTAAGGTAGATAGATGCCTCTGGATA
The DNA here is from genome assembly GCA_019009955.1 of Riptortus pedestris. NCBI lineage: Eukaryota > Metazoa > Arthropoda > Insecta > Hemiptera > Alydidae > Riptortus > Riptortus pedestris. Next base: position 144,305,454 of record CM032228.1, on the reverse strand, counting down.
TTCCAATCTGAGAATTTCAGGAACTAGAAAACAGTACAGAAGTTAGGTGTATGACTAATATAAATAATGACAACTATGACATAGGTGGTGAAAATTCAGTGAGAAAAAGTTAATTTTTTATTTATTTTTTTATTTTAAAATTTTTCAGCATTTATAAAGTGTAAAGTAATGTTACGTTAAAGAGTATACACACACACGTGCGTGCGTGCGCGCGCACACACACACACGCACACACAAACAAAACTCTCATTTGTACTAATGAAAACAAAAAAAAAACAATTGTTAAAGTAGATAATAAAATATAGTTTTAAAGGTACGATGTCAAAGTGTTATTAAGGCAGTGGCATGTAAGAAGACGGATAGTTGATCATTTGTCATATACAGCAAAATCACATTGATTTTTTTTCTTTTTCTTGGAGGGGGGTACACATTACTCCATAGCTAGAAATAAGAGGGAAAATGTCTTGAAGAGTTTTGAGATCAACATATATAGCGTTAGTTATTGTATTTGTCAATGTGTTTTGTTAATATGTGACTAATCCTCAGCTTAGCTGCTTTCTTATGTAATCCATAGTTAATTATCTTCACACAGCAATAGTAAAAATGTAGGTGGATTTCTGCAAGAATGAGTTGTATTTTTTTCCCTTGTCTATTTTGATCTCTTTGACTGTAAATAATTGCCTACTGGTAAACTGTGCAAAAAATTAAATGGAAAATATTGTATGTACATAGAATTTCTAAAACATTCATCTAGGAATCTTTTCTAATAAATGTAAATAATGTTGATTACACTGACTGTACATTATTTTTCAGTTAAAAAATAAATGTACAAAAATTATGATAATTATGAATTTTATTTAACCCAAGTTAGTTACCAGTTATATCTAAATCGGCAAGAAATACTTCTTTTAGGCAGTCTAATTCTTCTTGTTTTGATAAATTGGAGTTTCCAAAGCAGTCATTTTCTGGCCAAACTTCTCTATAAAAAAAACATTTTTATTGCATACTTAATACGGAATGTACAATAAAATTAAGAGTGATTTAAAAATATTATAAATAAGTTCAAAGAAATAAAAATATTCAATAAAACTATCTTCTTTATAATAACGTTCCAAGATGAACGATTTCCCTCCCGTGTATTTTTTTCTTTCTTAATAAAGCTATTATCATGAAAGATACAGTATCACTGAAAATCCCTAATTTTGATTTTCACCATTTAGCCTTTGAAAAATTATTACTAACTAGTTTATCTAATTTCCTATTGTTCGACGAGGGAGATAAACATTTGTAAAATATTATATAAAAGCAAATAAATTTGAGAGGAATTGTGCTCAAGTTGAAGGGACATAGTCCAGAATACCGAAAAAAAATAGAATATTTATAAATAAATAAATAAAACCTTTATTTGTACATGCATAAATATTTCAAATCGTGATGATACGGTACATTTTTTTTTTAAATAATAATAATTCTAGTACAAATTCAACTTAAAATATAGTATATATATAACATAGAATACTGGCATTCTAAATATAAAAAAAACAAAAATGGATTATTTTTGTTTTATCAAACTATTTCAGTATCATATAAAAAACTAGCTCAGATACCCGGCTTTGCTCAGGAATTAATTTGAGGCTGAATGGTGATGGTATATTTTTGGCAAGGCTTTACTTTGCACAATATTTTGACATTTACCCGTCCCAGTGTTAAGGGTTAACACCCGTCGTTTCTGTGGATTTGTTAAGAATAAAATTATGTTTTTATGTAAGACTTCACTGTCCTGCATACGGGTATTGTCATATTTCCCGTTTCCTGTGCATTATGCATAGATTTGAATTATTAATGAGAAAATATTGACATACATTTGAATCAATTTTTTCATTTGAGGTACCTGGTAGTTCATATTGAAAAGAAGTGTTGAGCAAATTTCTCTAAATAACAAAATAAACAACTTTTGTTATGTGCATATTTGCCGAAACCCCAATAGGAAATCACTATTTTTAATTTCAGGCCTCCCTTATAACCCCCACTCCAGCCTGTCCCTAGAAATAGTATGGCTTATTATAAGGAAGGCGTTATTGCTAATACACATACTGAGTGTTTTATTTAGTTCGGTTGAGTCTTTTGTGCCAAATAAAATTGTTGTCTCCCGCTATAATTTTTAGCGTATAACACCTTTATACTTCGGTATACGATGATAGTGTATATAAAAAAAAGTTTCTCTAAATAACAAAATAAACAACTTTTGTTATGTGCATATTTGCCGAAAATGCAATAGGAAACGAAATATCACTATTATTAATTTCAGGCCTTCCTTATAACCCCCACTCCTGTTCGTCTTAGAGAATATTAATATAGCCTAAAGTCTAAGTTGGGCTAGTAGTAATATACATACCAAGTTTCCTAAAATTCGGTTCAGCCGTTTATGCGAGAAAAGGTAACAAACAAACAAACAAACAGACACGAAAAAAACAAAATGTAGTTATGGTGTCTATGACATGTGAAACGAAAAGTTATCATAAAATCAATGTACAGACAGAGGTTACAATTTTATATATATACTAGCTCAGATACCCGGCTTCGCCCGGGAATTGATTTGAGGCTGAATGGTGATGGTAATTTTTTGACAAGGCTTTACTTTGCACAATATTTTGACATTTACCCATCCCAGTGTTGAGGGTTAATACCCGTTGTTGGCATTTGTTAATAATAAAATCAATTTTTTATATAAGTCTTCAGTGTCCTCCAAATTTTCATATTTCCCGTCTCCTGTGTTTTATGCATAGATTTCAGTTATTAAGGACAAAATATTAACATAGATTTGAATTAATTTTTCCAGGTGAGGTACCTCATAGTTCAAATTGGAATGAATTGTTAAGCATATCAATATTTCTACGCAAATTACTTGCTCCACACATTATTCCTGGAGAAATGTATAAAATAAAAGTTAATCTAAATAACAAAGTAAACAACTTTTGTAATGTGCATGTTTGTCGAAAAACAAATAGACAATGAAATATCGCGAATTTTTATTTCAGGTCTCCCTTATAACCCCCACTCCCGTTCTAACCTAAAAATTTCAATACAGCTTATAATCATGGAAGAATTAATGCTAATTGACATTCCGAGTTTTTTTAAAGTTCGGTTTAATCGTTAGCGCCCAATGAAATAGTTGACTCCCGCTTTAGTTTATAGTGTATATCTCGTTTATACTTTGTTAAAAGACAAAAATGAATAAGACAAAAGTTACTCTAAATAACTAAATAAACAACTTTTGTTATGTTCATATTAGTCGAAAAACGAATAGAAAACGAAATACAGCTATTTTTAAATTCAGGCTTCCCTTACAACCCCCACTCCTGCCCGTCCCTAGAAATGTTGGTATGGCTTGTTATAATGATAGCGTTAGTGCTAATACACATACCGAGTTTTATTTATTTCGGTTGGGTCTTTTGTCCCAAATAAAATTGTTCACTTGCGCTATAGGCTTTAGCGTATATCTCATTTATAATTCGGTATACGAAAAAAGTGTATATAACAAAAGTTACTCTAAAAAACAAAATAAACAACTTTTGTTATGTTCATATTTGCCGAAAAACCAATAGGAAACGACATATGGCTATTTTTAATTTCTGGCTTCCCTTATAACCCCACTCCTTTTCGTCTCAGAGGATATTAATATAGCCTAAAGTCTAAGTTGGATTAGTAGTAATATACATACCAAGTTTCATAAAATTCGGTTCAGCCGTTTATGCGTGAAAAGGTAACAAATAAACAAACAAACAGACACCAAAGAAACAAAAAGTCCGTCACGCAGGGGCTGCGTAAACTAAGCAGATTTCCCACGTGAAGTTTTACAATAGAGAAATCTGCCTAATAACAACTGTAGTAGTAAGAAACCTCTAAACCTAAAACATTATTTAGGGCGTATTAACCCAGTAGTTTCTAGCCCCAAAAAACAGTTAACCTAACCTCTAAACCTATTCACGAGGGACGAATAGTTATGGAAATGGCCACCAGAGCTCTCGGCGGAAAGTCCGAACATGCAGATTACAAATGCAAATATCTCGGTTAATATTCAAGATAGAGAATAAATGCATATAACAATATTTATAGTAAATTTAATTTCCAATAAGATTGGTTCTATACAATTTTTCGATCCGATGCATAATAACGGAGATATTTCGATTTTTTGAAAATCCCCCCCTCTAAACCCCCCCTCCCACTCGTCCGATTTCAGCCGTTAACGAACTTGATCTTCCTTTTTACATAAAACGATTAAATACCGAGTTTGGTGACGATTAAACAAAAATTGCGACCGCTAGAGTGTTAACAGACAAATCTGTTAAGGGAAATCTGCTAAAATGTTATGGTGTCTATGACATGTGAAACGAAAAGTTATCGTGAAATTTCGAGAAAAAAATCAATGTACAGACAGAGGTTACAATTTTATATATATATATATATATATATATATATATATATATATATATATATATATATATATATAGATAAAGCCATACAAAATGGAGGAGTAATGATTACATCAATGGTTGGTAGTATGAGGTGTAGAGGTGATAGACTCAACTTGCCTATCAACTTAATTGCAGAATACTACTGTGATTCAGTCAAGATCTGTTTAGTTCAAATAAGAAAACACTTTAATGGTAAATGCAAACTGGATTAGTTTCCCAGTTCTTTATTCTTCCCATGAAATAACTAAGATTATGGAATTAAACTATTTTGCCACAATATTCTCAAGAAGCTATATTAGCTGTGATAAGGAAAGTAAATTATCTCCATCAGTGAGAAAGAACACCAACTTCAGTCATAATTTTGAGTTTTCAAAATATTGAATATTTTTAAAATACGCTCGATGAAACATTTTTCAGTATATATTACAGTATGAAGTCACAGACAATGCATTATTAGTTATTAGGAGAATAAAAGATTGCCAAATCCAAAGTAAGTACTAATTTTTTATTAGTCAACTTTGGCAATAAGAGATGTACAACGAATACTCAGTTTTGCTTTAACAGCTGCTGAAAAAACTTATGTACCATGCAGTCTTATATCCTACTCATCATTGAATATGAAGTCTACCATTACTGCCCCAGTGGATTTACAAAAGTTTTGTTTGAGTTTGTAGGCCCAATAACACTTTAAGTTTCTAATGGATGCAGGTAATAGTTGAGAATATGATCATCAGGAAATAAGTTGCATGGTATATTTTTTAAATATTTGCCCATTCATTATTTGAATGATTTGACAGGTAGATAAACTAGGTAATTTTTTACTCCACTAAAAAAAATGATGGAATTTGAGTTTCCTAGGGAAACTTGTCAGTTGACAAAGATTTGTATCTATGACTCCAGCCTTGATACACTCTTTCTAAGGAAGAATGAGCATTCGATGTTACGTCAGGATTGAGGCAATGTGATTTCTTATCTTCCATGCTGTTCCATTTAGCCTTGGAGAAGGGAATATATGAAGCATCCATGCCAAAAAGGGGAGTACACATGGACAAGATGTATATATTCCTCGCAGGGGATATAGTTGTCCATGGAATTAGGAAGAGGATGCTGTCTCTTGGCGATTCACTGATATCAGCTAGAAGAAAGATTGGGAGTAGTGAAGATTGAAAGGTTTGAACACAGGGCCCACAGAGCAATAACAGGCTCAAAATGGGTTGGGAACTAAGGAGAAGGAGAACAAGAGGAAAGATGATAACGGAATAAAGACAGTCGATTTCGACAGCTGTTAGATTGCAATGGCTGAGACGTGTGGAAGAAGTTGCCCAGCCAGCTCCCTACACAGGGCAATGAATTCATAGTGGCGTGGAAAAGCAATGATGCGATGAACTGAAATAATAAAGGACACTGAGGGGTTCCATAACCAATTAAAATTCTCATTCTTTTCTTCTATTATTTTATTTTATTTTTTATATTTGGAGTTCAGGTTAGCCTTGTGAGTTAAGGCATTGGTCTTAGTCTCGCATGGTTGATCTATCTTTAGTGGCGAGTCTAGATTCCCCCTAGGCAATAAAAAATTTATTTAGTGGCGAATTCATGAAATAAAATCCCATCCTGGCTAGAAAAGGGTGGTACCCTGTAGATAACCTGTCCCAATTAGACAAAATTGCACAAAGTGGAAGATAATAAATAACAATATTATTTTATTTGAAGCCTACTTATTATTATTATTCATAAACTCCTATTTTACTTTAATGATTTATTAAAATTTCCTATGCTTAAAAGGTAAGCATATGAAATATATTTTTTTTGTTATTTAAAAACCTGAAAAATTAATTTTTATTCTTTATTATTTTCTTTTAAATTATTTAAGATGTAAAACAGCAGATGTCATATAAAGATGTGAGACGGGGCTGAGGTTGGCCGTGTGAGTTAAGGTGTTAGTCGATTCCTGCCCTGGGCAATAGAAATTTATTTGGTGACGGACTCACTAAATAAATTCCTTAGTTCCACCCTGGCTAGAAAAGGGTGGTAACCTGTAGATAACCCTTCCCAATTAGTCATAGTAGCATAAAGTGGAAGTAAATAAATAAATATCATAGATAAATAAGATGTGAGACTCAATGACAAGAAAATAAGTACACATGTATTCAAAGTGATATGCAGAGAAGGGGAGGCAACTGTGAATAGAGTTGTTTTAATCAAATAAGAAAGTTTCAGGTAAAATCTTACTATTAAATAAAAGAGCAGTTGCTAATGACAAAGGTAATTTGTAAACCTATAACTTAGTTATAAAGAGTATTTTTCTATACCAAAGAATACACAAATAAAAAAGTTTAACTCTGTTTACGATCAAATAAATGTAATAATAAATCTAAACTCATCAAATGAGAAAGTCGTAATTATGAGAGACTACAAATCTGAAATATGTAAAGGTCAAACTGGTCACAAAGCAGTTGGGAAGTATGTCCTAAGAATGGGAACCATCGAGGTAAGTAAAACTGTTTACTTATCATGCACCATAGTCCTTAAAGGACCTCAGTGTTATTTTATAAGGGGCATGTTGATAACAAATATTTCCTATGTAGTACCAAAATGAAGAAGACATAAATCAGAGCAATTGATAAGTTGTCCCACCTCTATAAATAATCAAGCCAAGTGCTAGAGGAAATATCTTGTATTAATGAATGTGAACTTGTCCAACTTGGGTTTAATTCAACCACACTTTAGAGAATTTGAACGTTAAAAAATCAACTGTTATATTTGGGTAAAAAAATAATACTTGTTAACTTATGATTTGGAAATAAAATTCATACAATTAGAAAAATTTGGGAAAACAAAAACCTTGGAAACATTAATTTCCAAATAGCCTTAAAATAATTCATTTTTATTTTAAGTATAAAAAAGAAAAATAGGACAAAATGACTACAAAAATAAATATTAATAAATGAAAACATTATAATAACACCACCGTAAATATTAAGTGAATAAATACAAACGGAAATAAGAAAAGTTTCAGTCAATTTCAATAACCTGCAGACGGGAAGCATTTGAAATATAAACAAACAGTTCTACCAGCTTCACACCGGAAAGAAAAACAATTACTGAAATATATCAGAATATAACATACTAATTTTATTGAGAACTATTCACTATATCTAGTACTGTAATTAATAATGAATCAGGATAATTGTTATCTCAATCAATCAAATATTAGTAGACCAAGACCTTAGGACAAGGGGGGGGGGTCACTAGGACATATTTGAATGTATCTCGTATACTAAAGGTCTCTTGAATACAATATTTGGTATTTAAGCTTCAAATGATGTAGTTTATTATATAATAGTGTACTGTTTATGTAACATGACTAGAAGAGGGAGTCTGCTGATAGCCGAAAACCGAAAAATGCAAATATCTCGGTTAATATTCAAGATAGAGAATAAATGTATATAACAATAATTATAGTACATTTAATTTACAATAAGATTTAATAATAATTTCGAATTTTCTAAAATCTTCCCCTCAAAACCCCCCTCCCCGTGGTCAGGTTTTAACGGGTCAGCCGTTAACGAAATTGACCTTTCTTTTTACATAAAACGACTAAATGTTGAGTTTGGTAACAATTAAATAATAATTGCGACCGCTAGAGCGGTAACAGACAAACCTATATATACAGTTTTGAAGGGACCTCATTTTCGTCATCTCCTAGGTAGGATCGATGGACATTTGAAGAAAAATTTCGAAAATCGCGTCATGAGTACGACCTCAATAGCTGATTTCCCATAAGGGAAATCTGCTTAAAAATTGGTAAAAGGCTTCTACACTACATTAGTGGTAATAAAATAAAAAGCTTAAATATAACACTTTTGCACTTCGAGAGTGGCATAAAATAAACATAATGGATGTATTTCTTAGCTAAGTTTTACCATAGAAAACAGGAAAAATTTACTTAGATGCTTCGAATAAAGGAAAAATAGCTCGGAGTAGAATAAAATTTAAACCTATATACAGTATAAAGGTTTATTGAAAAATATACGATTTATAGGCTTTTGGCCTTTACATGCAATGAAAACACGATTTACACATTTGATTTTACTGTCTTCCATTTTTTTAAATAAAAATAAATTAAAAAATATTTTGTTTTTACACATGCTATTTCCTTTTAAATCCCGGCTTTCATTCATACATATATACATTTTTAGTCCACTAGTTTAGGATGTTAGTGACCTTAGGGAGTTATATATTCTAATTATGAGAGTCTATAAATCTCCAGCCTACTTGTTTCTTGGGGTATTTAAAATCTTGTCATTTCCATCCATCCATATGTCTTTTCTATACTATTCAATGCTGAACCCCAACATTTTTATAAGTATATCAAATGTATATACAACACTTGTGCCATTACCCTTTTCACTTTACTTTGATAATGACAAAAGTGAGATATTTTTTCTGAAGACACTAATCATTTGAAATATACTTTGGCTCAAACATTGATATAAATATTAAATTTAATATTTAATTCTAGAGAAAGATGTTTTAATAAAAAGTATTATGAATAAAAATGAAAAAAGTTACATAAAACATTCTTATGAATAAAGTTATGCCTAAAATTATAGTTCTAAATATATATTTCTCTAAACAGAGTATTAACTGAGTTATTTGCATTCTTTTGTTTTCTGTCCTCAGTATTGGTACCTAAGAAATAGAGAATACAGTACGATATGAAGTCAACTAAGGTACATTTTGGCATTAGGAAAATCTACCTAGCTTAGGCAGCACATTTTTGACTTTTATTTTCATCTAACCCAGAAATTTGAAGTAAAGAAGAAATTCAAATTTAAGCAGAGAGTTAAAGTAAACTTGCCTTGATGCTCTTAAAAGAGCCACAGATTCCTCAATATCCCCTGATTTCAGAAGCATCTGAATACGTTTCATGGCATCTATCCTGAAATGAAAAAAAAAAATTGTGTCAATTTGTGTAAACAATTTTTTATTGAAAAGGCATATTTAAAATTTAAAGTACTTCTGGTCTTCAATGTTTTTTTCAGATGCTGCATCAAAAGGAATAGCTTCTTTAGTAATCGATGAATCTAAAACCTTTTCAACAGAGGAGCTAATGACTGGCCAGAGTTCAGCAGCTGCTAGTTGAGCTTCATTCCGTCCTTGGATTTTCTCTGAAATAAACAATTTTTAATCAGTATAAAATTTATATATAACAAATTTAGTGTAAATTTAATTTAAGTATAAATCAATTAAATTACTTTTTTTCCCTTTAGATTTGCTGCGTATTTTCACTGTTTTTTGCACAATTAACTTTTTATTTTGGCAAAATTTACTCAGTAACTTCAGAAAAATATGAGTTGTTTCTATAAGGTCGATCAAATACTGTCTAAAACAAAAGTTTAACATTTTATGTAAGCTTTATATTTATCTTTAATACTATGATTAAGCATATTTTTGAAATACTTACGGAGAATATTTTGACTTCTTGTAAGTGTTAATTAAAGTTAGCAACATTTCTCTATACTCAACAACATAAAATACATTACTTTTTATCACTTTTGAAGACTCCCTGACAGCTGCATCAGAACTAACATCCATCATCGCAAGATTTTGCAAGAGTTCCTGCCTTACACAAATTAAGTGATATTAAATAACAAATATTATAAAGGAAGTTTATTAACTTTTGAGTCCATAAATCCAAGAATTTCCATACACACACACACAAACTTTTCAAAAATTTATTAAAAACAAGGACAATCCAGAAGAAGCTGTTGATATGGTTACAGATTATATAATTAAGTACTTGTATGAATGCTTAATACCTAAAATATTAGAGGTCAAAAAAACTGTACCTTGGTGGAATAGAAGCCTAACTTGTAAGAGAAGGGAAGTAAACTGGCTTCGTAGAAAGTATCAGTGTACTTATAATAATGTGGTACTTAAAGAAAGGAAAGAAAGGACTATTATCATCATAAAATGGTTTACAAAAATATTGTTGTGAAAACTATGTACATGAAAAAGTACACAGAGTTAATCATGCATTTAAGAAGTATGATATAGATGAAAGGAACCGACCGATGGAAGGACCAGGACCGTTGGCGACAAAGAATGTTCTCGACGATAGTCTGGTCTGGGTCCCTTTCTTTTGATCACTCCGCCCGTCTATAAAAGCTGCCCAGCTCAGCTATCAGTTAGTTTGTTCTGAATTCTCTTCAAGTGAATAACAGTGTGTTCAGTGCAGCTTTATTGAACAGTGTAGTGCCGTGTTTAAGTAAAGAACAGTGTAGTACCGTGCTAATGTTAAGTACTGTGCAGTGCCGTGTTCTTTGTAAAGCTCAGTGGAGTGCCGTGTTTTTGTGAACTTCAGTGATCGTGAGTTATTGTACTGTGCAATAAGAAGTGAAGTTATCAGTGCATATTATGAATAATAGTTAAGAATAATTTAGCAAGTGTGTAGTGCATTGTTAAATAAATTGTGCAGTGATAAAAACTCTGAAGCTTGCGTGTTTAATTTTGCAATCCAAAAGAACTCTAATAACAATGTTTATTATTTTTGTAATAAATGTAACATTATGATTACAGCTGCAGAGGGAATGATGGAGAGCATGGATTGACTCAATTGATACTAGATATCCTATGAGCTCAGTTTATAAATTTTATTTTATTTCAGTTTTTGACTGATAATAGTAAAGGAAATCAATCTATTACTATGATAAATAAGAATAGATAGTACATTCACCAGAAATTTTCAGAAAACAATCGAGGAAATATCTGTTAAGTTCATACCAATGAATGAAGCATATGGTGATAATACTGGTTAGCTATTGTTAAGGTCAGAGATTAAACAAGAGCTTGTGCTACTCCTGATGATGTACCTTTCAATGAAAATGAATGAACCTGGGGCTCAGGTTAGCCATGCGAGTTAAAGCGTTGACCTTTATCTCACATGGCAAACCTAGAGTGGCGAGTTCGATTCTCGCCTGGGCAAAGGAAATTATTTAGTGACAAAATTCATTAAATAACATCCTAAAATCCCACCCTGGCTAGAAAAGGGTGGTAACCTGTAGATAACCCGCCCCAATTAGCCTGAGTTGTAAAAATTGGACGTTAATAAATAATAATAAAATAATAATAATGAAAATGAATTTTTTCCATTCAACCAATTCAAAAGTAATAAGGCTCCAGGGAAGGGTGGGCTTACAAACAAAATAGTGGTTTAAGAAAATAGTGGCAAAATAAAAGTGGTTTGCAGGGTTTTTCCCATGATTATAAACATACTATTTAATTCTTGCCTTGAATCAGGAGTGTTTCCAAGAATGTGGAAGGTAGCAAGAGTAATCTCACTAATTAAACCTGGGAAAGAACATGATGAAGATGCCTCAAAGTTTATGGCTGATAAGTTTTCTATCGGGTTTGGGTAAAGTCCTTGAAGGTCTATTCATTAATAGAATACTGTACCATATGGAGAAAAAAGGTTTAATATCTGATAAGTAGTATAGCTTTAGACCACAGAGAATTACAAATGATGCACTACTCAGTGATACGAGTTTCATTAAGGATACCTTTATTCCAGAAGTGATGTACTTGCTATTTCATTGGACGTTGAGGGCACCTTTGACTCTGCATGATGGCTAGTGATTCTAGGGAAGCCGAGACTTTCTGGTTTTCCAAGAAATTTATATTTACTAGCTACAAGTTTCTTTTCAGAAAGGAAAGTGTACTTAAGAGACCAAAAAATCAGGGAAACTAAGAAACTTGGAAAAAAGCTATCCGCAGGGTTCTAAGTCAGGTCCAATGTTTTGTGCCATAGTATATAACTCGTTGCTGAGAATAAACTTGGGGAAGAATACTGAGGCTGTAGCTTTTGCAGATGATTATATGGTATTCATCCGAGGTAAAACCAAAGACGAACTTGAGCTAAAGGCCAACTTAGCTATGCATAGAATTTTGAGGTGGGCTGAGGAAATAAAAAAGTCCGTCACACAGGGGCTGCATAAACTAAGCAGATTTCCCACGTGAAGTTTTACAATAGAGAAATCTGCCTAATAACAACTGTAGTAGTAAGAAACCTCTAAACCTAAAACATTATTTAGGGCGTAATAACCCAGTAGTTTCTAGCCCCAAAAAACAGTTAACCTAACCTCTAAACCTATTCACGAGGGACGAATAGTTAAGGAAACGCCCACCAGAGCTCTCGGCGGAAAGTCAGAACATGGTGACCACACGCAGAATACAAATGCAAATATCTCGGTTAATATTCAAGATACAGAATAAATGTATAGAACAATATTTATAGTAAATTTAATTTTCAATAAGATTTATTCTATACTTCTATAATTTTTCGATCCGACGCATAATAACGGAGATATTTTGAATTTTCAAAAATCCCCCCTCTAAACCCCCCCCCTCTCACTGGTCCGATTTCAGCCATTAATGAACTTGATCTTCCTTTTTACATAAAACGATTAAATTCCGAGTTTGATAACGATCAAACAAAAATTGCGACCGCTAGAGCGTTAACAGACAAATATATATATATATATATATATATATATATATATATAAAATTGTAACCTCTGTCTGTACATTGATTTTTTTCGCGAAATTTCACGATAACTTTTCGTTTCACATGTCATAGACACCATAACTACATTTTGTTTCTTTCGTGTCTGTTTGTTTGTTTGTTACCTTTTCACGCATAAACGGCTGAACCGAATTTTATGAAACTTGGTATGTATATTACTACTAGCCCAACTTAGACTTTAGGCTATATTAATATTCTCTAAGACTAACACGAGTGGGGGTTATAAGGGAGGCCTGAAATTAAAAATAGCGATATTTCGTTTCCTATTGCTTTTTCAGCAAATATGCACATAACAAAAGTTGTTTATTTTGTTATTTACAGTAACTTTTGTTATATACACTTTTGCCGTATACGGAAGTATAAATGAGTTATACACTAAAAACTATAGCGGGAGTCCACAATTTTATTTGGCACAAAAGACTCAACCGAACTAAACCAAACTCGCTATGTGAATTAATACTAACGATTCCCTTATAATAAGCCATACTAACATTTCTAGGGACGGGCAGGAGTGGGGGTTATAAGGGAGGCCTGAAACTAAAAATAGCGATATTTCGTTTCCTATTGCTTTTTCAGCAAATATGTACTTAACAAAAGTTGTTTATTTTGTTATTTAATGTAACTTTTGTTATATGCACTTTTGCCGTATACGGAAGTATAAATGAGTTATACGCTATCAACTAAAGCGGGAGTCCACAATTTTATTTGGCACTAAAGACTCAACCGAATTAAACCAAACTCGGTATGTGAATTAGTACTAACGCCTTCATTATAATAAGCTATACTAACATTTCTAGGGACGGGCAGGAGTGGGGGTTATAAGGAAGGCCTGAAATTAATAATAGTGATATTTCGTTTCCTATTGCATTTTCGGCAAATATGCACATAACAAAAGTTGTTTATTTTGTTATTTAGAGAAACTTTTTTTTATATACACTATCATCGTATACCGAAATATAAAGGCGTTATACGCTAAAAATTATAGCGGGAGACAACAATTTTATTTGGCACAAAAGACTCAACCGAACTAAATAAAACACTCAGTATGTGTATTAGCACTAACGCCTTTCTTATAATAAGCCATACTAACATTTCTAGGGACGGGCAGGAGTGGGGGTTATAAGGGAGGCCTGAAATTAATAATAATGATTTCCTATTGGGGTTTCGGCAAATATGCACATAACAAAAGTTGTTTATTTTGTTATTTAGAGAAATTTGCTCAACACTTCTTTTCAATATGAACTACCAGGTACCTCACCTGAAAAAATTAATTCAAATGTATGTCAATATTTTCTCCTTAATAATTCAAATCTATGCATAATGCACAGGAGACGGGAAATATGACAATATGCAGGACAGTGAAGTCTTACATAAAAAAATAATTTTATTATTAACACATGCCAACAACGGGTATTAACCCTAAACACTGGAACGGGTAAATGTCAAAATATTGTGCAAAGTAAAGCCTTGCCAAAAATATACCATCACCATTCAGCCTCAAATGAATTCCCGAGCGAAGCCGGGTATCTGAGCTAGTATATATATATATATATATATATATATATATATATATATATATATATATATATATATATATAATTTTGAACGGACCTCATTTTCGTCATCTCCTGGGTAGGATCGATGGACATTTGAAGAAATTTTTCGATACTCGCATCATGAGTACGATCTCAATAGCTGATTTGCCTTAAGGGAAATCTGCTAAAATCACATTTAATCCTGAAAAGTCGGTGTATATGTATTTCACCAGAAGAAGACTGGAAACAAATTTAGAAATAAAGCTCCAAGGAAAACGTGTTCCTGAAGTAAAACAGCTAAGATATTTAGGAGTTGTATTGAACAAAACACTGAGCTGAAATTCCTGACACCGTTTTTGGTAGAATATTGCCAATTGTAGGGAAAATGACAAAGATTGCCTGAGTTCAGTGGGGATTAAACTCTGAAGTATTCTATAACGGTACAATCCTCCCAATGATTAAATACGCTTGCCCAGTATGGGCTGAGGGACCGGAAAATAATACCAATTGAATCAAGAAGAGTTCAACGTCTGATTGCTCTTAGAATAATTAAATCTTACAGGACAGTGACATATGAGGCAGATTGTATCTTGACTCTGATTCATCTGGACATAGAGGAGACAGTTAATATATATCTCATGAAGTAAAAACTGGTAGGCTGGTGTACAAAAATATATATTCCCATTTGTCATAGGACCTCCATAAAAAATAAAAGAATGGAATCACCTAGGCAATGTGACAATTGTAAAGGAAGTTGTTGGAGTAAAAAAATTATGACACCATTATCTATACTGGTGGTATTAAAGATGCCTCAGATCTAGGCTGTGCTTTTATCATTTCTCAGAAAGAGAAAATTGCATTGGAATTGTGGGAAAAGAAGAAGCAAATGTGTAAGCTAAGGAAGCTAGCAAAGATGGCAATTTAGTGAGACAAGAGCTGAAAATTCCAATGTCAAGCCTACAAGAAGCCAACACTGGAACGATGGGAGGGTGAATGGAAAGCCTCTACAAATGAGTCATTAAGAAGAAAGTTTATTCCCAACATCGAGATAATACAGAAAATAGACCTTCAACATCACATCTCACCAAGCTAACATAATTCCTGACAGGGCATGGAAAGATACGCAGCTACCTTTAGAAATTTCACATTTTGAAAGACAATGCCTGCCCCTGTGATAATGCCTCTTCACAAACAGTGAAACACCTGATCTTTGACTAATCTCTTCTGGAGGATATCAGGAGCCCCATCATCCAAAGAGCAATAGGACTGAAAATAAGCTGGCCAGCCGCTTGAATTGCATCAACTCACTCATGACGATGCGTTAAATGAATTTATTGATTTTGTAAAACGCATTATTTTTGATGTACTATTAAAAAAAAATAAATAAATAAATCATTTATCTTATGTTTTGTTATGTAATTGTACATTGAGAAAAGAATATTTGTAAATATAGTATAGGCAGGAGTGGGTATTGTAATGGAGGCCAGAAACAAATAAGCGTAATATTTCATTTTCTATTCGTTTTTTTGCATAAATTCACATAGCAAAAATAGCTTACTTAGTTATTTAAAGTAGCTTTTAATATATAAAATTTTGTCATATAACAATGTATAAAGAAAGTAATTTGTAAAGAAATATTTTTATAGTCAATGATTCATTCCAATGTATGAATTTACTATTAAATTGGTACCTGTTATCTCACCTTGGTAGACTATCACACTTTCATTCAACACTGGGAGAGTGAAATTGCTGGGGAGGTGTACCAAGTTATTTCTGTTACTTTACCATATATAGTTTACGCTCCAGACATACAAATGAGTATTTTTTTTATTTTATAATGGTTATTATGTACATAAAAAAGATAACATAATTGATCTTTGAAATGATTTTCCCTGGAAGACAGTTTTATTCTAACATGGCTAAAATAATATCCATGATTACTAATTATATGCTGCTTTGAAAAAAGATTCATACACAGGAGTCTAACATAGTGAAGCCTTACTTACCAAATACTTTTATTATTAAGATATCCCGAGTAATGTAGGGTACTTTAGCTAGTCTATGATTTTTTTTTTTTTTTTTTATTTATTTATTAACATCCTCTTTTTGCTACTATGGCTAATTGGGACGGGTTATCTACAGGCTACCACCCTTTTCTAGCCAGGGTGGGACTAAGGATTTTATTTAATGAGTTTTTCACTAAATATATTACTATTTACCTAGGCGGGAATCAAACTCCAAGCCTAAGCCCCGGTTTCTGATTAAAGCCAAATGTATAACAGGATTTCTATTTTTCAAGACAAAGTAAAATCATTAGTTATCCAGAAAAAAAGCCTTGACATTTCTCATTCAACCATTCTTTAATATGTAAAATAGATAAGGTGATGGAAAGAAAATACAAACTTTATATGCTTTAAGAGCAAGATGCATTCGAGCAGACCAGAGTGGAATTTTCTTTTTGTCAGTAATCATCATTTCATGCCATGTTTCCAAGTTTTTTTGTACAAAGTGGAAAGTATCTACAGACATTGTTTCACTAAAAATAATAAAAATTATTTAAGTGAACTATATTAACACCATAACAATTACAATGGGTAATATAAATAAAATAATAAATATTAAATGAACTGGAACATACCTCACTAATTTTACTTGAAATTTATACATCCTATTAAATTCCATGAAGAACTTCATTCCAACAAAGTAGTAAGATTCATCATTATCTTGACTTTTTCCTCTATTCAAACAGTCCTAATAATAATTAAGGACAATTAATGCTATCAATTGATAAATTTCTTGATAGTGACATATAGAATTTCATCAAAAAATAAATAAAGGCAATATGTCTGCTAATACTTAGCTCTCTTGTTGTCTGTGGAGGCTTGAGACATTGAAAGCTCTTAGCTTTCAAAGGAGGGGTTTGCGAAGCGGAGACCTACGTTTTACTTCTTTGAATGAAGTAAAGGAAGTATCACAGATATTTTCAGATTTCAACAAAATTAATTGTTTTGACCCTCCCTGAACCCATTTTGACAAATCTCAGAGAATGACTGTATGTCTCTTGAATAACTCAAAGCCAAACTAGCCTTAGAATATTGAAATTTCATATTTTCATTAATTGATTGTTGTAATGCTATGCCCCTCCCATTTTGATCAAAATCAACTAAGAGGGAGGGGGGGGGGTTAAAGAAAAAGGAAAATAAAAAATTGTAAATTCTTTTGTATGTATTATACATACAAAAACTGAAAAATCTACAAATTATAGTCTGATTTCAGCCAATAACAACCTGAATCATTAGTTTTGCATGAAATGCTTATGTATTAAGTTTAGTAACTATCCAAATATATATATATATATATATATATATATATATATATATATATATATATAAACCCTGCTAGGGAAAGTGATTATTTATTGAATGAAAAAACAGTAAACAAAGCAAACAGATATTTATTGGTCCACTTTATGCTAATGTGGCTAATTGGGATGGGTTATCTACAGGTTGCCACTCTTTTCTAGCCAGGGTGGGACTATAGATTTTATTTAATGAATTCGTCACTATACAAATTCCTATTGCCCAGGCGTGAATCGAACTAGCTCCTCAAGGTTTGCCGTATGAGATTAAGACCAACACCTTAACTCACATGGCTAACCTGAGCCCCAAAAGAGAGTAATAGTGATGTGGTAAAAGTGTATACAACAAAATTTATGTGTAATTTCATGTTACTTTATTATAACTATTACTAAAAATAAAAGTTATAATTTACTTACTTTAACATGCCTCATAAGAGGATTATATGCACCATTTAGAATTTCAATACAGAACTGTTTTAAAATTAATCGCACACTCAAAGCTGATCGCCGTTCAACATTACTGCACTTCAAGGGTAAACGGTTTTTAGGGATTTTTATTTTTTTCTGTAAAAAATAAATAACTAAAATATAATAACCAGGTAAATCTCTAATGAAGAAATATAATCAAACAAGTAATCATAAAATGAACTCATCATAGAATTAACAACTAACATTGATAGGATATCAATGTCAAGCACTCTGGAGAACGCTGAACTAGCAGGTAGGCCATGAACAGTTACAGAAGAAACTGTACCAGATATGAGGAAAATGTTAGGCGAAGCATGGCTAATAAACTACTCACATACAGAGGACACCTTAGGCCTAAATGTACTAGCAATTCATTCAATTTTGCAAAATGTTTTCACAAGAAGAAACTTCCTGGTTTTTAGGTGCCACATCAATTGATCAATGACAGAGGACATGGCTAGTGGGAAAGTACCCTGAATATGCTGAAAATATTTTATGAGAGACAATGTTGTTACGTGAATAGCATTGAGATGAGATTTAACAACTATGATGTTCCCTGCACGAGAGTCCTGCCTAAAGTCATTAATCTGAGACCTTATTCAAGGATGGACACTTAGATCCTCTATGAAGAAAACACTCCAGTTCAGCCTGCAAAAGTCTGCATTCAATATTTGATTAATAAGTGACTGAAACTTATTGAGAAATCCCATTTAAATTCAGACCTTGCCAATCTGAGGCTTTGCACATGTGAAATAAAGTAGAAAGGGTTGTGGTTTTCCAGTGATGAGGACCATCTGTGTCTAACTTCTCAATAAGCAAGTAAACTTCCTCCCTAGTTAAACTTAGTAAATCTAATTTAAGAATTAGATTCAGAGGATGGAGAGGTGTATTCAATATGGCTAATATCACTTTTAATATGTTTAATAAATAAAAGTTTTTTACAAAACTTTCCTAATGATTGAATCTTGGTGTCATATATCTCTCAAGACAGGAGTTGAAGAATTTAATTATTCTATCAATTAAACAATCATAAGTTTAATTAAATAATCAAAAAATCAATTAATTGTAGGTATTCAATAAGTCAATCCAAGAATCTATTTTTTTAAATAATTATTTAAAGCTCTAAAATAAAGTTGATTTCCTCTAGAAATTATCACACTGTCAAGCAGGGGCTGTGTAAAATAATCAGATTTCTCATGTGCTGGTATAACGCATTCATGATCTCATCTCACAAAATATTTTCTTTTTCTATGTAAGAAACCAATGAGTAGAAGGGACATAGGGAGGGGGAGCTTCTGAAGGCTAAAAACAAAAAAGTAGGAATAACTCACTTAATACTTAAGTCAATGGTTTAACAAAATTGGTTCTATTACATATTTTGATCCAACTCATAATAACAGAGATATTTTGAATTTTTGAGCCCCCCCCCCCTCCCATTCCTAGTCCAATTTCAGATATTAACGATAATGAACTATAGTGTTCCATGAAACAATTATATATCGAGTATGGAATAGATCAAATAAAAATGTAAAACCTTAATTGATGATTACGAATTTGGATGTATCTCGCATAATAAAAGTCTCTCGAAAAACATATTTGGTATTTAAGCTTAATAATCATGTTAGAGAAAACATGTATATTACATCTGTAGTGACTGCTCATTCTGCATCAAACCAAGGAGATCAAACTGCTCTTTCTTTCAGTCCCACAATTTTCTTTTTCACCTCTGTACTGAGTGAGTATCCCACTGCTCATTTGCTCCATCTTTCAATATGCCTACATTAACCACTATTTCATCTAGCATGATAATAAGCTGATGATAATAATTATTAACATATTTCTCCTTCAGTTTTGATTTCACCATCCTTTTTGTCTTTTTCCATCTAGTTTTTTGGAGATTAGATATCCTGATTCTGATTCTACGACCAGGTAATGTTTTGTGGTCATGTCAGCATCTTGACAGGATCTGCAGCTCTTCTAGTTGGGCCCATGCCTTATACTTATCAGAATATGATTTATCTGGTCATATATGTATAGGAGGGGGTGTCTGTTTCTTTATGAATTTTCTTTCTAGGGAATAGTGAACTACGAACTTCCAACAACCAGATCTTTAGATTCAGCAAAGTCTTGTGATCAGCCATTCTCATTTTTTCATTATGGAGGCTAATACATTCCTATAATTCATCTAAAGACCTGCTCCTTGCCAATCTTCAAGTTTATCATGATTATCTTTATATTCTTCTTCTATTTCCGTTTTATATAACTGACCATAGACAGCTTTTATTTATCATCAGGTGGTATTTCAGTGGGAGTATAGCAGACGAGCAGGGTTTAATTATAGAATTTGTTTTTAAACTTTATAATGACACAAATCCGTGGACTCTAAAAATCTATTATCCAATTTTATCTAAACTGACTTAAGATTTATTACTAGATTTCTGGCTCTTAACTGCACCATGAAACCCAATCTAGGCAAATTATATTTGTAGCAGCTGTAATAAATGGTCATGGTACCCCACTTCTCTGGAAGTCCATTTACTTTCTACCTCATCACTTGCAAGACATCAAAACTAGGTTGTAGTGGCCCACTTGTAGTAGGAGTTACCAAAGTGACCCTATCTATATAAGGATATAATATTTCATTATCCAATGAGTAAGTCCTTCTGGCAGTTCCTGGTTTTATTATCATATATTAATCCAGGATCATCTTTCTGAGATTTACTGATAAAGGCGATTTAAAGGGAGTGGATAATCCGCCAAGGGGCTGCCTCAATACCTATCCAGGATGACTACTGTACGTAACCTTCATAAGAACTGTAAGTATCCTTTGTCTGGTATGGAAGTATGTGGTACACTATCTATGCACTTATTGTATGTACCAAAGTTATTGTACCCAACTTTGAGGATGTGTGGCTGTTTACAGTCTGGACTGGTCAATGGGGCCACCACTTCACAAGACTTCAAACAGAAGACTGAAATCATGATATTGATTATAGAAGTCTATAAAAATATTAGCAATTTCAGCACTGTTGATAGGATACAACAATACTGGATAAAGAGATAATTTTGTAGCCAGGACTATTTAGACAAATTTGAAATTGAGATCAGGACACATTGGCCCAGATGAGGAGTGGTTCATTAGTTCTTTAGGAACCATTTAGATAGTTTTGTAAGCTCTTTGTATAGTCTGTACTCACAACAGTTTTATAGTCATCATGCACAGGAGCTAGCTCTAGATGATGATCTGAGCTCATTGAAGCTCTCACAGCAAATCCATCCACAGGGTAGGCCTGGCAGGTTGGATTACCCCCTCCTCCCAACCATTCCCTATACTTTGTGTGAATATGCACACTATAACTCATTCATCCATCATGCCAAAAAGGCAATCTGAAGGTCCTGGAAAAAAGAGGCCTTTTTGTCTCCTAAAACCGGAAATTGCCTCCTAAAAGCACAGGGAGACTGTATGTCTTGCTCACATATTGCAAATAAAATTCTCAAGTAAGGTCCCGTTACGCCTGCCATTTCAGGACTACGAAACCATATTTAATGTTAAATTAAATGTTTATCCCGTTTAGAATAAATATGACTTAGGACATAAATTTCAATATTTAATTCCAATTGGTAGGAAAAAATAGAATAGAAAACCCATTTGAGCCAACCAATATTTAAGTTTTCACATTTCAAGAAAACATCTATTAAGTGTTATGGGTAAAGGTTGAGGTTTCCATTCAAGACCATTTATTAAATCATCAATTAGTCTCAGTAACATAAAAAGTAGTGATTATAAAATTTTTAAATCTGCACGATGTCAATTTGGATGATGATAACCACTTGTTTGGGCTTCCCTGGAATATTTCTTTCTAACTGATGTAGATGATCAATAGTTGGGAGAACAATTTTTCAGAAACTGACTTCCAAATGGTGGGAGATAAAGAAACATGTTGTTAACTAACAGTCATAACAGGTATATATTTCAAGTATAACCTCTTCCATTTGGCATAGCATTGGCTAGGTCAATATTTAGGAAATTTATGGATATGGATATATATACATATACATACATATATATATATATATATATATATATATATATATATATATATATAATGGGTTGATGGACATTCTGGTGGTATATGTTCTACTGGTGTTTGTTACATCGGTCTGGCCTTAGTCAGGAAATTGAGTTTAAAGGGTAAATGTACTATTTATTCAAATGCGACTTCAAAATTTGTTATATTTCACAGTTTGAACTTAAATAAATGACTTTCTGACCATTTCTTGAAATAGTTATTTCTGTTACCTCATAGGGGGTTAGACTTTCTCTTAAATTGAATAAAAGATTTAAAAACTAACCATCTTAAAGTCATAACTATTTGCCCCAAAAATGAGCCCAGCAGTAAAATTGTGGATCCATTCATGATCACTGTAGTAGACATTGTGGCGCCTTTTTCCAGTTATCACATTCAACTAGATCTGCCTTGAAATCTGAACACAGGACTCGCCAACACAACATATATTTAAAAAAAAAATATTCCCCATTGAACCAATGGGAATTATGAGTAAATTATACAACTATTGCAATAATATAATTTATACAAATACAAATATACAAAATTGAATGACGTTACCTTCTCAATATCTAAGCTGAAGCGATTAACTTTGTGAAGGGGCTTATGATATATCAATTCATTATCAGTAGTAGATTTCATATTTTTTATAACGTAAGTCCCTCCAAAATTAGAATGCCTGTCAACAGAATAAAAAAGTGTTGAATGATAAAGAAATATTATAGATATTTATATTTGTTTTATGATTGTGGGTCAACTAGAAAAGATTGTAAAAATAGTTAAAAATTACTTAAAGAGGAAAATTAACCTTGAACCAAGATATTGTCTTGTTTTATTTTGCCTAATTTGCTGCTCTTTTTGGCGAAGCTTTAGGAGTTCTTCTTCATCTCGATGCTTTTCTTCAACACTTCGTTGAGCAGCAGTTTGTGCCAGTAAAGAAGGAGGCTGTTCACGTACCATGAGGCAAATTATCTAAACATAAAACCAAAAGTAAATAACATGGCAATTGTCATTAAATATTATGTTTATTACAAAATCAGTAATATACACTGTTTATTAGAGTTCTTTTGGATCACAAAATTAAACACACACACGCTCTCAGAGTTTTTATCACTGCAAAATTTATTTAACAATGCATTACACACTTGGTTAATTATTCTTTACTACTCACAGAATGCACTGATAGCTTCACTGTTCTTCTTATTACACAATCCAATAACTCACTCACGATCACTGAAGTTCCCAAAAACACGGCACTGCACTGTCTTCAACAGGCACTATGCTGTTCTTTACAGAGTCACATAAAACACTTTACCGCACTGCAACTAAAATGCACTGTTCACAAAAGCTGCACTGAACGCACTGTTGATCACTTGAAGAGAGCTGAGAACAAACTAACTTTCGGGGCGGGCTGGGCCTCTTTTATAGCTTGTCGGCTTACATCAAAGGAGACGTGTCCAGAGACGTCCAGATCCCTGACGCGTATTGTCAAGAATGATCTAGACCATTCGTCGGCTCCTTTGATCTAATTTGTACTTTTTAAATATGTGATTAACTCTGTTTAATTTTTCATATACGTAGTTTTCGCAACAATATGAATAATTTTAAGAAAATTGATAAGACTTCAAAAACTATTTTCATTGATGATTTATATAAATTGGGAAATTTCAAGATAACAGGTTTTAGTAAATAATATTAGTTAAAAAATATTTGAATGGCCCCTACAACTTTCTGTACATAACAAAAAAACCATGAAATTCTAATTCACTCCAGTTTTATGTAATTACTAGCTAAGGTACCCGACTTCGCTCGGGAAATCATTTAAGGCTGAATGAAGATAGTATTTTTTTGGGCAAGGCTTCAATGTTTACAACTACTCTTCCCGTCGGCGCGCATTGTTTTGCTGTGAGGGTCAGGCAGGCGACTTATAAATGAGAAATTTTATATTTGAAGAATAAATAAAAATGTGTTCCTAATCTATCCCTTGCCACTTTTTAACTCACCTTTTTGAATACTTCAAACCATAATCATGGATAGTATTTATTACAATTAAATATCGTCTATAATGAAACTTATTTCATGTCAAAAACCAATCCGAACACATATAGTTTAAGCATAGTTTAGCACGTAAGGTTATATTCATAATAGTAGATCTCAGTGGTAATCACTTCCCGTAATGCCCAGCATTTCACAGGAAATTAGTAAACTCAATTAACTCTATTAGCCTCCATCTATTTCCGCTCTCGCATTAGAGCTATCAACACTCTTCTCCTTAAATTATTAATTCAAAATATTATTGTAATAATTTATTTACCTGATGGAATTAAATAATAGTGTTAACCTAAAAATAATTTCAATTATATTCAAAAAGCTAGTCGAGGGGAAGAGATCGTAGCCGTCCCTGCAACCTAAGTAATACTTTAAACAATCATATCGAGTTTAAGAGCATTTTGTCTTTTTTCATAATGACATTAACGTTTAATTGTTATGATAGTACATATTTGTTTCAATAACTTGAAGATATAGGAAATAAGATAGTACCTATATAACCAAAATCAAAGAGTTTGATTCCCTAGTACTTCCCCTATCACTCCTTGAGGAAATTCAGCACGATTTTTTTTTTAAATAATACATTATACAAATTAAATAATAGAAATGCTTTTATAGTTTAAATTTCTATTGGAAATAAATAACAAAGTTATTTTCTAGGGAAAATAAATAAATGAGCCGAAGAGGGAGGGGGATTTATAATCTCACTAATCCGAATCATACTTAGTACTAAATAATCGAAATAGATAAGGCTAAAACATAACATCATTTGTCATAATATGCCTATATTAAAAACACTTAAATAAGTACTAATAAAATCGTCGACTCCCGCTATAGATTTAGCTTATATCCCGTATTTACTTCATTTTACGACATAAGTGAATGAAACAAAAGTTGCTCTAAATAACAAAGTAAACAACTCTTGTTATGTGCACCTTTGCCGAAAAACAAATAGAAAATGAAATATCGTGAATTTTTACTTCAGGCCTCCCTTATAACTCCCACTCCCGTTCAAACCTAAAAATTTTAATATAGCTTATAATCATGGGAGAATTAATGCTAATTGACATACCGAGCTTTGTTAAGTTCGGTTCAATCGTTAGCGCCCAATAAAATAGTTGACTCCCGCTTTAGTTTATAGTATATATCTCGTTTATACTTCGTTAAAATTCAAAAATGTTACTCTAAATAACAAAATAAACAACTTTTGTTAGGTTCATATTTGCCGAAAATGAACAGAAAACGAAATACCGCTATTTTAAATTCAGGCCTCCCTTACAACCCTCACTCCTGCCCGTCCCTAGAAATGTTAGTATGGCTTATTATAATGAAAGCGTTAATGCTAATACACATACCGAGTTTTATTCATTTCGGTTGGGTCTTTCGTCTCAAATAAAATTGTTCACATTCGTTATAGGTTTTTGCGTATATCTCGTTTATAATTCAGTATACGAAAAAAGGTGTATATAACAAAAGTTACTCTAAATAACAAAATAAACAACTTTTGTTATGTTTATATTTGCCGAAAAACCAATAGGAATCGAAATATCGTTATTTTTAATTTCAGGCTTCCCTTACAACCCCCACTCCTGTTCGTCTCAGAGGATATTAATATAACCTAAAGTCTAAGTTGGGTTAGTAGTAATATGCATACCAAGTTTCATAAAATTCGGTTCAGCCGTTTATGCGTGAAAAGGTAACAAACAAACAAACAAACAAACAAACATACACGAAAGAAACAAAATGCATTTATGGTGTCTATGACATGTGAAACGAAAAGTTATCGTGAAATTTCGCGAAAAAAATCAATGTACAGACAGAGGTTACAATTTTATATATATATAGATTATTACCATCATTATACTACTTTATTTTTCAAAACCAATTGACAAAGGCAATGACATAATAATAGACTAACTATTAGGCTGTCCTTTTATATATGACCAATAATTATTTTTACCTCATAAGAGTAAAGTACGCCATTTAAAGGCTGAAACTAGACATTTCTCTTATTTTATAGAAACAGAATAAAAGTCTTACTGTCTAATGGTCAGTGTTAGTCAGTTAATTCAGACATAAAACCCTAAAAAATCTAGTTTCGAATGCTTCAAGTTTAAAATCTCTTTACTAATCCTCTATCAAGTTTCATGAAGAAGGCAATGGGAAACTACTGCATGTTCTTGTGCTATTCTTCTTTGACTCGTTCACTTCTGTGGAGGAGGAATTCCTGTTTATGGGAAGAACCGCCAGGAAGTCTATAGATGTAACAACAATAAGACCACTAGGTACTTATCTGTTATCGAGAGGCCAACCATTTAAAGACGATTATTAAATCATAATAAAAAGAAAATTATTTTATAACTTAAAATAACACTTATAGAATTTATATATATATATATATATATATATATATATATATATATATATATATATATATATATAAAATTGTAACCTCTGTCTGTACATTGATTTTTTTCGTGAAATTTCACGATAACTTTTCGTTTCACATGTCATAGACAACATAACTGCATTTTGTTTCTTTGGTGTGTGTTTGTTTGTTTGTTACCTTTTCACGCATAAACGGCTGAACCGAATTTTATGAAACTTGGTATGTATATTAGTACTAACCCAACTTAGACTTTAGGCTATATTAATTTTTTCTGATACGAATAGGAGTGGGAGTTATAAGGGAGGCCTGAAATTAAAAATAGCGATATTCCGTTTCCTATTAGCTTTTCGCCATATATGCACATAACAAAAGTTGTTTATTTTGTTATTTAGAGTAACTTTTGTTATATACACTTTCGTCGTATACCGAAGTATAAATGCGTTATACACTAAAAACTAAAGCGGGAGCTAACAATTTTGTAGGGCACTAACGATTGAACCGAACTTAACAAAACTTGGTATGTGAATTAGCACTAATTCTTCTAAGCTATATTAAAATTTTTAAGTTCGAACGGGAGTGGGAGTTATAAGGGAGGCCTGAAGTAGAAATTTGTGATATTTCATTTTCTATTTGTTTTTCGGCAAACGTGCACATAACAAAAGTGGCTAACTTTGTTATTTAGAGCAACTTTTGTTTCATTCACTTTTGTCGTAAAATGAAATAAATACGGGATATACGCTAAATCTATAGCGGGAGTCGACAATTTGATTAGTGCTTATTTAAGTGTTTTTAATATAGGCATATTATGACAAATGATGTCATGTTTTAGTCTAATCTATTTCGATTATTTAGTACTAAGTATGATTCGGATTAGTGAGATTATAAATCCCCCTCCCTCTTCGGCTCATTTATTTATTTTCCCTAGAAAATAACTTTGTTATTTATTTCCAATAGAAATTTAAACTATAAAAGCATTTCTATTATTTAATTTGTATAATGTATTATTTAAAAAAAAAATCGTGCTGAATTTCCTCAAGGAGTGATAGGGGAAGTACTAGGGAATCAAACTCTTTGATTTTGGTTATATAGGTACTATCTTATTTCCTATATCTTCATGTTATTGAAACAAATATGTACTATCATAACAATTAAACGTTAATGTCATTATGAAAAAAGACAAAATGCTCTTAAACTCGATATGATTGTTTAAAGTATTACTTAGGTTGCAGGGACGGCTACGATCTCTTCCCCTCGACTAGCTTTTTGAATATAATTGAAATTATTTTTAGGGTAACACTATTATTTAATTCCATCAGGTAGATAAATTATTACAATAATATTTTGAATTAATAATTTAAGGAGAAGAGTGTTGATAGCTCTAATGCGAGAGCGGAAATAGATGGAGGCTAATAGAGTTAATTGAGTTTACTAATTTCCTGTGAAATGCTGGGCATTACGGGAAGTGATTACCACTGAGATCTACTATTATGAATATAACCTTACGTGCTAAACTATGCTTAAACTATATGTGTTCGGATTGGTTTTTGACATGAAATAAGTTTCATTATAGACGATATTTAATTGTAATAAATACTATTCATCATAATGGTTTGAAGTATTCAAAAAGGTGAGTTAAAAAGTGGCAAGGGATAGATTAGGAACACATTTTTATTTATTCTTCATAACTAAAATTTCTATTCTATTAATACCCTAAATTTACCCTTTAGTATTGGCTATTTCGGAAAAAACATTACGTCGTGGAGGGAAGTGCAATTGTACACATTAAGTCTTGATATAAAAATACCATCATTAGCCAGTCAACAATGATTTCCCGGGCATCGCCGGGTACCTTAGCTAGTAAATGATAAAATGGTTAGCAGGAACCCACTCATTATTTACAGATAAAATATTTACTGGTTCAAAACCGCTTATCGCTATTATATGGTGATGGTGTATATGATGGTTCATACTTGACTAGGTTATCTTAGTCATTCTGTTTCTTTTGCTATCAGAAAATGAGTGATCATTTATTAATTCCACTTGGTGATCGTTTATTATTACACCACTTGGACATCTACCTTGCAGAGTTCATGTGGCAGACAACGACCAGGGACATTCTACTTTACACAGCTAGTCCGCGACATCGCACAGTTTTGTGCTAACTCTAATTTATAATTACATTATTTTCATCCAAATAAATTTTTGAAGTGTTCTTATAAATAATAAAGTGGTTTTTTTTTTGTTTTTTTTTTTTAATATGATTAAATAATCATCTTTAAATGGGAAGCCTCCCGATAACCGATAAGTACTGACTTCTGTAAGTATGAATTTCCGTAGAGGGAAATTAGCTATACAGGTTGTACCAGATATTGATTTCTACAGACCTTTCCTATGTAAGATACATGCAAATACATTAGGTGACGATGCCATAAATTAAGATTTTATATTCTTGATTCAAAAATTTGTATTCGATTTATACCATACTCGATATTTACCTTTTTTATAATTCATAAAACACTAAAGATCATAATCATTAATGGCTGAAATTAGACCATGAATAAGGGGAGGGCTTCTAAAATGAGAAAAAAAAATAGCTAACAAACAGAATTGAAATATTACCTCTAAAAGGTGCATGAAGAAAGCTGACTCCTGCGATGAACTAGCCATATACAAGAGAAGGTCAAGCATACTTGACTGATGTAATGCCCATATTACCTGTTATCAACATGAATTATAAGAAACATACATGTGACAATACATAAGAACATCTGAGTGAAAATACAGTAAGACAATTTACTGAACCTGATCATGAATGCTAGCATCATTGTCAGGCCTGCCTTCAGATAGTGCATCGCTTTGAACATGCAATATATTTCTTATCAAAATAAGAATTCTTTCAATGGTTCTTTGGTCATCATCATCTCTATTATCAATCTCCTACAAAATAGAAGTTAAGGAAGAAGAGATCATTAAATAATTATTATCACAGAAGTTAATTTAATTAAATAAATAAATGTACGTGTGTGTGTGTGTGTGTGTACGTGCGTGCATGTGTGTGTTTGTGTGTGTGTGTGTGTGTGTGTGTATATATGTATATATATATATATATATATATATTACACTCACATGTACATACACTGATGCATATACACATGAATACATGCACACACATACGCCTGCACACGCACGCACGCACACAAAGTAATTAGAAAAAATAATGAATATTTTACTCTTGGCTATTGTCATATAAATTTTCTACATCAGAAGAAATTTAATTTAAAAGGTTATTTAAAGCTGTAAAAATAATTCAAGAGATACTAGGTAAAGTCCTGGATAAATTATAAGGTACAGGTCAAAAGACTAACATTCATGAATTTAGTAACAAACCTAAAATGCTCAAACTCTTAAACCCTTAATTTCTCAAACTGGGACTCAAGTTAGCCATGTGAGTTCAGGTGTTGGTCTTAATCTTACAGAGCTCAACCCAAAGTGGTGAGTTCGATTCCCATCTACGAAATATGAATTTATTTAATGATGAACTAACTGAATAAAACCCCTAGTCTCACCCTGGCTAGAAAAGTCGTAGTGTTGATAACTCATCCCAATTAGCTGTATTAGCACAAAGTGGACATAAATAACAACATTATTATTAAATTAAATAAGAAATAGAAAAATAGTGATAGAGAATAGATGGCGAGATGAGATCACCAGCGTGTCATTTCGGCATGTAGGAAATCTGCTTAGCCTACACAGTCTTTTCATGATGGAATTTATTTGGCTCTTCCAGACCGCTCAATGTCAAATATATTTTAATAAGCCATTAGTAAATATAATTTTTTTCTTTTACTTTTGACTATATAAAATATATTTTTGATTTTTCTTGGTAAATCAATGCAATTTAAATATGAGATTAAAGTTTTAATCGTCGAAATGTGACCTCCATTCAATCTTCCTTGAAGAAGGAAAAGCCGAAGGTCAATAGATGAAAAAACACGTGAACTATATCATGCATTTATTTTCCTCTACATTTTTCACATCCTCTAAGACGCCTCTTCAGGAGTAATACAGTATTACAAAAAGATTCGACCTTACCACCTCGGTCCTCAAGTGATGAAGAGTAACCATAATGGAGATGTACCTCACTACACAACTGATAATATCATTATATTAAAATGATTTACAGTGCAAAAATTGATTACCTACAAGTTTCGGAAAACTTATTCCAGAAGAAGCATACAACACCTACATCTAATCTACTTGCAGTTCATTTAAATATTTGATAAATATACCATGTAAATTTCATACCAAAGTTTTCTTCTTCACAACATATTGTTTGTTTTCTGGCAGATTTCCATAAGGGAAATCAGCTATTCAGGTTGTACGCATGACATAATTTCCTCAAATTTCCATTGATCCTACCTAGGAGATGATGAAAATGTGGTCCATTCAAAATTTTATATATATATATATATATATATATATATATATATATATAGAGAGAGAGAGAGAGAGAGAGAGAGAGAGAGAGAAGATATATAAATAGAGAGATCAGGTAGCAATTTTGGTCAAATCGCTACCAAAATTGATATTTAATCGTTTTATGTAAAAAGAAAGATCAAGTTCGTTAATGGCTGAAATCAGACCAGTAGGAGGGGGGTTTATAGGGGAAAAATTTTGAAAATTCAAAATATCTGTTATTATGCATCGGATCGAAAACTTGTATAGAACCAGTCTTATTGCAAATAAAATGTACTGTAAATGTTGTTATATACATTTATTGTTTATCATTAGTATTAACGGATATATTTGTATTTCTTAGTTTTCGGCCTTCAGTAATTCCCCACTCCTACTCATATCATATTAACAATAAGCTGTAATATAATGAAGCACTTTATTGGAAGTCGAAATACTAAATAATGTTCTCATTGAACTTTTACGCTTTGAGATAAATGCAAATACTTAGTAGAAATCTGCTTAGTTAACGAAGCTTCTGTGTGACAGGATATTTGGATATTTTCTTTTATGTTCTGCTTGGTTACGTTTTTGTCATTATCTCAAATTTACAACTCGCCAAAATTAAATTTTAGATAAAGAAAAAAATGTAACCAAGAGGAAGATAAAAGAAAATATCCAAATTATAAAAAACAAACAACATGCTGTGAACAAGAAAACTGATGTGAACTTGTTTTTCATCTATTGATCTTCGGTCATTTCTCCTTTAACAAAGATTGAAGTTTTTAGAAAAAAAATTATATAGATACAGAACTATAATTTTAGAGCTACGAATAAGTTTGAAAATTAATATTTGTAATAAGAACATCAATACCATTATAATCTCTAATTTAAATAACAAAGATATAACAGTTGTGGAGATTAAGATCAGAGATTTAACAATAATAATTTTCAATTTATAATTATATATAACTGCAAATATTACGGTGTTATTATTATCAATTTAAACACAATTTTACATACTTATAAAAACCATAAAATAATTAAGACAGTAACCGAAGGTTACAACATTCAAACTAATACTTGATGCCAAAAGCTGGAGGAATTTAAAATATCTAGCAACTAATTATTATTAATGAATACCAAAACACATCCAAATTTGATGGAAAATAATTGTAAAGCAATACTGATTTAACATTAGTCTCTTACGACCTGACTAAATCAGATTGAAAATTAATCTATGGAACTATTTTTCCAATCATTAAACTCTGATTTTTGAAATGTCTTTCCAAATAGGAAACAAAAATAGCAACAATTACTCTGTTTTATTTAGAAAACCAAGAGCAATGATTAGAAGGGTTATTTTGATGACATATTTTATATTTGTGTAACAATATTGAAATACTCGTCTTCTAGAATGTAATACCTTAAAATATGAGTATATACTTTCAGCTTTATAATCAAAAATAACATCATTCCAACTAAATTGATGAAAATTAAAAAGAAATTGCTGGCAGAGAGCATAATTAATAGTAGTAGCATTATTTTAGGATGTTAAATACAAAGACCACCAATTTGAACCATATATGCAATTTTCTGTATCACAAAATCACCCTAAATGTATTATTTAAAATGATTAAAAATAATAAATTTTAAATAAAATTTGGCCAAAGCTAAGTGCGTTATGAAGGTGCTAAGTAATGAAAGGTGTGTGAACATAGGTTGAGTGGTTCTTCAGTATATTTTAGACCAATAGGTTTACTTATGTAAAAAATGCAAAGAAAATTTCAAAATCCTATTTTCAAGTGCTGATTCTACATACATTTATTCTACATACAGTATTTTCTTGAAATAAACATTAAGTAATTACCTACCTTATTCAGGAGAGTACTTAATTGTTCAGCTAAAGCAGCCCATGATTTATGGTTGGTAAAATCTTCTTTATAACTTTGCAAATGCGTGACAATTTGTAAGTATTGGTTCAGTTCGGACTTCTCTGTAGGCACATTTTCATTGTAGACAATCAGTGCAGGAGTAGTTAAATTGACAATAAGCCTTTAAAAATAAATTATAAGTAATTTCATTAATAATTTGCCATGTTTAATTCGAGAACATGTTGTTGAAATTTGATTCTGAAAGCTTAATGTAGAATTTAAAATGTTTAGGATAATCTTTAGAAGAAATAGGATTCAAAAGAATTTATATAAAAAGCAAATTTCAAATTGACTATTACACTTCCAATATTTCTATTGTTTATTACCCCAAATAATAATGTTCTGACATATATAATAAAGATTTGTGTCAGAGCAAATAAATCAACAACCAAAAATAATGTATGACATTATTTTCATAGTAATCTTATATATAGTATAATATGCAAACAGAGAAGTACCATTACAAACAATGAGAAAAAATTCACTAACAGTCTTTGCCGCTAAGACAATCTGATAATCTGCAAACACAAAAAACTGGGCTTACAAATTTACAATCCATCCAAGAATTCCTAATACTGATAAGACATATAAAAGAAATGAGTTAATTTTAGTTCGACTTTCAAAAGTCTTGAAGATGATAAGCATTCTCATTGAAAGCACACCCCAGTTGGTGCACTATAATCAACCAATGACAATACAGGAATGATAATAGTGTTTTATATATATACTAGCTAAGTTACCGGGCTTCACCCAGAAATTCACTTGAGGATGAATGATGGTATACCCATCGTTGCTGTGGATTTGTTTAATAATAAAATTATTTGTTATATAAGACTTCAGTGTCCTCAATATTTTTATATTTCTCGTTTCCTATGCATGTAGTTTTTTTTTAAAAATGTAATGGACCATATAGAAAGTATTCTGTCTTCCAAACCATGTATGAATAAAAGTTCCATTCCCTTGATACAAAGCCTAATGGTGACAGCTGATTTAGGTACATCATAACTGCTATTAAAAATACTCTTTTGTATGTCTTGATTTAAAACTGTATATTCATATTGATACATAGTGTGTTCAGTAAAGTACATCATATATTAATGGAACAGAGTTATTAAATACCAGAAATAACTGGATGCACATCCCCAGCGTTCATCCTTTCAAATTATTTATTTATGATTATTAAACAAATTCACATTCCTGAGAATAACACTACATTGCTAAATGTATAAGCATCAATTATCATGTAAACATAGACCAATATGAAGTTAGCAGGGAAGCGACAGAACTGATAGGACAAAGGAAGTAACCCCCACCTCCCTAGGCTCAGTGGTGCCAACCTAGGATCCCAATCCTGTAATAAATTAAATTATATTAACAACTCTGATTACATTATTATCTTCACAATACAATAACTGATTGTTCAAATAATTTTCACGTTTTAATTAAATAAAGTATTAAATACATTTAGGGCAAACTGGCGTTTCCCATGAATTAATGTTTGGGAGAAGAGAAGGGGAGGGGGGGACGTATACTTTACTTGGTGCAATATATTACTTGCGTTAAAAAAATACCATAGATTTGAATTATTAAGGATAAAATATTAACAAAGGTTTGAATTAATTTATCCAGGTGAAGTACATGGAAGTTTCCATTGGAAAGAATTGTTGAGCATATCAATATTTCTACGCAAATTACTTGCTTCATACCTCGTTAAACGAAAAAATGTATAAAACAAAAGTTACTCTAAATAAAAAAGTAAGCAACTTTTGTTACGTGCATGTTTGCCTTAAAACAAATAGAAAATAAAATATCAGGAATTTTTATTGCAGGCCTCACTTACAACCCCCACTCCTATTCGAACATAAAAATTTTAATATAGCTTATAATCAAAGAAAAATTAATGCTAATTCACATATCGAGTTTTGTGAAATGTGGTTCAATCGTTACTGCCCAATAAAATTGTTGGATCCCGCTTTAGAGTATACCTTGTTCATACTTAGTTATACGACAAAAGTAAATATGTCAAAAGTTACTCTAAATAAAAAATAAACAACTTTTGTCTGACTATGGTTGTGGAACTATTGAAAAAGGAAACGAAA
The DNA here is from genome assembly GCA_019009955.1 of Riptortus pedestris. Taxonomy (NCBI): domain Eukaryota; kingdom Metazoa; phylum Arthropoda; class Insecta; order Hemiptera; family Alydidae; genus Riptortus; species Riptortus pedestris. Next base: position 144,270,044 of record CM032228.1, on the reverse strand, counting down.
TATCGCTATTTTTAATTTCAGGCCTCCCTTATAACCCCCACTCCTGCTCTCCCCTAGAAATGTTGGTACAGCTTATTATCATGGAGGAGTTAGTAGTAATTTACCTAACTAGTTTTGTTTAGTTTAGTAGAGTGCCAAATAAAATTGTTGGCTTCCGATATAGTATTTAGCGTATAATTCATTTATACTTCGGCATACGACAAAAGTGAAAAGTTATAGTGAAATTCCGAGAGAAAAAAATCAATGTACAGACACAGGTTACATTTATATATATATATATATATATATATATATATATATATATATATATATATATATATATATATATTAGAAAAGAAAACTATCCAGTTATTTGATTTAACAAAAAATAATTACCTTAATATTAAATCAAATAGGTCTTTCTCCTTGGCATGACACTGCAAAATTGGAAGTAAATCAGTCTGCAAAATTTTGCTATTTCCCAAAAACCTCCTAATATCATGGCATTCTTCGTCTCTCCTCAGATAGCGAATGAGATCCCTAATTGTTTCTGAAAAAATAATAATTTTCATAACATTCAAATATTGGGGTTTAAAACATGAATTGAAAAATATTGCCAGAAAGGGCTGTTCATTAATCAAAAAGTGTTGGTAATTTTATTTTATCTATGCAAAAAACCTTCCTTATTCTTTACGCAGTATCATAAACATTCACAATGAAAAGGCAAAATATCCCACATATCTAGCAGACTTATTGCTCTAAACAGTACTCCATATATAGTGCAGGGAGTGTGCCTTCAACTCATCCAAGAGGAACATCCAACATTCTAGTTTTCTTTAAGGGAAATCAGCTATTAAGGTTGAACTCAGGACATGATTTCCGAAAAACATCTTCCTGCCAAAAGTGAAGTACTCTGAAATTCTTATAACATAAATTCATAAAGATCAAGCTCATTAATGGAACTAGAATCAAGAGGAGTAGGGGTTTATCTCTGTTATTATGAGTAAAAAAATAAATGTTATGCAGCATAACTTCCTTTTTTCTTTCAAAAATAGGAAGCAAAAAGGGACAACTTGTTTTATTCCTAGCTAAAAGAAGACATTTCATCGGACTGTTCTGGTCCAGCTCAATTTTTATTTGAATGATACCATACTTGATATATAGCCATCTAATGTAATGCTGAAGGAGAGCCAAAGCCAAACAAGAAGGAGCCCCATGCAAGGATCCCAAAATTTCCATATGTACGTACTAAATGAAAATATCTAATAGCTGTGTACTTAGTCACATTTAGCCACTATCTCACCACAGTTCTGAACATTCTTGCTAGGGATATAGACAATCACAGGTAGAGACAAAACTCTGTTGAGGTTTGAGGTTTATTACTTGTAATCTAGTCTTCTAGTTCTACACTCTCTAGTGACATACTTATATCTATATCAGGCTCCTAAGCATTTTTCACTCTCAATATCATGCCCAGGTACCTCAATACGTTATGCCCCCTCCCCCACTTATAAGGGCCCATTTAATAAGCCCTCTGGCAATGCCAAACTGTGAAAATGCAGTTACCTTCATACTGTATGTCTTCCATGCTGTGACTACTATAAGACAATTTCCTTGGGTAAGAGTCATACCAGAGCTACGTACAGCATTCATAACCTGTGAGGGCCAGCCTCTAAAGAGGTAATCAACAACAAATCATCCATTGAAGGCTTAATAAGAATTGACACTCCTCCAAAGTTAAAATACCCCTCACTTAGAATTACATGCAGGGCTCAGTTCACCATAAAATTAAATAAATACGGAAATGGGTTGCTCTACCCGATCTCTCTCTCTGTCTGACAGAAGATAGAATTTGACCAATCCATACTATCAATAAAACAAGTAACCCTCCGCCATGCCACCAATTCAATGAACACAGACAGGTCTTTCAGGGACTCGGAAGCTTATAGAGCAAAATGGCTTATGCTATCAAAAGCATTATCTATTTCAAGTGTGACAATGTGCAACAATGTAGTTTCAAGAGGAGATAATTGCCTTAATTTATTGTGGATTTAGGAGTAAATACATTCTTTTTTCTTCTTTTAAGGAGCAGAACTGGATTTAATCTTACTGTGAACTGTAGTACGTTTGCTTCAAAGAGTTGAGTGATTTCTGATGAGACCTGTTACCTTGTGCAACTTTCTGACGACCTATTCTGCAATTTAGACCTATTCTGACCAGAAGTCTTTATTTTGTATAAATGATCCTAGAGATAACTGATGTAATGACTAAGGCACAATTAATAATGTTGCAAGACTGATAATGGCAGAAATTAATGTGGCTGATTGAATTTACTATATTGTTTGCACTATGGAAGTTATTAAAGATATTACTAGTTAGTAACAATGAGATTTGAATACCAAGATCCGCCTTAGAGCAATGTGAAGAAAGTTTGCGGGCAAAGAAAGGTGTTTTTATTGGTGACCCTAGGCATTAAACTATAAAGAACATCTAAGAATATAGTACATATTATAGATTTATACATGTCTTTGCTTCAAAAATGGACGAGAAGGAAGACTATTCTGTTAACTCAAAGGTGTGCTACAGAGGAAGTGAGGCAAATATCAATGCAGTTGCTTTAATTTCAAATAATAAATATTCAAAGTTATTGTCACCTAACAAGCAAATCACAGATTGTTGATAATAAAGGTAAGTTGCAACTCTGATAATTTAAATATAATACAATTAAAATTTAATAAAAAGAATTTAGGTTTTCCCATTATTCTAATTTTATACACTTGGAAAAATTTATGTCGCGAGTTCAAATCCTTTGTGGGAAAAGAGTTAATTTAGTGACAGTTGCTTGTAGTAACATACTTATTAAATAAAATCTTTTCTCCCACCCTGGCTAGAAAAGGGTTGTAACCTATTTATAACCCATCCCAATTAACCTTAGATGCATGAAGTAGATGTTACATTTTTTAAATAATAATAATTATAATACGAGTTCACTTAATAATGTTAGCATACTCAGATGGATATGTCAAATTCACTTATGATCAAATAGAAGAATCCACCAAAACAATTATATAAAAAAGGGGATTTCACAATAGATGAAAGTCTATTCATGGCAGTTCTACCAAGTGGGATACTGTCTACTTTGGAGGAGTCCTTAGTGAAAGAGTATTGCTGATTTTCCCCAACTCCCCATTTTTTCAATGTGTAGATGTTTAGTGAACATTCATTTAACTTTATCTTCACTTGAGCGCTAGATTATAGGTTAATCTACAAATTTACCCTTTATCCTTTGATCCTCTGCCTCTTTCTATTCCTGGTATATAATTCCAAATGTTTGCCACCTCAGATAAGAGGACTTATCTAATTATTCAGTCGTTCTTGTCTCAAGAACTTACCCGAACCCATATTTTCCTTTTTTATTTCCCATATTTCACCTGGGATTACATTTTTTTATTTTAGTCTTTTAAAAGCAATTCACATTCGGTACATGGCACTGAGTAAAACTGAATAGTGCAAAATTTATACAATTTTAAATACACATGAGAATTGAAAATTTATACATCTTCCTGATGATTGGCTGTTCTAATTTTGAAAAAGTATCTTAGAAGTCTAAGGAATAAAAAATCAGTTTAACACTAAATTGAGAGGTCTATATCCACTATTTTTTTTTTTTCTAAATCAGTTCCAGATTTTTTCATTGCTCTATTTACTGAACTACTTCCAGCAGAATAAATTTAAATAACACAACAAAAACTAGAAACCTGTAAAAAAAATCAAAAAAAAAATCGAGCAAATGAAAAATATTACCTTTACTATGTGGCTCTAAATGATATTTATTACCATCGTAGAAACCTATTGCACTGCATGTTGCAGCAAGCTCTGCAGAAAGAAGACCACTAGCCATTATAAAATGACCTGAAATACAAAAATGTTCAGTTATTAGAGGAGTTGTAGAAACAAGTATAGCGTTAGAAATATAAAATAATTAACAATAACTTTATCAACGTGGCTTGGTCTTATTTGTGTAGAAAGCAAATGGTTTTGGTATCAAGCTAGATTAGGAAAGCATTATACTAAGGAAGATAATACAAGAAATTGTAATACTTGAAGAAGAAGAATATTAATCCATATAGGAAATAACTAAGTATACAGCTCTCCACTCAAATTAATATTTTATTTAGTTCTTTATAAAGTTTCTGCCTTTTCTTGCCATCTTCAAATAATCCTATAAAATCAGTTTACATTGTCAATATAAAATTATACAATCTTTGATAAGTGTGACAATATGTCATAAAATTTAATTGTAGCAATTGCTTTATATAAGTTGACCATATATATTATATAGATCAATGAAAAATCTTTGAAAAAACAATGTAAAATCTTATTTGATGACGTAGTTTTAAGTATTTAAGCTTAGAATAAAATGGTCCATGATGTAACAGGTTATTGTTAATATGACATGGGTAGGAGTGGGAGTTTACTGAAGGCTAAAAACTAAAAAAATCCAAATATCTCGGTTAATATTCATGATAGAGAAAATATGTATATAACAATATTTATAGGTAATCAACTTTACAATAATATTGTTTCTATACATTTTTTTTTATTAAACTTATAATAATGATTATTTTTCGAAACCCTCACCCATCCCCACTTCCCCTCCAATGCCTCTCTTCATTTTCTCTTTTAGCTCCTCCAAGTGAAAAACATTACTTAAATAGAATTCTACTTACATTATTACAATAGTAATGTCCGGAATTATGGCATGGGGTGACCCGCAGACGACAAGTTCGGTAAGTATTGTTAAAGCAGCCGAATGTTTAAGAAAGAAAAAAGAGAAGCTTAAACTTAAATTTAGCTAACAGTCAAACAGTCTTATTGCTGAAGGAAATAAGAACAAACAGGGTCCTAGTGCTTCAAAATGATTGTTTACAACTCCGGAGGGTAAAAAAACCGAACAAGAGAAAAAAATTGAGATTGGATCATTTAGAAATATTGTAATTGTGAAGAAGTGAGGTGGTGAGTCATGGGGGAAGGCTACCTCCCCTCCGGCTATGCCCCTCGTTCTTTTGTATGTGGTGAAGCTATAGATATATAATTTTGATCGGACGTCATTTTTTTCATCTCCCAGGTAGGATTGATGGACATTCGAGGAAATTTGTCAAAAATCGTGTTATGAGGACAACCTCAATAACTGATTAAACTGCTAAAACTGATTTAAGAAGAATATAATATACACATAAACTCACAATCCTAATGATGGGAATGCAATTCCCTGGAACTATTCTGTTAGTTTTAAAAAGAATAAATAAATACAAAACCAAAGAAATAGAAAACAGTTTATAGAAACTATGGAGAATTTGTAGACATACTTCATTTCAATTTAAATACCTAGTCTTTTTTTTTCTCTATGCCTATTTTGATAAAACATTTTTTTACAGAGTACTTTCTCCTCCATTTCTAGATCTCTCTCTGTGGAGTTTTATTATAATAACACTACCATATATATACACATAGCTTCAGTAAGTACATTCATCTCTTCTGTTGTCATATTCCCTATATCCATTTCCCAGAGTCAACTTGGGTTGCCTAAGAAGGAGACTTAGACCACTCGTAGCTGGAGCATTCACTGCACAATCATCAGCTGCAGCATGAAGCAAGTGTATCTTTATCTTATTGCTACTTAAGGGGAAAAGCACCTCAAACAACTATTACACAGTATGCATGTCATACACATTTTAATTTAATGGTAAAAAAAACAAAACTTAACTTATCAAAATGGCATAAATTTTGCTTTCATCTTACGTAGTAAGAACCACTTTCTTACAGCATCGGGTAAATGCCTTCACTGCAGAAGTTTTCACAACAAATCAACCAAATGCAGCTGACTAGTGAAAATGTTTACAAGATTGCAAATCAAAGAAATGATTTACTATAAAACTGTATTAATGTAAAATATATCTTCTTTCAAAAATAAGAGCTGTTAAGAACGTGTAATACTGAAAGAACTAGGCTTAAAAGACTACTAGCTAATAAAATAATTAATTACCTACATCTCTAATAATGTCACTCGTTAACATTAAAATTGTAGTGTTTAGATAGATGTTCTAGGCAAAGGTATAAGGGACCAATAAAATATTTTTTAAAGAAACAGCTTCAGTAGTAATACAGAAGTTATCAGTGGCCAAAAGGGATTTAATTCAGAAATTTATAAGCTATCTTAATGGTAAGAAATTAAAAGTTATCAAATGCACAATATTATTTCTGTTTTCTGAAACTTCTTTGCATCTGCAAATCTGATGAATTGATTTCTTGATTATTTCCTTCTTCCATTTTGTTAAAGGATCTTTAATGAGCATGTAAGATGACAGAAGATCATTTAGTCTTGAAGTTTAATTCTATCTCGTGTTTCGCATTCATTTAAGACAATATTTGTAAGGCATAGGCATAATACACTTAGCACAACTAGATTCTTGGGTTTGATTCCCATTAGGTAACAGAAAATTCATTGAGTGGTGAACTTTTAATGTAAAAGCAAAGGGGGGAGAATTAGGAGGAATGAATTACAGCAACAGTAAGCAGTAATAAATACATAATAATTAGTTTTAAATTTAGTGACACTCAAAATAATAAAGAATTATATATATAAAACTATTTGCTTTGATAGTTTCAAAACTTAAAAGAGGTGGTTTTTAATTAGATATTCCTTTAATAAACATTTTGCATTGGCTCTATTTCAAAGGTGGTAGAGTTATATCATAGTGAACAGCATACCGTTTATAAGATGCACAGAGAAATATTTGAACAATTGTATATTTAAAATACTTGCAATTTTTTAGTAAAAGAGTAGAACTATGTCACTTGCACCACTATCAAAGCAAAAGAGCGATATGAAGTTCTGGGTCCTAGTCAATGTATGTATATAGAATAACATTACACCAAATGTTCAGGGTACTTAACATAGCCATAAAGTAATACACGATGAATAATATAATTTAAATAGATAACTAAAATTATGACAGTAATAAAACTACCTAAATAACTCTACCAGAAATGTCACATCAACATCAAGTGCTGAATTAGAGGGTACGAAGCCGCGCAAAATATCGATAGTTCATTTTATTAAGATGAGTTTCAGCCCACAGAGTATATTCTTGCCTCCTATTGCTGAGGTCCAATGAACAGAGAAGGTAGAATACACAAGACCCAATTAAGCGTTGACGCAGCAAATTCCGTTACGCACTTATTTGGCATTTCCTATTTATTTTCTTCTTACTCTCGTCTTTCTACAATACCATAATAAAGGTTACCAAAGGAGTTATTAGATTTTAAGAAAGAAATAATTAATGTCAGCCAATACATAACACCTAAACTCGGGATTCCCTAAGTAGTCGATATCGACAACTTGATGTCGAAATCGGCTTCCCAGTTGTCGACAAGGTCTAAAAATCGATCTCTATTAATTATCACAAGTTCTTATTAGAAACTTTCAAGATACTATATATGTTGTGCTATGTGCACCAACTTGTTACAAAAATGACTAATATTTTAGTAGGAAGTATAATTGTTGTAATTATAAAAATCTCAACAAATTGTGGAACGTGCGTACGTTCGTATAAGATGAAAAGCTCAACATATCAATAATGCAAATACTTCCGTTAATATTAGAGTTAGAGAAAACATGTATAAAACAATAACCGTAGAAAGTGCACAATAGCCCTTTTACTTGCACAAGTTTGGACAAAATGAAAAGTTCATATAGGCTTTGTCAATATGACAGGAGTTGGAGTGGGGGTTTAATAAGGCTAAAAACTAAAAACTAAAAATATCTATAAAAGCCTTAATTCTTCGATGAGAGTCATGATTATAGTTAATAGGTCAAATTTCTTAAATGTGTTATGAATAGGTAATGAGGTCGGAATAATGAGGAAAACAATATAGAGGTTTGCCACCTCAGACAAGGAGAGAGCTAGACAGTCCTAAGTGCAGAGAGTCAAAGGGCACTGTCGGCCCAGGGAACTGTGACCTGTTCAGGTAGTGGTAAATTTCTGTTTTAACAGTTTCTATTAGCAGATTTCCCTTAAGGGAAATCAGCTATTGAGGTCGTACTCATGATGTGAGTTTCCAAAAATTTCTTCAAATGTCCATCGATCCTACCCAGGAGATGACGAAAATGAAGTCCGTTCAAAATTATATATATATATATATATATATATATATATATATATATATATATATATATATATATATATATATTTGTCTGTTAACGCTCTAGCGGTCGCAATTTTTGTTTGATCGTTACCAAACTTGGAATTTAATCGTTTTATGTAATAAGGAAGATCAAGTTCATTAATGGCTGAAATCGGACCAGTGGGAGGGGGGGTTTAGAGGGGGATTTTTGAAAATTCAAAATATCTCCGTTATTATGCGTCGGATCGAAAGATTGTATAAAATGAATCTTATTGGAAATTAAATTTACTATAAATATTGTTATATACATTTATTCTGTATCTTGAATATTAACCGAGATATTTGCATTTGTATTCTGCATGTGGTCGGCAATAGTCGGCTATGTTCGGACTTTCCGCCGAGAGCTCTGGCGGCCGTTTCCGTAACTATTCGTCCCTCGTGAATAGGTTTAGAGGTTTCTTACTACTACAGTTGTTATTAGGCAGATTTCTCTATTGTAAAACTTCACGTGGGAAATCTGCTTAGTTTATGCAGCCCCTGCGTGACGGACTTTTTTATTAGTTCTTATTACTTTTTACATTTTCTTTTTCTTTAGTGATATCGCCTAGCAGCAATTATACATATTAATATGAATTACATTGAACAACTTGGAGTATTTTTTACCATTTGGTTATTTAATGAAGGGTGGACACCACACGAGCAAATAAATAAATAAATTAAATTTGTGTATATTCACAAATCGATTGGATGATATAACTGGCGCCCGAAGACGGGACTTGCTCATGGATATTTTTGCACTTCGACTTTAATTGAGAAGACACCATTATCGTCAAATGAGACTACGAGATGTGGTGCCTCATCAATCATTTCCGGCTTGAGGATGCTCAGAGCAAGAACCTGAACCCTACAACTCATCTATTAAGCGAAGCAAGCAGACTCCCTGAAAATCTTCATCCTCAGGTAGAGATTTAATAATTTCTAGTCTTCCTTTCATCTCATTTCTTCACTTCAAATGGCGCATCAACAGATAAGGCGCCCCTTAAGGAAGGAATACTGATATATCCCAGTAGATGACGGGAACCCAAAGAATCTTCTACACTTTACTACTAGTGTTGCTGCTGCATTCCAAATAACTTGTGATGGCACTGTTAAAAACAAAATTAATCACACCCTTCTATTTTAAAAATTTACGAATAAGATTACCGGAACTGCACTAGACTTTTTCCTAGCTCACACTGATTTTAATACCATAAAACAAATGAACGATTCACTAACAATAGAACAATTGAGAGAAAAAATCATAAATGTATAATTTAAAATTTAATCCCAAAGAACATCCCTCTGGTTTACTTACGAGATCTAAGAATTTAAGAAATCTCATAAACACACGATTTTATTTTAATGGCTTGAATAATGATATTGTAAAGCAGCATATAGCCCAAGTTGACAAAGACATAATTCAAATCACATAATGACTTCTTTCATGAAACTTAACGGACTTTCAAAGGATATTAAATACGCGAGTTCAATTCGTATTAGAACAGTTACATAATAATAAAAAGAAAACCACATTTGATCATTTACCTCCAAGATCCCCTAAACCATTCAAGTAGTGACCACATTATAATTACTATGGGAGACCATATGAAGAATTTCCACCCAATAATTTCTTTCAACCCATGTTACAATAAAATTCCCGACCTCAAGGACCATCCTCTTCCCAAATACCCTTACTGAATGAAGTTCACCAGCGTATCTCATAACACAACCTTGGATAGACCCAGACAGCCAAGATTCCCTGTAGGTCCCCATGAATTAAATAACGTTTACCATTATACGAGTGATGATGACTATTATAAACAGCATCTTATTCAAAATTACCCAAATCCCTCTTAAAACGAGCAATTTGAAACATTTCAATGCACTAATTAAGAAAGTAGATAATGTATTAGAAAAGAAGAAAGAAAGCGAAGAAATAACCCAGTCTTTTTTAGAAATTTGTCAATGGAATGGCCTTCCACCAGACATCTGAATTAAACAACACAAATGTATCTCTCCCTTATTACTATTCTTATAACTATAAATGGCTAATTGACATAGGCTCTAGTAAAAACTTTATTACCCCTAAATCTCTTCATCCGCATATTCTGAAACCGAACAAGGTTTTAAAATTCTAGGTGAATATAAAGAGAAAATGGTTAAACTCAAAAATAAAAATAAGAAAGCCGATTGCGAATATATGATCACGGAATTAATATCGCTAACGTACTAAGGACCACATGAATACAGAATAAAGAGAAAATTAATTCAATTAGTCTTCAAATCATAAAGCAAGAGAATGAAAAAAAAATGACAGCTACTACAGTATTAAAACATAAAATACTACTCAAAGATGAAGACCTAGTATACACTAGAAACTATCAATATCCTGAAATTTTCAGGAATGACATGAAGACAGAAATAGACAAACTTCTAAAAGAAAACATAATCAGACGATCTATATGTAACTCTCCCCACAAATCACCAATTTGGGTAGTGCCGAAAAAAAAACCATATGCCCCTGACAAAAGAATGGTTCGCATCGTTATGGACTATAGGAAACTCAATGACAAAACCTTAGGTGATAAATTTCCCCTTCCCAATATAGAAGTCCTCCTTAATAAAATTGCTTTCTTAACATCCATACCAAAAACAGCGTTCATTACAGAAAATGGACATAATGAATTTTTGCGTATGCCATTTGGTCTCAAGAATGCCCCTCCCACATTCTAAAGGATGATGAATTTAATTTTCGCAAACACTCTCAATGTATTAGTATACATGAGTGATATTATAGTATTTTCGAGTGGCCTAGAGGAACATTTGAAACACCTCCTAAAATATATCCTAAAAACTCATAACTTAAAAATTCAATGAAACAAAACAGAATTCTTCAAACGCGAATTTCTTTCTCTAGGACATATTATTTCCGAAAGCGGCATCCTACAGTTACCAAACTTCGAACAAGAATTTACTCTAATAACTGACGCGAGTAATTATGCTATCGGAGCAGTACCATTATGACTTTCACATTAAATACGACCTACGTAACAGATGTTCTCTTTAGAAATCTCCTTACGACTGCTGACTTAAATACTATTGAAACAGAGATAAACCCTCAGAAAGCTATTGGCCAATTCCTATCCTATAAGGATGACCCAAATGTCGAAACAGACAACCTCAACGATTTAATCGACCAATTCGGAATCAAAACTGAAACGGCACCCTGAAACTAGAATTCAAACGAATCTGATTATACTAACCAAGAGGATCACCACTCAGATGGCCTTGCCTCTCGCTTTTTCGAAATTAACTCCACTTTTGTCACTGAACCCCCAACATCTAATTATTATTCAAAAGTAACCCTAAAGACAATAGTAAAACATTATTTGAATTCTATAAAACTACAAAACAAAAACTACTTAATATAGACATTAACGAAATTTTAGAAAATACCCAATATTATCTTCTACTAAATTCCTGTTTAAACTTATAAATAAATGAAATAAGTGATATTGACACATCAATTTTGTAAATTAGGTATTGTACATAACAGTATTATAAGTAAAAATGAAATTGAAAACTTATTTCTGAATCTCCAGAAATTCATTACTTTGGCAAATTAGCAAACAAATGTTTAATCACAAATAATTATGAACACTATTTTGTCCATTTACCTTTAGAGACTCCATTAGTTGAACTATACTTTTTACTGCCTTGTCCTTATTCTACAAATAATAAAACACACTCCATACGTGTATATCCTTTATTAATTATTAAACATAAACCTATTTTACGAGGGCGTATTGAAAAGTAAGGTCTCCTATTTTTTTTTTCCATAGAAAATTTAATTTATTTACAACTTTGGTTACATCATTGGAAGGGATGAATATTTACCTATTTTTCTACATATTCGCCTTGACGATCAATAACTTTTTGCATTCTGTTTACCAGCTTTTTAATGCCGGTGCCGTACCACTCTCCCGCCGCGTCACGAAGCCAACTGACGACTGCTTCTTGAACTTCCTCATCTGACTTGAATTTCTGTCCCCCAAGGTGTTTCTTGAGAGCGGGAAACAAGTGGTAGTCGCTGGGGGCAAGGCCCGAGCTGTAAGGAGGGTGGTCGATGATATCCCAGCCGAATCCATTGAGTAGGGTGGTCGTTTGATGTGAAGGGGTAGGCTCACCAAAGGAGTGTGTTTGCTTCATGACAATGCGCGTCCACACGTATTCTATCTTCTACACCATGTATGAATAAAAGTTCCTTTCCCTTGATGCGGTACAAAACCCAATGGTGACAGCTGCTTTAGGTGCGTGAATACCGCTACCTAACATACAAATTTTAATATAGCTTATAATCATGGAACAATTAATGCTAATTTACATATAGAGCATGACAAAAGTTGTTTATTTTGTTATTTAGAGTAACTTTTGTTATATACACTTTTTTCGTATACCAAATTATGAATGAGATATAATACTCTAAAACCTATAGCGGAAGTGAACAATTTTATTTGGCAAAAAAGACTCAACCGAACTAAATAAAACTCGGTGTGTGTATTAGCACTACCGCCTTAATTATGATAAGCAATATCAACTTTTCTAGGGATGGGCAGGAGTGGCGAATTAAAAATAGCGATATTTCGTTTCCATTGGTTTTTTGGAAAATATGCACATAACAAAAGTTGTTTATTTTGTTCTTTAGAGTAACATTTGTTATATACACTTTTGCCGTACACGGAAGTATAAATGAGTTATACGCTAAAACCTTTAACGGAAATCAACAATTTATTTGGTACCAAAGACTCAACCGAACTAAACAAAACTCTGTATGTGAATTAGCACTAACTTCTCCGTGATAATAAGCGGTACCAACATTTTTAGGGAGGGGCAGGAGTGGGGGTTGTAAGGGAGCCCTGAAATTAAAAATAGTGAAATTTCGTTTTCTATTGGTTTTTCGGCAAATATGTACATAACAAAAGTTGTTTATTTTGTTATTTAGAGTAACTTTTGATATGTTCACTTTTGTCGTTTACCAAGTATAAACGAGATATACACTGAAAAATAAAACGGTAGCCGACAATTGTATTTGGCTCTAGCGATTGAACAGAACTTAACAAAACTCGGCATGTGAATTAGCATTAATTCTTAAACTATTATAAGCTATATTAATTTTTTTAGGTTCAAACGGGAGGGGAAGGGGTTATAAGAGAAGCCTAAAATGAAAATTCGCAGTATTGTAATATACTGCGAATTTTTATTTTTTTTTTATTTTTCTGTTCGGTTTTAGGTCACCGTTGGTCTTTGTAACGTATCAAGGGAAAGGAAGTTTAATTCAAACATAGTTTGGTGGACAGAATACTTTCTATGATTAAGAATTATATAAAAATATTGTGGACAGTGAAGCCTTATATATATATATATATATATACTAGCTCAGATACCCGGCTTCGCCCGGGAATTGATTTGAGGCTGAATGGTGATGGTATTTTTTTGGCAAGGCTTTACTTTGCACAATATTTTGACATTTACCCGTCGCAGTGTTTAGGGTTAATACCCGTTGTTGGCATTTGTTAATAATAAAATTAATTTTTTATGTAAGTCTTCACTGTCCTCCAAATTGTCATATTTCCCGTCTCCTGTGCATAATGCATTGATTTTAGTTATTAAGGACAAAATATTAACATAGATTTGAATTAATTTTTCCAGGTGAGGCACCTCATTGTTCAAATTGTAATGAATTGTTGAGCATATCAATATTTCTACTCAAATTACTTGCTCCATACATTGTTCCTGGAGAAATGTATAAAACAAAAGTTAATCTAAATAACAAAGTAAACAACTTTTGTTATGAGCATGTTTGTCGAAAAACAAATAGACAATGAAATATCGCGAATTTTTATTTCAGGCCTCCCTTATAACCCCCACTCCCGTTCCCTAAAAATTTTAATATAGCTAATAATCATGGAAGAATCAATGCTAATTGACATACCAAGTTTTTTTTTAAGTTCGGTTTAATCGTTAGCGGCCAATGAAATAGTTGAATCCTGCTTTAGTTTATAGTGTATTTCTCGTTTATACTTTGTTAAAAGGCAAAAATGAATATGACAAACGTTACTCTAAATAACAAAATAAACAACTTTTGTTATGTTCATATTTGCCGAAAAACGAATAGAAAACGAAATACCGCTATTTTCAAATTCAGGCATCCCTTACAACCCCCACTCCTGCCCGTCCCTAGCCCTGCCCTATGGCTTGTTATAATGAAAGCTTTAGTGCTAATACACATACCGAGTTTTATTTATTTTGGTTGGGTCTTTTGTCTCAAATAAAATTATGATGTATCATTAAAAGATAGTTCTATAGATACTAATCAATATAATAATAATATATATGAAGGCATTCCCAAACTTATTCGAACCACGCATATGAATGACAAAGAACGTGAAAAAATTATAGCCCTACTTTTTGAATTCCCAGATATCATAAAAAGAGATAATGATGAACTTAGCTCACCTAACCTACTTAAACATAAAGCCATTACAAAGGACGAAAACCCAGTGTATACAAGAAATTACAGATACCCCTACATTTACAAAAACGACGTAAAACTTGAAGTAGAAAGACTTTTACAAAATAAAATCATACAAGCATCCAATTCCCCTTACAACTCCCCTATATGGGTTGTTCCCAAAAAATTAGATGCCTCCGGAAAACGAAAAATTCGGATGGTCATCGACTACCGAAAATTAAATGAAAAAAAACATTGACGACAAATTTCCTTTACCCAATATAGAGGACCTGTTTGGCAAAATAGGAAGAGCAACTTACTTTAGCGCTCTTGATCTCGCATCCGGATTCCATCAAATTCAAATGGATCCCGAATCTATTCCAAAAACAGCTTTCAGCACCGAAGATGGCCACTACGAATTTCTTTGTATGCCATTTGGTTTAAAGAACGCCCAACCGACATTTCAACGCATGATGAATGCTATATTTTCACAAATTCCCAAATGTACTAGTCTACATGGATGATCTTATCATTTTCTCTGACAGTTTAGACGAACACCTTAAACATCTTCGAAACGTCTTTATTCTTTTAAAACAACATAACTTGAAAATAGAACTAGACAAAACTGAATTTTGTAAACCCGAATTACTCTTTCTAGGACACATAATCTCTGAAAAAGGTATTCAACCAAAACTATTCAAAATTTTCCCATTCCTCAAACAGCAAAACAATTCCTAGGCCTCATTGGCTATTATAGAAAAATGATCAAAAATTGCGCAAAAATAGCAAAACCAATTACCCAAATGCTAAGAAAAGACGCAACAATTGACCCGACTACGTATCGTTTCAACTCCACATTAATTCAAATCACAACATTAAAAACACTTTTACAAAACAACCCTATCTTACAACTCCCTGACTTTACAAAGACGTTTACATTAACTACTGACGCTTCATACTATGCATTAGGAGCAGTACTATCACAAAAGACAGAAGGAAAAGATCTCCCTATTTCATTTGCTTCCCGAACTCTTAACGCACATGAAGAAAACCCCAGTACCATTGAAAAAGAACTACTCGCCATAGTATGGGCCTGCAAACATTTTAGACCTTATCTCTTTGGACGAAAATTGATTATACACACGGACCATAAACCGCTTCAATACCTACATAATATGAAAGATCCAAGCGCAAAAATACTCCGTTGGAAGTGTCAACTTTCCGACTATAATTTCGAAATAAAACACATAAACGGAAAAACTAATTACGTAGCAGACGCATTATCCCGTAATCCCCCTCAAGAACTTACTGCTCTGGAAGACACTGAAATCAACCCTTCAGAAGCAATTGACAGATTTCTAGACTTCCGTGACAACCCTCCTCTTGATACTTTTGACAGCGACGATCTTGAACAGCTCGCGAGAGCCCTCGACATACAAATAGAAAACAACGACCCCACAACACCAGACGATGACAACGACAGTATAGCGACTCAACATTCTCAACTAAGTTCATCTAGTCAAATAGGAATTGTAGATGACCCTAATAAATTTTTGAATATTGAAAAGAATCAAATAATTATAAAAAGAGGAAATCCAAAAAATAATAAATTCATAAAACTATTCAATTAAAAAAAACGAATGATTTGGCAAACCGCATGGCCTGGAGTAAATAATCAAGATAGTGAAAAAATGTACATAACAACATTTATAGAACATTACATTTGCAATAAGATTGGTTCTATACAATTTTTCGATCCGACGCATAATAACGGAGATATTAAGAATTTTTGAAATTCTCCCCTCTAAACTCCCCCATCCCCTAGTCCGATTTCAGCCATTAACGAACTTGGTCTTTCTTTTTGTATAAGACGATTATATATCAAGTTTGGTAACGATAAAACAAAAATTGCGACTGCTAGAGCGGTAACAGACAAATATATATATCTATATATATATAAAATTGTAACCTCTGTCTGTACATTGATTTTTTTCGCGAAATTTCACGATAACTTTTCGTTTCACATGTCATAGACACCATAACTGCATTTTGTTTCTTTGGTGTCTGTTTGTTTGTTTGTTTATTTGTTTGTTACCTTTTCACGCATAAACGGCTGAACCGAATTTTATGAAACTTGGTATGTATATTACTACTAGCCTAACTTAGACTTTAGGCTATATTAATATCCTCTGAGACGAATAGGAGTGGGGGTTATAAGAGAGGCCTGAAATTAAAAATAGCGATATTTCGTTTCCTATTGCTTTCTCAGCAAATATGCACATAACAAAAGTTGTTTATTTTGTAATTTAGAGTAACTTTTGTTATATGCACTTTTGCCGTATTCGGAAGTATAAATGAGTTATACGCTAAAAACTATAGCGGAAGCCCACAATTTTATTTGGCTCTAAAGACTCAACCGAATTAAACCAAACTCTGTATATGAATTAGTACTAACGCCTTCATTGTATTAAGCCGTACCAACATTTCTAGGGACGGGCAGGAGTGGGGGTTATAAGGGAGGCCTGAAATTAAAAATAGTGATATTTCGTTTCCTATTGGTTTTTCCGCAAATATAAACATAACAAAAGTTCTTTATTTTGTTATTTGGAGTAACTTTTGTTATTACACTTTTGTCGTATACCTAAGTATAAATGTGTTATACGTTAAAACTTTACCGGGATCCAACAATTTTATAGGGCACTAACGAACTTAACAAAGCTCGGTATGTCAATTAGCATTAATTCTTCCATGATTATAAGTTATATTAAAATTTTTAGGTTCGAACGGGAGAGGGTTATAAGGAAGGCCTGAAATAAAAATTCACCGTTTTTACATGTATAAGAGACGGGAAATATAAAAATATCGAAGACAGTGAAGCCTTATCGAACAAATATTCTATTATTAGCAAATCCACGGCAACGACGGGTATCAATCCTAAACACTGGGACGGGTAAATGTCAAAATATTGTGCAATGTAAAGCCTGCTATAAAATACCATCACCATTCAGCCTCAAATGAATTCCCAGGCGAAGCCGGGTATCTGAGCTAGTATATATATATATATATATATATATATATATATATATATATATATATATATAAAATTGTAACCTCTGTCTGTACATTGATTTTTTTCGCGAAATTTCACAATAACTTTTCGTTTCACATGTCATAGACACCATAACTGCATTTTGTTTCTTTGGTGTCTGTTTGTTTGTTTGTTTGTTTGTTACCTTTTCACGCATAAACGGCTGAACTGAATTTTATGAAACTTGGTATGTATATTACTACTAACCCAACTTAGACTTTAGGCTATATTAATATCCTCTGAGACGAACAGGAGTGGGGGTTATGAGGGAAGCCTGAAATTAAAAATGGCGATATTTCGTTTTCTATTGGTTTTTCGGTAAATATGCACATAACAAAAGTTGTTTATTTTGTTATTTAGAGTAACTTTTGTTATATACACTTTTGTCGTATACCGAAGTTTAAATGCGTTATACGCTAAAAATTATAGCGGGGGTCAACAATATTATTTGCGAAAAAAGACTAAACCGAACGAAATAAAACTCGGTATGTGTATTAGCAGTGAGGCCTTCATTATAATAAGCCATACCAACATTTCTATGGACGGGCAGGAGTGGGGGTTATAAGGGAAGCCTGAAATTAAAAATAGCGATATTTCGTTTCCTATTGGTATTTCCGCAAATATAAACATAACAAAAGTTGTTTATTTTGTTATTTGGAGTAACTTTTGTTATATACACTTTTGTCGTATACCTAAGTATAAGTGAGTTATACGTTAAAACTTTAGCGGGCACTAACGATTGAACCGAACTTAGCAAAACTCGGTATGTGAATTAGCATTAATTCTTCCATGATTATAAGTTATATTAAAATTTTTAGGTTCGAACGGAGTGGGGTTAATAGGGAGGCCTTAAATAAAAATTCACCATATTTACATGTATAAGAGACGGGAAATATAAAAATATCGAAGACTGTGAAGCCTTATCGAACAAATAATTCTATTATTAGCAAAAGATGGGTATCAATCCTAAACACTGGGACGGGTAAATGTCAAAATATTGTGCAATGTAAAGCCTGCTAAAAAATACAATCACCATTCAGCCTCAAATGAATTCCCGGGCGAAGCCGGGTATCTGAGCTAGTATATATATATAATTGTAACCTCTGTCTGTACATTGATTTTTTTCGCGAAATTTCACGATAACTTTTCGTTTCACATTTCATAGACACCATAACTGCATTTTGTTTCTTTCGTGTATGTTTGTTTGTTTGTTTGTTTGTTACCTTTTCACGCATAAACGGCTGAACCGAATTTTATGAAACTTGGTATGTATATTACTATTAACCCAACTTAGACTTTAGGCTATATTAATATCCTCTGAGACGAACAGGAGTGGGGGTTATAAGGGAAGCCTGAAATTAAAAATTCACGATATTTCGATTCCTATTGGTTTTTCGGCAAATATAAACATAACAAAAGTTGTTTATTTTGTTATTTAGAGTAACTTTTGTTATATACACTTTTATCGTATACTGAATTATAAACGAGATATACGAAAAAACCTATAACGAATGTGAACAATTTTATTTGAGACGAAAGACCCAACCGAAATGAATAAAACTCGGCATGTGTATTAGCACTAACGCTTTCATTATAATAAGCCATACTAACATTTCTAGGGACGGGCAGGAGTGGGGGTTGTAAGGGAGGCCTGAATTTAAAATAGCGGTATTTCGTTTTCTGTTCGTTTTTCAGCAAATATGAACCTAACAAAAGTTGTTTATTTTGTTATTTAGAGTAACTTTTGTGATATTCATTTTTGAATTTTAACGATGTATAAACGAGATATATACTATAAACTAAAGCGGGAGTCAACTATTTTATTGGGCGCTAACGATTGAACCGAACTTAACAAAGCTTGGTATGACAATTAGCATTAATTCTCCCATGATTATAAGCTATATTAAAATTTTTAGGTTCGAACGGGAGTGGGAGTTATAAGGGAGGCCTGAAGTAAAAATTCACGATATTTCATTTTCTATTTGTTTTTCGGCAAAGACGCACTTAACAAAAGTTGTATACTTTGTTATTTAGAGCAACTTTTGTTTCATTCACTTATGTCGTAAAATGAAGTAAATACGGGATATAAGCTAAATCTATAGCGGGAGTCGAAGATTTTATTAGTACTTATTTAAGTGTTTTTAATATAGGCATATTATGACAAATGATGTTATGTTTTAGCCTTATCTATTTCGATTATTTAGTACTAAGTATGATTCGGATTAGTGAGATTATAAATCCCCCTCCCCCTTCGCCTCATTTATTTATTTTCCCTAGAAAATAACTTTGTTATTTATTTCCAATAGAAATTTAAACTATAAGAGCATTTCCATTATTTAATTTGTATAATGTATTATTTAAAAAGAAAATCGTGCTGAATTTCCTCAAGGAGTGATAGGGGAAGTACTAGGGAATCAAACTCTTTGATTTTGGTTATATAGGTACTATATTATTTCCTATATATTCATGTTATTGAAACAAATATGTACTATCATAACAATTAAACGTTTATGTCATTATGACAAAAGACAAAATGCTCTTAAACTCGATATGATTGTTTAAAGTATTACTTAGGTTGCAGGGACGGCTACGATCTCTTCCCCTCGACTAGCTTTTTGAATATAATTGAAATTATTTTTAGGGTAACACTATTATTTAATTCCATCAGGTTGATAAATTATTACAATAATATTTTGAATTTATAATTTAAGGAGAAGAGTGTTGATAGCTCTAATGCGAGAGCGGAAATAGACGGAGGCTAATAGAGTTAATTGAGTTTACTAATTTCCTGTGAAATGCTGGGCATTACGGGAAGTGATTACCACTGAGATCTACTATTATGAATATAACCTTACGTGCTAAACTATGCTTAAACTATATGTGCTCGGATTGGTTTTTGACAGGAAATAAGTTTCATTATAGACGATATTTAATTGTAATAAATACTATCCATGATTATGGTTTGAAGTATTCAAAAAGGTGAGTTAAAAAGTGGCAAGGGATAGATTAGGAACACATTTTTATTTATTCTTCAAATATAAAATTTCTCATTTATAAGTCGCCTCCCTGATCCTCACAGCAAAACAATGCGCGCCGACGGGAAGTGTAGTTGTAAACATTGAAGCCTTGCCCAAAAAAATACAATCATCATTCAGCCTTAAATGATTTCCCGAGCGAAGCCGGGTACCTTAGCTAGTATATATATATATATATATATATATATATATATATATATATATATAAAGTTTTCAACGGACCTCATTTTCGTCACCTCCTGGGTAGGATCGATGGACATTTGAAGAAAACTTTCAAAAACGCGTCATGAGTACAACCACAATAGCTGATTTCCCTTAAGGAAAATCTGCTAAAATTAGCACTTCTGGAAAAAGAAATCAATTCCGAAGAAGATCCAGATTTGTGTTTCTTCAAGAGATTATTACCATATATGCGAGAATTAAGTCCAAGTCATAGGTTCAGAGTCCGTGGGAAAATTCATGACATTATCTTGGATGAGTATGAAAAAATAATTTTTTCTTTGGGAGCCCCTCAATTTGGCCACGAAAGTCGTCCCCAGCATTCATCATTATCAAATTCTACTGATGTTTTATGCTTTTCAATGGAATACCTATCTTCAGATTCGTACGGTGCAACATCTATAAGTCAACAGCAAGATCGTTTTTTTCATAATAAGTTACTCTTAAGTGTTTATGTTGTAATGTTTATGTTTATTGATTATTTGGAATTATTCTGTTTTAATGTTTATTTGTAATTAATAAACGATCAATATTTAAGAGTTTGTTTAAATCCAACTTACCTCACAGTGATCACAAGCCGTTCTTCTGCTGATATAGCTTCTCTGAAATTCGTTGAAGTTCTTTGCTATTTGCACTCAGACAATTTCAAAAGTAAGTCGAATGCCTCAACTGACATCCTTAAATACGAATAGAATTTGTCCGGGTGTTGTAATTTTTTGTATACTCTCACGAATTCCCCCCTCATATTGTAAGTATACACCCAAAGTTTTCTTATTACACTATCTGCCTCTATAATTCCCAAAGAAGATCTCAGCAAAATTCCCGAAGATGAACTTAGGAACATTTTTTTCACAACTTTTGAGAGACGCATGACTCCTACTTGGCAGTCAGTTGGATAGTGGCTTCATTTCACTACGTCCAGGATGCATTTATCCTCTAAATAAGAAGAAACAAACAAACTTAATCCTAAGAGTTATGATTAATTTAAAACTACCCTCATGGCTAATGGCTAATATCGCAAAGGCGACATGGTTTCTGGAGGTCTCTTAGGCTGCCGAAGATTTTGACATGACGTCTCTTTATGAGCTTTGGGGGCCTCAAAAGTTTAGAAGGCCTGTATTTATCCGTTTATTTAAGTCCTGAAAGTGATGAAGTGGAAAACGTTTGGTGGTACATTCCTGCATGTAAATTCCCCACCACGCTTTTCTAAAAGTGCTCACTACGTGAACATATGGAGGGGTAACCCTGCATGTTGATATGCGGGTAACGGTTCCTCCGGATTGTCAGCAGGGGTCCTCTGCTCTGCGCGCGTGGGTGTCGTATAGAGGGTAGAAGGAAGGTAGCGTCTTACGAACTTGGCAATAGAGAAGAGCTAAAACAATAGATAATAAAATACAATGCGCAATATATATGTAAATGAGATGAATGCAGTGAATCAATGGCCCCTTCTAGTTCTTCAATTGGCTTTGTTGGTGTATTGGCTATATGACTGGGTCAAGTTCCTCAAAGGTGATATTGAGTTGACGTGTGGTTCATTGAGTATGCCATGAATATGTAAAGGTTCTGCCTCCCATAATGGAATATAGAGTGAAAGTCATTTATGTATCCAGAGTTCTCTATAAGAGACGTAGAGCACTTCCGATGAAGCAAGTGCCGTCAAATCTAAAATTAGTTGCGGATGAAGCGACAAAAATAATTAATTATATCAAAATACCGACTACTAAAATCTAAAATGTTTGAAGATTATGGCAGCAGACATAAAACACAGCTGCTCCATACAGAAGTACGATCACTATCATGGTAAAACGTTAAGAAAGCTATTTGAACATAGAGCCGAGTTAGAAATGTTTTTTCAAATATTTCTTTTAATTTGAAAGACCGTTTTGATGATAAAACTTGGTTATTCCGACTGTCTATTATGGTTAATATGTATCTCAAAAAAGTCCGTGACGCATGGGCTGCGTTAACTAAGCAGATTTCTCTTAGTGGTAATTGCGAGTTACGGAAACGGCCGAACTAGCTTTCGGCGAGAACGTATATAAGCGACCGTCCGTTACACTTAATAAAAATGCAAATATCTCTGTTAATAATAAAGATAGAGAATAAATGTATAGAACAATATTTATAGCAAATTTAATTTGCAATAGGATTGGTTCTGTACAACTTTTTGATCCGACTTAGAGTAACAGAGATATTTTGAATTTTCAAAATTCCCCCCTTTAAACCCCCCTTCCCACGGGTCCGATTTTAGCCGTTAACGAAATTGATCTTTCTTTTTACATAAAACGATTAAATACCGAGTTTGGTGACGATTAAACAAAAATTGCGACCGCTAGAGCGGTAACAGACAAATATATATATATATATATATATATATATATATATATATATATATATATAGACATATATATACAGTTCAGTTTTGAACGGAGCTCATTTTCGTCATTTCCCGGGTAGGATCGATGGACATTTGAAGAAATGTTTCTAAAATCGCGTCATGAGTTCGACCGCAATAGCGACTTCCCCTAGGAAAATCTGCTAAAATGAATGAGTTTAATTTATCATTACAACGTAAACAGACAACAGTGTTTCAGACCTGTAACAAAATAACTGCCTTCAAAAGAAAATTAGATTTTTAGATTATTTTCGTATAAGAGAGAAATAGAAAGCTTTACGTCCTTAGTGAGTTTGTTAGTGGTAACGACTCCGAAATGTTTTATCATGATACATTTGAAGAAATGATCCAATATCTCACTGCGATGAGACGTATCTTTTTAAACATATTTACCAAAGAACAGAATACAAAAGTGAAAATTCTGAGTTGGTTGACTTCTATTGTAGGCAGTGGCTATACTTCCACTGTTAACAATTTATTAAATGACAGAGGGCTTTCGATGGAGTGCATCACCATTAGTGCCAGAACGTCCTGGATGCTGGCCAGACGGCCCTTAGAACTAGACTGCTTGTCATTTTAATAAATTGTTATAGTGTAAGTGTATCCATTTCTCTCCGCTACCTACAAAAATGAAAACCAATTCATGGATGCAAAATCCCTTTTTACCCAACTAGCAAAAGCCCTAAAGTCTGTACAACGATATATACATATGTATCCTTTTTAGAAACGGCAGCATGTTCTCTCCCGTTCCCAACAACATACTTGTGCAAAAAATAATTCTCAACCTATGCAGCCACGAAAACAATATGAGACTTAACTCTTTGCTATCAAAAATCTGATATCAATCAATTGATGAATAATAAAAACAGTTTCATACCTCCCATTAGAGTTTTTATCAGATTTCCCTTAAGGGAAATCAGCTATTGAGGTTGTACTCATGACGGAATTTTCCAAATTTTTCTTAAAATGTCCATCGATCCTACCCAGGAGATGACGAAAATGAGGTCCGTTCAAAACTGTATATATATATATATATATATATATATATATATATATATATATATATATATATATATACATACAGTTTTGAACGGACCTCCTTTTCGCCATCTTCTGGGTAGGATAGATGGAGATTTGAAGAAATTTTTAGAAAATCGCGTCTTGAGTAGGAAGGGAAATCTGCTAAAAAGGAAGATCAAGTTCGTTAACAGCTGAAACCAGACCAGTGGGAGGGGGGTTTAGAGGGGAGGATTTTCGAAAAGTCGAAATATCTCCGTTACTATAAGTCGGATCGAAAAATTGTACAGAATCAATCTTATTGCAAATTAAATTTACTATAAATATTGTTGTATACATTTATTCTCTATCTTGAATATTAACCGAGATATTTGCATTTTTATTAAATCTGGGTGGCTAACGGACGAGTGACTTTCCTGCCAAAAGCTAGTTCGGCCGTTTCCTTGACTAATTGGCTCTCGTGAAATTTCTCTATTGTAAAACTTCACGTGGGAAATCTGATTAGTTTACGCAGCCCCTGCGAGACAGACTTTTTACGTAAATGATTTAAAATCATGTCTTACTAGAAAGATTATAATAAAGTGAAATGAAGTTCGGCATTAGCTAACCGACTCACTTCATGAATATGGAAATCCTCCTAGCTATTTATTCTGTCCCTACATCTATGGAAATCGATTTTACCAACTTCCGCTCCCGCAGGTAAAATGCAAATTTAGTATTTTTTTTTTAAACTATAGTAACTTATTAACTTTAGGTATCCCTAAAGTTATATCATCGGAATGCTATCTAACGTTTCTGGAGGAAATAAATAACTCTTATCAATGTAACGTATCCCTGGCTTAATTTAGATAAAGCAAGTTAAATTGGGGGGAAGGGGTAGAGATTTATAATCTACTAATTCCCTAACCCTATCATACTTAGAACGTTCATATAATTCTAAAAAGTTCTCCACGCAGGGGCTACGTAAACTAAGCAGATTTCCCTCGTGAAGTTTAACAATACATATATCTACATACTGGTAACACAACACCACTGTGAATATTAAGTGAATAAATAGAAACGATAATACGAAACATCCCGACGGGAAGTATTTGAAATGTAAACAGACAGGTCTGCCAACCACTTACCGGAAATAAAAACAATTACTGCAATATATCGCAATGTAATTTATTAATTTTATTGAAAACTATTTGCAATATCTAGGGCTGTAATTTATAATGAATCAGAATAATTTTTATCCCAATCAAACAAGTTTTAGTATTCCAAGAATTTAGGAAGGGGGGAGGGGTCACCAGAACATATTTGCATGCATCTCGTTTAATAAATGTTTCTTGAAAACAATATTTAGTATTTAAGCTTCGAATAATGTGATTTATTATATAACTTAGTATTGTTTAAATAACATGAGCAGAAATGGGGGTTTGCTGAGGGCAATTTCTTTGCTCTCCTGCTGAACTTTTGAGAGGTGGAGACTAGAACTCAGGTTTTGGGTAACCGTGGCAACAGAGGTGCAGGGTAGGTTGCAAGTGATAGGAGGGAAGGAAATAAGAAGAAAAGGGAAAAAAAGTTGGCCATTACAGCTAAAGGCGTAATCCTAAAAGAGCCACTGTGGTAGGGGTTAGGTTATACATCTGTAAACGTTGAAACACACTTTTATCAATAATAATATATTTAATTAAAGAAACTATTAATGTAATTTCATTTAAAATACACCTTAATTATTTTCTTGGTAATGTAATTACTTCATAAATTTCACGCCTAAACAACTGAACCTAATTTTATGAAACTCGGTACGTGTATTACTCCTAACCCAATTTATACTTTTTCTATACTAATATTCTTAAAGACTAACTGGAGTGGAAGTTGTATGGAGAGC
Source organism: Riptortus pedestris (assembly GCA_019009955.1). NCBI lineage: Eukaryota > Metazoa > Arthropoda > Insecta > Hemiptera > Alydidae > Riptortus > Riptortus pedestris. The sequence goes on along the minus strand of CM032228.1, from coordinate 144,243,698 downwards.
TGAGATGAAAAATATCGAAATTTCGTTTCCTACTGGTTTTTTGGCTAACGTAAACATAATACAAATTGTTTATTGTGTTATTTAGAGTAACTTTTATCGCATATTGAAGTATAAATAAGATAGATAATAATAAGCTGTTGTATCATGAACCACGTTATTACAAGGTTAAATAAGGAATATTGTTTTCATTGAACATTTACTTTGTGATATATATATATATATATATATATATATATATATATATACGTTTCGTTGATCCCCACCCCCTTCTTTTTATTTTTATTATTCTGATTCATTACAAATTACATTATAATAGTAAATGTTAATACTAGTAAATAGTTTTCAATAAAATGATTGTGTTATATTCAGATATATTTTATTAATGATTTTCCTTTCCGGTCTAGAATTCAGGTTGGCTGGCCTGTATGTTTACAATTCAAGCACTTTCCGTTGTAGAGTTATTTTCTTGTAACTGAAAGATTTCTCATTACAGTTTGTATTTATTCACTTAATATTTGCGGTGGTATTACCAGTATGTATATTTATCTATTGCAAACCATCGCTTGGGAAATCTGCTTAATCTGCTTGTTAGCCCCTGCATGACGGACTTTATTTATAATCACCCTTACAATCTACTTCAGATATTAATCTATATATATATATATATATATATATATAAAATTGTAACCTCTGTCTGTACATTGATTTTTTTCGCGAAATTTCACGATAACTTTTCGTTTCACATGTCATAACTGCATTTTGTTTCTTTCGTGTATATTTGTTTGTTTGTTTGTTACCTTTTCACGCACAAACGGCTGAACCGAATTTTATGAAACATGGTATGTATATTACTACTAGCCCAACTTAGACTTTAGGCTATACTAATATTCTTTGAGACGAACAGGAGTGGGGGTTATAAGGGAGGCCTGAAATTAAAAGTAACGATATTTCGTTTCCTATTGGTTTTTCGGCAAATATGCACATAACAAAAGTTATTTATTTTATTATTTAAAGTAACTTTTGTTATATACACTTTCGTCGTATACCGAAGTATAAATGAGTTATACGATAAAAATTATAGCGGGAGTCAACAATTTTATTTGGCACAAAAGAATCAGCCGAACTAAATAAAACTCGGTACGTGTATTAGGACTAACGCCTTCATTATAACAAGCCATACCAACATTTTTAGGGACGGGCAGGAGTGGGGGTTGTAAGGGAAGCCAGAAAATAAATATAGCGGTATTTCGTTTCCTATTGATTTTTCGGCCAATATAAACATAACAAAAGTTTTTTATTTTGTTATTTAGAGTAACCTTTGTTATATACATTTTTTTTCGTATACCGAATTATAAACGAGATATACGCTAAAACCTATAGCGGAAGTGAACAATTTTATTTGGGACAAAAGACCCAACCAAAATAAATAAAACTCTGTATGTGTATTAGCACTAACGCTTTCATTATAACAAGCCATACCATCATTTCTAGGGACGGGCAGGAGTGGGGGTTGTAAGGGATGCCTGAATTTAAAAATAGCGGTATTTCGTTTTCTATTCGTTTTTCGGCAAATATGAACATAACAAAAGTTGTTTATTTTGTTATTTAGAGTAACTTTTGTCATATTCATTTTTGTCTTTTAACAAAATATAAACGAGATATACACTATAAACTAAAGCGGGAGTCAACTATTGTATTGGGCGTTAACGAACTTAAAAAAACTTGGTATGTCAATTAGAATTAATTCTTCCATGATTATAAGCTATATTAAAATTTTTAGGTTAGAGCAGGAGTGGGGGTTATAAGGGAGGCCTGAAATAAAAATTCGCAATATTTCATTGTCTATTTGTTTTTCGACAAACATTCACATAACAAAAGTTGTTTACTTTGATATTTAGATTAACTTTTGTTTTATACATTTCTCCAGGAACAATGTGTGGAGAAAGTAATTTGCGTAGAAATATTATATTATAGAAAAATTAATTCAATCTATGTTACTATTTTGTCCTTAATAACTGAAATCTATGCATAATGCACAGGAGACGGGAAATATGACAATTTGGAGGACAGTGAAGACTTACATAAAAAATTAATTTTATTATTAACAAATGCCAACAACGGGTATTAACCCTAAACACTGGGACGGGTAAAGGTTAAAATATTGTGCTAAGTAAAGCCTTGCCAAAAAAATACCATCACCATTCAGCCTCAAATCAATTCCCGGGCGAAGCCGGGTATCTGAACTAGTGTATCATAAAGACCAATCTGGCATTTCTACAATACACATTTTGAGGTCAATCAATTACTAATGCGTTTATCTGTTGGCTCAAGTTATATATTTAAGGGTGTATCTTATATTATATTATATCTTATTTATGTATGGCCAAACGGTGACCTGACATGGACTGGCGAAAAATGTGAAGCAATAAGCCAATGTCCTCGTCAGGGAGTGTTTTCTAGGTATACTGAACTGTTGTTGCCTCTCTCATGCCACTGCAACCCAAGCGCCTTTAATCTTTATAAGGAGCTAAAATAAAAATGAGAAAGCTCCAATCTCTTGGAAATGGCAAGTCACTAAAATCCTAAAATCGAGTGATGACAAAGAACCAATTAAGAAAGTGATGTAATTTCTCAACCAACTCATAATGAACTGGTTTTAGTGCGTGATGACGCATAATGCTACCAGAGCAGGATAGTAGTACATGGAAACCCGCGGAAACTTTCCCCAATAATTTTCAAAGGCTCCTATAGCGACTTATGACAAAGCGCTCCTGCCCATCCACCAAGGAAATTTAAGGGCTGCAATTCAACTTCTGTACTTATCACAAACTCTTACGCCAAGTCCCACCAGAAGCCAGAGATATCCTCTCCAGTGAGGAATCCGTGAGTAAGCTATAATAGTCAATCTGTGACTAAGACATTATGTCAATGGGAAGAAAATAAAGTCACTGTCTACGATCTATGGTGTTACCTGACACCTCGAAGTCTTTGTCCTGACACAAGGGAGCATATGATGCTATATTTAGAACTTTTTGAAGGTAAAGTTTTATCCAACATACTTTCACACACATTCTAAAAGGGGTGATATGATTCACCGACCACTTACAATGTTCAAGGTGTTTAGCAGAGGCAAGAAAAGTTCGTGATTCAACTTTCAGGAAAACCCTGAAGCATAACCATCGATCACTTGAAACCGGGCACCACGGCCTTGAAGTGGTGAAGTTGTACTGATCATATTAAATACTGTTATGAATATAAATTTCACTTTCCAGGCATATAAAAGAGTATTTTTAATAACTCATCATTGTCCTTAGACCATCCAACTTAGACTTTAGGCTATATTAATATCCTCTGAGACGAACAGGAGTGGGGGTTATAAGGGAAGCCTGAAATTAAAAATAGCGATATTTCGTTTCCTATTGGTTTTTCGGCAATTATGCACATAACAAAAGTTGTTTATTTTGTTATTTAGAGTAACTTTTGTGATATATCTTTTTTCGTATACCGAATTATAAACGAGATATACGCTAAAACCTATAGCGGAAGTGAACAATGTTATTTGGGACAAACGACCCAACCGATTTAAATTAAATTCCGTATGTGAATTAACACTAACTCCATCATGATAATAAGCTGTACCATTATTTCTAGGGACGGGCAGGAGTGGGGGTAAAAGGGAGGCCTGAAATTAATAATAGTTATATTTCATTTCTTATTGGGGTTTCGGCAAATATGCACATAACAAAAGTTGTTTATTTTGTTATTTAGAGAAATTTGCTCAACAATTCTTTTCAATATGAACTACCAGGTACAACACCTGGAAAAATTAATTTTAATGTATGTTAATATTTTGTCCTTAATAGTTAAAATCTATGGACAATGCACAGGAAACGGGAAATATGACAATATGGAGGACAGTGAAGTCTTACATAAAAAATTAATTTTATTATTAACAAATCCACAGAAACGACGGGTATTAACCCGTATAACACTGGGACGGGTAAATGTCAAAATATTGTGCAAAGTCAAGCCTTGCCAAAAAAATATCATCACCATTCAGCCTCAAATGAATTCCCGGGCGAAGCCGGGTATCTGAGCTAGTATATATATAAAATTGTAACCTCTGTCTGTACATTGATTTTTTTCGCGAAATTTCACGATAACTTTTCGTTTCACATGTCATAGACACCATAACTACATTTTGTTTCTTTCGTGTCTGTTTGTTTGTTTGTTTGTTTGTTTGTTTGTTACCTTTTCACGCATAAACGGCTGAACCGAATTTTATGAAACTTGGTATGTATATTACTACTAACCCAACTTAGACTTTAGGCTATATTAATATCCTCTGAGACGAACAGGAGTGGGGGTTATAAGGGAAGCCTGAAATTAAAAATAGCGATATTTCGTTTCCTATTGGTTTTTCGGCAATTATGCACATGACAAAAGTTATTTATTTTGTTATTTAGAGTAACTTTTGTTATGTACACTTTCGTCGTATACCTAAATATAAATGAGTTATACGCTAAAAATTATAGCGGGAGTTATCAATTTTATTTGGCACAAAAGAATCAACCGAACTAAATAAAACTCGGTACGTGTATTAGGACTAAGGCCTTTATTATAACAAGCCATACCAACATTTCTAGGGACGGGCAGGAGTGGGGGTTGTAAGGGAGGCCAGAAAATAAATATAGCGGTATTTCGTTTCCTATTGTTTTTTTGGCAAATATAAACATTACAAAAGTTGTTTATTTTGTTATTTAGAGTAACTTTTGTTAGATACACTTTTGTCGTATACCTAAGTATAAATGAGTTATACGTTAAAACTTTAGCGGGCAGTAACGGCTGAACCGAACTTAACAAAACTCGGTACGTCAATTAGCATTAATTCTTCCATGATTATAAGTTATATTAAAATTTTTAGGTTCGACCGGAAGGGGGGTTATAAGGGAGGCCTGAAATAAAAATTCACCATATTTACATGTATAAGTGATGGGAAATATAAAAATATCGAAGACTGTAAAGCCTTATCGAACAAATAATTCTATTATTAGCAAATCCACGGCAAAGACGGGTATCAATCCTAAACACTGGGACGGGTAAATGTCAAAATATTGTGCAATGTAAAGCCTGCTAAAAAATACCATCACCATTCAGCCTCAAATGAATTCCCGGGCGAAGCCGGGTATCTGAGCTAGTATATATATAAAATTGTAACCTCTGTCTGTACATTGATTTTTTTCGCGAAATTTCAAGATAACTTTTCGTTTCACAAGTCATAGACACCATAACTGCATTTTGTTGCTTTCGTGTCTGTTTGTTTGTTTGTTTGTTACCTTTTCACGCATAAACGGCTGGACCGAATTTTATGAAACATGGTATGTATATTACTACTAGCCCAACTTAGACTTTAGGCTATACTAATATTCTTTGAGACGAACAGGAGTGGGGGTTATAAGGGAGGCCTGAAATTAAAAATAGCGATATTTCGTTTTCTATTGCATTTTCGGCAATTATGCACATAACAAAAGTTGTTTATTTTGTTATTTAGAGTAACTTTTGTTATGTACATTTATGTCGTATACCGAATTATAAACGAGATATACGCTAAAACCTATAGCGAAAGTGAACAATTTTATTTGGCACAAAAAAACTCAACCGAACTAAACCAAACTCGGTATATGATTTAGCACTAACGCCTTCCTTATAATAAGCCATACTAACATTTCTAGGGACGAGCAGGAGTGGGTGTTATAAGGGAGTGAAATTAAAAATAGTGATATTTCGTTTCCTATTGGGTTTACGGCAAATATGCACATAACGAAAGTTGTTTATTTTGTTATTTAGAGAAACTTTTGTTACATACACTATCGTCGTATACCGAAGTATAAAGGCGTTATACGGTAAAAATTATAGCGGGAGTCAACAATTTTATTTGGCACAAAAGACTCAACCGAACTACATAAAACACTCGGTATGTGTATTAGCACTAATGCCTTCCTTATAATAAGTCATACTAACATTTCTAGGGACGGGCAGGAGTGGGGGTTATAAGGGAGGCTGAAATGAAAAATTCGCTTTTTTTTTTTTTTCTATTTGTTTTTCGGCAAACGTGCACATAACAAAAGTTGTTTACTTTGTTATTTATAGTAACTTTTGTGTGCTTTCACTTTTGTCGTAAAATGAAGTAAACACGGGATATACGCTAAACGAAGTCAATAATTATATTAGTACTTATTTAAGGGGTTTTAATAAATGAATATTATGACAAATGATGTTATGTTTTCGTCTTATATGATAGTTCAAATTTTGATTCGGATTAGTGAAATTATAAATCTTCGTCACCCCCACCTCATTTATTTATTTTTCCTAGAAAAAAAACTTTGTTATTTATTTCCAATAGAAATATAAACAATAAGAGCATTTCCATTATTTAATTTGTATAATGTACCTTGATGTTATTGAAACAAATATGTAATATAATAACAATTAAACGTTAATGGTAATGTCATTATGACAAAAACCAATACGCGCTTAAACTCGATATGATATTTTCACGGTACCACTATTATTTAATTTCATCCGGTAGATAAATTATAAAATAATGTTTTGAATCAATAATTTAAGTAGAATGTTGAGAAGTCTCATGCGGGAGCGGAAGATGAGGGGAGCCTACCAGTTAATTGAGTTTACTTATTTCCCGTCTGGCATTGATTTCCAGTGAGATTCCCAATTACAAATATAATCTTACGTGCAAAACTTTGCCTAAACTATGTGAGCTCGGATTGGCTTTTGAAAGGAAATATGTTTATTATAGATGTTATTTAATTGTAATAAATTCTACCCATGATTATGGTTTGAATTATTGAAAAACGGTGAGTCAAAAAGTGTAGAGGGATAGATAAGGAACACATTTTCATTTATCCTTCAAAAATAAAATTTCTATTCTATTAATCCCCAAAAGTTACCCTTCAGGGTTGGTTATTTCGGAAAATCATTACGTCGTGGAGGGAAGTGTAATTGTACACATTGAAGTCTTACTATCAAAATACCATCATTAGTCAGTCAAGAATGATTTCCCGGGCATCGCCGGGTACCTTAGCTAGTATACATATAAAATTGTAACCTCTGTCTGTATATTGATTTTTTTCGTGAAATTTAACGATAACTTTTCGTTTCACATGTCATAGACACCATAACTGCATTTTGTTTCTTTCGTGTATGTTTGTTTGCTTGTTTGTTGTTATGAAACTTGGTATGTATATTACTACTGTCCCAACTTAGACTTTAGGCTATATTAATATTCTCTCAGACGAACAGGAGTGGGGGTTTTAAGGGAGGCCTGAAATTAAAAATAGCGATATTTCGTTGCCTATAGGGTTTTCGGCAAATAACACACATAACAACGGTTGTTAATTTTGATATTTAGAGTAACTTTTGTTATATACACTTTTGTCGTATACCGAAGTATAAATGAGTTATACGTTAAAAACTGCTGCGGAAGTCAACAATTTTATTTGGCACAAAAAACTCAACCGAACTAAACCAAACTCGGTATGTGATTTAGCACTAACGCCTTCCTTATAATTACCCATACTAACATTTCTAGGGACGGGCAGGAGTGGGGGTTATAAGGGAGGCCTGAAATTAAAAATATTGATATTTCGTTTCCTATTGGGGTATCGGCAAATATGCACATAACAAAAGTTGTTTATTTTGTTATTTAGAGAAAGTTTTGTTATGTACACTATCGTCGCGTACCGACCTACAAAGGCGTCATACGCTAAAAATTATAGCGGGAGTCAACAATTTTATTTAGCACAAAGGACTCACCGAACTAAATAAAGCACTCGGTATGTGTATTAGCTCTAACGCCTGCCTTATAATAAGCCATACTAACAATTCTAGGGATGGGTAGGAGTGGGGGTTATAAGGGAGGCCTGAAATTAATAATAGTGATATTTCGTTTCTTATTGTGGTTTCGGCAAATATGCACATAACAGAAGTTGTTTATTTTGTTATTTAGAGAAATTTGCTCAACAATTCTTTTCAATATCAACTACCAGATACCTCACCTGGAAAAATTAATTCAAATGTATGTTAATATTTTGTCCTTAATAATTCAAATCTATGATAATGCACAGGAAACGGAAAATATGACAATATGGAGGACAGTAAAGTCTTACATAAAAAATTAATTTTATTATTAACAAATCCACAAAAACGACGGGTATAAACCCTAAACACTGGGACGGGTAAATGTCAAAGTATTGTGGAAAGTAAAGCCTTGCCAAAAAAATACCATCACCATCCAGCCTCAAGTGAATTCCCGGGCGAAGCCGGGTATCTGAGGTAGTATCTATATATAATTGTAATGTCTGTCTGTACATTGATGTTTTCTCTAAATTTCATGATAATTTTTTGTTTCAGATTCCATAGACACAACATCTGCAATTTGTGGCTTTGTTATCTGTTGTTTATTAAATTTTCACACCCCAAACAACTGAACCGAATTTCATAAAACTTGGTATGCATATTACTATTAACCCAATTTAGACTATATATGCTATACTAATATTTTCAGAGACGATCAGGAGTGGAAATTATAAGGGACACCTGAAATGAAAAATTGCAATATTTCATTTCCTATTGCTTTTTCGGCAAAGATGCAACAAAAATTGTTTGTTTTGTTATTTAAAGGAACTTCTGTTATATACACTTCTGCCATATACCGAAGTATAAATGAGATGTTCGCTAAAAACTAGAGCAGGACTCAATAATTTAATGGGGTACAAAAGACTGAATCGAACTAAACAAAATATCGTATGTAAATTAGCATTAACTCCCGTTTCATTATAAGCTGTACCACCATTGCTAGGTAAAAGCAGGAACCTTTGTTATATCACAGGCCGGAAATAAAAAAAACGTGATATCTTGTTTCCTATTGGGTTTTCGGCAATTATGTATATAACAGTTGTTTATTTTGTTATTTAGACTAACAATAACATACACTTTTGTCGTATGCCGAAGTATAAACAAGATATAGGCTAAAAACTATATTATTATTATTTATTAACGTCAACTTTTTACTTCTATGGCTAATAGGGACGGGTTATCTATAGGTCACCACCCTTTTTTAGCTAGGTCGGGACTAGAATTTTATTTAATGTGTTCGTCACTAAATAAATTCTTACTGCCCAGGCGGCAGAGTTGGGCAGTAATTAAATACTTTAATTAACTACGTTTTCAACTAATAAATACTAGTTATGTAAATACAACTACAGTTACAAAAATGTAGTTGGTAAATGTAGTTGCATTTTCTTGGTTTCGCAATTACAGTAATTGTAGTTGGTATTCATAAATCCAACTACTAGTTGAAATAAAAAGTAGTTATAAAAATAATTACAAGTATTAGTTGTAATTGTAACTAATTATTGAGTAATAACTACAACTACATATAGATCAGCTGTTTTTTACGTTCCAAAGAGCGAATATATTTTGATCGCCTTTATATGTTTACATTCCTTCAATTGGTGCATAGAATATGTCATAAGAACTAAAGGTGGACGCTCCTATCAGCACACTCTCTTGTTCTGGCGATCGCCTCTTGTTGCTCTCGCGCAGGGCACTCCAGTCTGCCTTCTATATCCGTCACCAGTTCTCGGGGACGAAAAGATTTTTGAAACAAATTATAATGAGTGGCAGTGAAAGTGAGGACGAGAACTCCTTATTTTTAGCAGATTTCCCTTAAGGGAAATCAGCTATTGAGGTTGTACTCATGACGGAATTTTCGAAATTTTTCTTCAAATGTAAATGGATCCTACCTATTGTTATATACATTTATTCTCTATCTTGAATATTAACCGAGATATTTGCGTTTTTTAGTTTTCGGCCTTCCGTAAACCCCCACTCCTGCTTATGGCATATCAACAATATGCTGTTATATTATGAAGCACTTTATTTGAAGCCTGAATAACAAATATTGTTCTCATTGAACTTTTACGTCATAAATGCAAATACGGGACACAAGTGGGAAATCTGCTTAGTTAACGCAGCCCCTGTGTGACGGACTTTTTGGTGCAGAGCAGTAGACAGATTATTTTCTTTTGCCGCGACAGCAAAAGCCCCAAAATCAAATAGCCTGTCTTACAAAAATTCTGAGTTAAGAGTAATTTTAATGGCTAATTTGTTTAAATTTTAATGTTTAAAAGTATTATTTAATTTCATTCGACTCGGGAAAATATAAAAAGTCCGTCACGCAGGGGCTGCGTTAACTAAGCAGATTTCCCACGTGCACCACGTATTTGCATTTATCTCAAAACTTAAAAATTCAATGAGAACAATATTTGGCATTTAAGCTTTGAATGATGTAGTTTATTACATAACCGAGTATTGTTTATGTAATATGAGTAGAAATGGAGGTTTGCTGAAGGCTGAAAACTAAAAATGCAAATATCTCTGTTAATATTCAAGATTGGGAATAAATGTATATGACAATATTTATAGTACATTTAATTTGCTATAAGATTGATTCTATACATTTTTTCTTATTTCTTCTTTACATAGGTATACTTTATTATTATACTATATATAATATATGTATTATAATAAACTTTTGAATATAAAGACATTGGATGTAGTTATTTCTTAACAACATCAACTACTTCAGTCAGTGTTTCACACAGTTTTTTAAAGTAACTACCCAAGTAACTGTAGTTGCAACTACAACTACAGTTACAATTACTAACTGTAATTGTTTTTGGAACTACTGATTTTCTCAACTACTAACTGTAGTTATGAAATGTACAATTACTTTAGTTGAAAAATGTAGTTACCCATTATCAATTACTAATTACATTAGTAGTTGTAATTGTAACTATATTTCAACTAATGTAGTTATAACTTGTAATTACAATTTTGCCCAACTCTGCCAGGCGGGAATCTAACTCGCTACTCTAGGATTACTATGTGAGATTAAGACTAATGCTTTAACTCATATGGCTCATTAGTATATGTACACGCTTAGGTCATACATACACTAAAAACTATAGCAGGGGTCAACAATTATATTTGCCACAAAAGACTCAACTGAACTAAACACTGAACTCTACATGTGAATTAGCACTAACTCTTCCATGATAATATGTTGTAACAACATTTCTAGGGATGAGCAGTTCACTTCTGTTGTATAACGAAGTATAAATGAGATGTACACTAAAAACTATAGCGGGAGTCAACAATTTTACTAGGATAAATCGTAAGTTAATGACTTGAGATGAGAAGTGTAAAAATATTGTGCATAGTAAAGCCAAAAGAAATTACAAATATTATTTAAACTCCCTGAGCAACGCAGTCATGATTTTCCGAAAGAAGCCGGGCACCTTAGCTAATATATCATGCTTATCAAATAATACCTGTAGACAAAAACAATAATTTTTTTTAATTAAAATTTTATTTAAATGAATAACTTATGAACTCAAAATTATGTATTATAATGGGTCGACATTGAAACTAAGGATTACAATTCGTTAATTACACTATTACATTTGAATAAGTGTGGGTTGCTACGAGTCAGTACTGACAAGATAATATTCAACTTACATATTCTTGGGGAAGAATAAATTTACAACTGTAGCACATTTGCTATATTTATTGTAAACTAAACTCACATGAATTTAAGGGCCAAACATTGATAAGCTAATATTTTAAAAATAATGCTCAGGATAGTTAAAAAGTTTAAAATATGGTAATATTTCGACTTCTTCAAAAACAGGAGGGTTACTTTACTGGACACACAATTACTAAAAGGATATAATATTCTAATAGAGAAAGGCATATGTTATAAAGTTCATTTTAATGAATTAATTACGAACAAATATTGCATTTTTTTTTTGTAGAGAATGGAAACATTATTATATATAGTTAAACTGAATATTAACTCTCAATGTGGGGGGGGGGTATGTTAGTACTTAATTTTAAGAACTAATTACACTTAATATTTTATTTTATTGACACATTCAAATCACTTACGGTTCTAGTAAAAGAATTTATCTGAATAATAATAAGTGGTAGTGATTAATCTCTAACATCAATTTGATTGAATTGATTAATGGGATAAATAACAACTAAAAAATGTACTAAGATTTTAAATAGTTCTCTTCTACAACTAATAGGGAAAGATTATGACACTGCTTTTTATAGCTGGGGAAGGGGGGGGGGGTTGAGTCAATCACTTAATTTATTTCTCTACCCTAAGGGAATTAATCCATGACTCAAGTCATACAAGAGTAATGAGATCAATGCTTTAAGATAGCCAATTTTTTATCTTGAGCCCTATTTTCAACAGGAAAAAAAAATAAATACACATGGATTTTAAATAAACAAAATTGAAAAAAAAAATTTTAATTCTATTTTTTTTTTTTACATATAATAATCTCAAAACTCAAATAAACTTACAAAAAGAAAAACAAAAAAAACTAACATTGTCTTTTATAAAGATAGAAATAAAAAAAACATTAAAAAACACTTAATTTTCTACATTTCTGGGACCAAATATACACAAAATGTTAAGTTAATATCACAGCAATTACAATAAAATTATACAATCACAAGACCTGTAAGTCTCCAAATACTAAAAATGTAAATAATATCATACATGGGCATAGTGAGAAAGGTTACTTACTTCATTATACAGAAATATTTACACCTATTATTTGAATATACATATTCTTTTTATATACAAGAACTTATTATAATACAAAATAAACAGTACTCTTAGAAGCTGTAGGTAGATATCCCATAGATGATTTCTTGTCTTTTTTTTTAAATATATAATCCATAAAAATTACTTAATTTGTCAATTTGATAGTGTCATTTCAGGTCTATCCCAAGTGACTTTAAGATTAGGTGTACATTTAGGAACTTTATTGTCAAAGTGACTTCGCCAATCTTCATGAGAATTAAAAGTTTCTTTGCACAGGGGACAATGAAGGCTATCCTTAAGACTTTCGATTTCTGTTGGAGTCTTTGTAATATTTATTTTCATTTCTGCTAAGTTAACTTCAATTCGAGGTCGTTTGGAAGCTGGCTCATCATTGGAAGTTTCATTAACTTCTTTATGAGAATCATTTTCAATAGACAATTTAGGGTCTCTATCTTCTACACAAGTTACAGTGCTCAGAGATGAATTTTCAAGATAAATTTGTTCCACCTTTATTTTTGTTGGAACCTCAACTTGATCCGTATCAGAGCCAATAATTGCTGTACATGGGTCCATTTCTTCTGATGAGTCCAAAACAATTATAGTCTCTGATCCATTTTGTTCGTCTAAATCAGGAATATGTCTTTCTGCATTATGTGAAGATTCTATGGGTAAATCAGATCCAATGTCATCTCTTGAAATGTTATTATAATCATTACCTTCATCAATAACCAATGCATTTTCTTCTTCGTCTTCTTCAGTGTCATTACCATTGGTCACAGTTGTCTCCAAATTCATTTCGACTAGATCAGCTCCATTGCCTTGAGTTACAGTCTCAGAATCTTTTGAAGCACTAGCACTATCAGTCTCATTTACTTCCAATTTACTACTTTCAGACAATTTTTCAGCTGTTAATACTAATGGTTCACTACTTTTATCAGTGCATTTAATTATCCCCAACGTTACTGCTAATTCAGGTTTTGTTTCAACATTAATATTTTGAACATTTTTTTCTTTTAAGGGTGATATAGAATCATTTGAATCTGATGTGCTATCTTTTATTTTCTTTTCCTTTAGGCTCAAAAAATGTTTGCTTTTTTCTACTGTTTTGTCATTAATTATCTTCTTGCCCAGGGGAACTATTCCACCATGGTAATAAACTGTCTTCAAATCATTATTGAGCTCTTTTGGTTTCAATTTTTCTCCAATATCAACATTTTCTTTCTGGTTGGAGCGATATTTAATACTAGTGAGGTTTGCATTCTCAGAGGCTTTTTCAGGAATGCTACTGACAGATTCAGAGTTAACAGAAGTAACTTCATTAACTTTGGGAATACTTGAACAACTAGGAGATACAGTACAGCTAATGCTTGGATCTAACCCAGGTTTGACCTCAGAAGGTGTTGTGGTTAAATTTGTACTAACTATTTCATAAGTAGGAGTAGTTTTTGCTATACTCTGAGCATTAGAAACAGCTCTTTCTTCAATTGTTGGCAAACTAGGACTAGGGGAAGACATTTCACTTTGTTGTTTATTTTCCAATGTGTTCGATTTTTCTTCCACAGCAGCTGCATCACAAATCATTGGCATAGGCCTACATTGCACCGCTTCTGCTATCTCACTTTTGGCTAATCTTTTGAGATTAATAGAACATTTTTTTATTTTATATTTCTTAATCCACTCTATTTTTAACTCAGGAGTTTCATCTTCAAGGTAAGTTCTTACAGGGCTGAATTTGTCAGTATAAAAATATCTTTTCCTCTTTACTTTAATAATTTTTTTTATTTTTATCTTGTTATTAACTTTATTCCTGTTTACATCAAAATCTGATACAGCATATTCAACCTTTTTGCTTTTGTTCTCTTTAGATAAAGAACTACCATTCTTCGAATAGTTGTGTACTTTATTAAATGAGCCAGGTTTATTGACACTCAAAGCTGTAACTGAAGAATTGTTTTCTCTTAACAAATTGCTAAGAGTAATAGTATTGTTTTCAAGCATTTCTTGAGACGAAGAATCCTTTTTGTTATGAGCAGATTGAAATTTCTTGCTGGGTGTTTTTCTCTGTTTCGAGGCTGGGCCACTAAGTCTTGAATTTCTCTTAATGATGGACTTATCATTAGGGTAAAGTTCATTTAATATCTTTTCTAACTCAGCTGAGCAACTCTTTTTTGGAGGAGAATTTTCTTTTGGGGATAGTGAAGGCTCTAATGGCTCATCAAGTCTTTCACTGCCACTGAATATCCTAGGTTTGATTACTGGCCTTTTTTTAAGAATATAGTTTATTTCTTTATCCCTAGATTTTAAAAAAACTTGAAAAGATGGACAAAGGTTTGCCACAGAGTATAACAATGATGCATGATCACTGTTCATAGTATTCACATTGACTACAAAGTCCCACCACTCTTTCGAAATAACAGATCTTATTCTTTGTTGTAAGAACATTCTTAATGGCTCCGGCTGATTCATTGCAGGTGGAGACCATTTCCTGCAAACAAATGGAAAAGAACAAATTAGATTCAGCAGATGAACATACAAAATCATTAAGTATTAATGTTATCTTAAAAAAAAATATAAAAAAATGGATGATAGTCAAATGGACCATAAATAGACCATGACTCGCTTGGCATTTGAAAAGCTATTAACTCATTACTAAAGTAACACACATGCACGCACACGCACACACACACACACACACACACACAACACACCTCTGTTACTGCTTTAGCGATTGCAATTTTTGTTTGATTGTTATGAAATTTGATATTTAACGTTTTATGTACAACTAAAGATCATATAAGTTAGTGGCTGAAATCTGATAAGGAGTGGAGAGATTTAGTGGGCGGAAATTTGAAAATTTAAAATATCTTTGTTATTATGAGTAGGATTGAAATATGTTATAGAAACAATCATGTTAAACTATTGATGCTCTACAATTGCTTTTCTATGCATTTTTTGCAACTCAAATATTACGTGAGCTATTTCAACTTTCTTGTTTTAAATTAATCCCCACTTCTACTCTTTTATTTAGTGGATTTTTATTTAGAAATAGAGAATGTATGGTGAGATGAGATCATATATCTTGTGTTATATCAACACGTGGTAAATCTAAAAAAAGATACTGGGAGATGATAGAAGAAACATATGAAAATGATTTTTACGTTCATCGCCTGTTTATTGACTTCCAACAGTTTTAAGATAGTGAAGACAGGATACAATTGAAAGTAGTGTGATATTGCCTGGAATGCAAGCTTATTAGATTGATAAGGATACCAGAGGTGACTCTATATAAAGACTCTTTAATCATGGCTCAGGAATTAGGGAATATTGTTCTACACATCCTTGTAACTCCAGAATTAGCAACACCTCACTCCTGCCTGGGGCCCTGGTAGATTTTTGAGAAACAGCTCCATCCCAAGCAAGTTCCTCGCTAATGTAGGTAGGATGAAAGAATTGGTTAAACTTCCACTAAAACAATTTATTAAAACGGCAGAGTGCTTTCGATTCAGTACATCATTGTCAGTGCCCGAAGGTCTTGGATGTTGACCTGACGGTTCTTGGAGCCAGTCTAGCTCCAAGCTTCTTATGTTCTATAGGGACCGTTCAACAAAACCCTCACTATGAAATGGAGCCAGATTTTAGTTCACTAAGTGTATAAATAAATTTTAAACTCATTAATTTTTATCAAAACTTTCATATTTACCTAATGCTATTTATTAATGTCCACTTTATGCGATTTTGGCAAATTGGAACGGGTTATCTTGAGGCTACCCAACCGTAGAGGTTGTATCTAGAGGTTTGCATCAAATATAGACCTATGGTCCTCAAGAAAAAGTAGAAGATTACATCAAATAGCTCAATGCCAAATTATGATTAGAATCAGGGTTTGTACCTAAGAGGACTCTACTGATACGGAATAGCAAACTATAAAAACCAAATATTTAAATAAATTAAAATCAAAAGTCATAATATTCGTGTGTATTTTGTCAACAAATAATTCTCATAAAAATCCTATTTTTCAGAAATTTCTTTTCACTTAAACAAATATGTAATTTCAAAAGCAAAAATGTTCGTTTCACAGAAATTAGTTGGGGTGGGGGAGGGAAGGAACCATTTAATTCATAGTCATTTTATTAAGGGTTCCGGATCATGAAATTTTGTTGGTACAAACAGGTATTAGAACCCTCAAATCCTGACAAATATACCAAAATAACTTGCCTAATTAATGCAGGCCTTCCATATTTGGATTTAACATTACAAATTCAAATTCCTTTAGTTGATTTTCAAAGCCAATAACCTGATACTTCCCAAGTACTTTTACTAAAAAAATAAAAAAAAAAAAAATAATATATATATATATATATATATAGGTTTTATGGACAGAATGATTAAGCAATTAGAATGTAATAAGAAGCAGTTCTGATTTTATAAATGAAAGGATACTTGTAAATAATATTCAATTAAAGTAAGTTTTCTAAATCCCTATGTTATAAAGTGGAAATCACTCATGAATTATTCAATTAAGATTAACATCTGTTAATGGTTACAACTGTGCATATATACTTACAACTACACTTAACCCTAGTAAGAAATTCATTAATATTAAATTGAAATATTTTGTAGCTGTCGTCATTAAATATAATGCTAATTTCAAGTGAATCTATAGCCTTATTTACACTATTAATAGTTCACATTTATAAAACTGGGGGAACTGACACTCCAGAAAATAACAAGCAAGAAATTGACTCAGTAAACGTTTACCCAAACTTGAAATTCTCGGTATGTACTTTTATGGAATGTGTAAATAGATTAAATTTAGTTAGGAATATGTTTGTTAATTTGTAAGTATTTGTATTTACACCTAAACTATATTTTTTAATGCACCCACTAGAAACCAGATCTCAGTTCTTAAAATTGTTGGTTCTTCCTAAATTCAATGACTTAGGGCGTGGCAAGCATTTTCAATAAAAAATAACATCACATATCTGCGACTGTCTTCTGAGTGTTTCAAATGACAGGCTGTACCATCTCATGAATGGGTAGTTAATTTAGAACTCTCTTCAAAATTAATGCTTTGGAAATACTTAGGAAGATAATACAGAAATTTCTCTTGGCTAATTTAGAACTCTATATATTCATTTATTAATTTTTTGTGACAAGAGTTTCCACTATTTTATCAATAGCCCTTTCAATTATTATTATTTTTTAAGAGTATATTGTTGTAGGGTGACAATAACAATTAATTTCTTGTCACATAACTAGAAAATCGGCAAACATGTGCATAACCGAAGTTGTTTATTTTGTTATTTAATGTAACTTTTGTTATATACACTTTTGTCATATACCAAAGTCAAATAAGATATACACTAAAATCTATAGCGGGAGTCAACAAAATTAAGCGGCACAAAAGGCTAAACCAAACTAAATAAAACCCTGGGTTGGAATTAACAACTCGTTGATTATAATTTATAATAACATTTTTAAGAATGAAGAGGAGTGGGGGTTGTAATGGAGCCATGAAATCAAAAATACCCATATTTTGTTTCCTTTTGGTTTCTCAGCAAACATGCACCTAACAAAAGGAGTTTAATTTGGTATTTAGAGTAACTTTCGTTTTATACATTTTTTCGATAACAATGCATGAAACAAGAAACTGCATTGAAATATTGATATACTCTTTCCAATATATGAATTACCTTTCCCAGTATATGAACTACCTGGTACCTAACCTTGAGAAATTAATTTAAATCTATGTTAATCTTTTATCCTGAATAATTCAAATGTTCGTTATTTTTCTAAAGCTAGTAACAGGTTGCACCATGAGTAATGTGTACAGCCACCCCCTCTTTTCCCAAAAATTAATTAGTGAGAAATTCCAGTTAATTTATTTAATTAAAACATGAAAATTATTTGAACAAACACTTTTAGTATTGTGATGATAATTTAATCAGATTTGTTAATATAATTTAATGTATTATTGAACAGAATTGAGATCCTAAATGAGTGGTAGGTTGCAAAACAGAGCCTAGGGAGGTGTGGTGACATTTCCATTGTCCTATGTCATGATAGTTAATCTATTAGCTTCTCCTTATGTTTAGAAACACAGAAGTGTATGGATTAAAATCATGCTCTTAATACTGGGAGGATTTGAAATAAGGATATTTTATAATTATTTTATTTTAACAGGAGGAATTATATAACTACCAGTTTATACACAAGTGGTAATAAAATTGTAATCACTTCTTGTGCTCCCCTGCCGACCTCATATTGGTTTATTTTTACATGTCCCTTGATGCATATACTTTTAGCAATGCAGTGTGAATTAGTTTAAGTCTTATAAATAAATAATTTTAAATGATAAAGGAAATATATTGTTACGTTTATTTTTTTACAAAACCAGTAATAAACGATGTTAATAAGAGTTCTTTTGGATTGCAAAATTAAATACTCCCAAGTTCCACAGTTTTTATCACTGCTCAATTTATTTCACAATGCACAATACACTTGGTAATTATTCTTAATTACTACTCACAGTATACTACACTGATAGGGTCACTGTTCTTCAGATTACACAGTCCAATAATTCACTCACGGTCACTGAAGTACACCAAAAGACGGCACTGCACTGTCTTAAACACAGCACTAAACTGTTACTTACAGTCACGGCACAACACAGTTCTTCTTATAAAAACACTTTACCGCACTGCACTAAGTCGAACTGTAGCACCGAACGCACATATGAGCGCTTAAGAAGGAACGCTCACTTTTTTTTTTTTATCCGAGACCCAGCTTCTTGGTGTTGGTTGGTGATAAAATGGTGTGACCCACCGGGAGTGAGCAAGGATAGTTCCCCTTCTGCTGAACTATAGTTCCATTTTAAGAGAGGTGGTATTTGTGGTGGGGTGTAATGGAACTGAATAAGGTAGGTGACCTGGTAGCTGGTGATACCGGGTGGGTTGTGTGTGACTCGCTCGCGGCTGGCCGGTTCTTTATATAGGTCGTCGGCATACACCACAGGGGAATTGTCTGGACCCTTCGACGCTGGACTGGACGGGTCTAGTAGGACCTCGACCCTCTGTCGGCTTCTTTGATCTACTTGACACTTTCCAAATACGCGGCTCTCTCTCTGAAGGATTATTCATGTATTTAATTTTCGCAACACTATGAAGGTATTTTTAATAATGGTTATTATGTACTAGCTGCTATAGTTGTGCTTTAGACCAGTTTTGAGGAAAGAAACTTGTAATATTAATATATTGGTTAATATCCATGGTTATGAATTATACAGCCTATGATGATTTTTTGATAAAAAATAAATACACATTAGAAGGGTAATATAAAAATATTGTGGATAGTGAACCCTTACATAAAATATACTTTTATTATTGACATAACCTGAGCAATGCTGGGTACCTTAACTAGTGCGCGTGCATGCGTGCGTGCGTGCGTGCGTGTGTGTGTGTGTGTGTGTGTGTGGGCGCACGCGCGTATAGAACGTGCATTTTCCAGAACTATAGTATTCAATGAAAAGGGCATAATAAATTGCAATCATAAGCTTTTTTAAAAAAATCGCGGCAAATGAAGTTGCGAGAATCGCCGTTAGGAGCGCTTCACAGTATTTGTATATTGGATGTAAAATATAAGATTTAAAGAGGAAGAAATGAAGTTTCGACTGCAGGAATTTATTGTTCAAGTGATAAACAAATAATGCTTGAAAAAAATCAAGCATTCACAATGTACGCCTTTGTAAGAGGAAGTGGTAATGGGAAGCAAGCTACTGCCGGAAGAATGTCTGAAGGGAAGGTTGCCACTCATTGCCAGGGCCCTAGGGGACACTCACAAACCGGGTCACTAGCTCCTTGCGTTAGTAATATTAGTTTATTTAGATTTAAATTATATTTAATTTAGTTTTAGGTTATAATAGTTTAGGAGCGCCTTTCCCCCTTTCACTCACAGCGGCCCCTTGCGCTTCCTGACTGACTTGTAACGGCATTTTCTCTCTTTTCTTTTTTATCTCCTCTCCCACTACTCCTAACCCCTCATCTTTCGTTTTCTTCTATCCTTCACAACCCACCCTGTAGTAACAGTTGGTGAAAAAACCTACAACCCTAAGTTCCGTTACACCCACAGAAAATCACAACACCACCTTAAAATGGAACTAGAGAGTTCAGTAGAAGGACAACTGTCAGAACGACCTTGGCAGGATATCTTCATCAACTTGCTCTCGGGTAAAAAAAAGTCCGTCACACAGGGATCCAGGTCCCACGCAAAGGTTTACTATGGGTAATTATTCATACTGGTAACACCACCGTGAATAGAAACAAACAGTAAAGAGAAATCTTTCAGTTACAAGTTTAATAACTCTACAACGGAAAGAGTCTTAATTGTAAACAAACAGGTCGGCCAACCTGAATTCTAGACCGGGAAGAAAAACAATTAACGAAATATATCTGAATATAACTCATTAAATTTATTGAAAACAATTTACTAAAGCTAGTGCTGTAATTTGTAATGAATCAGAATCAGTTCATCTCAATCACTCAACTTTTAGTAACCTAAGAACAAAAGAAGTAGAGGGGGGGGGGCAACAGAACGTATTAACATATATCTCACAAAGTAAAAGTTCAATGAAAACAGTAGTCCTTATTTAACCTTGTAATGAAGTGGTTCATGATATAACAGGTTATTATTAATATAAAATGAGTAGGAGTGGGAGTTTACTGAAAGTGGAAAACTATAAAATCCAAATACATAACCAGACTCTGAGGGCTTCTGGGTTGGGTTATCCCTCCCTCCATCTGACCTGAGTTAGTGTGTGTATACACACACACACGCACACGCGCGCACACACGCATCATATATATGTGCATGTGTTATCTCTCTATATATGTTGATTTATTCCCCCTCCCCCACAACCAAAATATTAACATTTCCAGGGATGCACAAAATGGGGGATTATAAGAGAGGCATGCAATGAAAAATCGCCATATTTAGTTCCCTATTTGTCTCTTCACAAAAATGAGACTAATTAAAATTTTTTATTTAGAGAAACTTTTGTGTTTAACTTTTTTCAAATAACAATACGTCACCTATTATCATTGTCTTCAGTGGTGATACTTCTTAGGTAACGCAAGATAACACACCTCTTGTATTTGTTAAGGGATAGCACAGCTGCATTCAGGTCAGTGGAGGGATAACTCAGCTACCCTAAGGTGAATGGACGGGATACCACACGGCTTAGATGAGTTAAGAGGATAGCACAGCTGCATTCAGGTCAGTGGAGGGATAACTCAGCTACCCTAAGGTGAATGGACGGGATACCACACGGCTTAGATGAGTTAAGAGGATAGCACAGCTGCATTCAGGTCAGTGGAGGGATAACTCAGCTACCCTAAGGTGAATGGACGGGATACCACACGGCTTAGATGAGTTAACCCTTCACAGGCAAGGCTGGGTCGCTGGTGACCCAGAGGGTGTTTAAAATGTTTTAAGGGGGGAAATAGGGGAAGGAGGAGTGGGGGTTTGCAAAAAACCCTCCTTCTGATTATTGCTCCTGACATCTAGGAGGGAAGCTGAGTGGTCTTGACTATAATATTAAGCCTGTTTCTTCCTGTACTCTAGAAACCTCGATCCTGGGTCACATATGACCCGCCTTGCTTTTCATGCACTTATATTAATCAATTTTTTTCTGTAAATTTATTGTTTTTTAAATTTATTGAACTGACTGCTCAACTGTTCAACACAACTGAAAAGTTTCTGTAACAGAATGGCATCTGAAAATGTTTTATTTAGGACTGCTGAGGAAATTCTACAAGAGCATGAGCGACAACGAGCAGAAGAACCTGATGATGATTTCCAGGATTCAGCCAGTGAAGATGAAAATCCAGAGTTGGTAAATGATGACTGCGTCAATGATGAGTTTCATCCACTTCCTGAGGATGATTTTGATGAGGAAATGTCCAAGTTACTCATAATGAGTGAAATTTCTTCTTAGGAAACAATATGGATAGACAAACCTTTACGGTATCCCTTTTCGAGAACACCCTCTCGAAATTTGTTGAAATTCCCAATGACCAAGAATAGTGCTGGAACTACCCGCGGAGAGTAGGAATGTCTTTTCTTATTATTTTCACATGAAATGATAGAGAAAATTACTACTTTCACTAATGAGGAAATCGCAACCAGGGCCAAAACATTTGCCTCCAAACAGTGGAACATTGGAGAAACCAATACATTAGAAACAACAGCATTACTTGGCTTGCTCTTGAGAGGAGGCACATTACACAACCTCACCATGGACGACTTATTTTGCTGTAATGGATGATCCTTTTTCCTTACATTAATAAAAATGAACTCATTTATCTTTCACATGTTGAATTTTTATAGACTCGTGTATATCGTTAAGTACAATAAACTTTATAAACTGTGTTTTCCTTTATTTAATTTTATTTTTAAGTACCTCCTAGGATATGTAATATGAAAGAATACTGCTATAAATATGATCGGGTCACCCATGACCCGCCTTGCCTGCACTCTAATTATCATATACCTTGCCTGTGAAGGGTTAAGAGGATAGCACAGCTGCATTCAGATCAGTGGAGGGATAACACAGCTACCCTCAGGTCAATGAACGGGATTTCACACGGCAGGTGGATGACACACTGTTCTGAGTTCAGTGGAAGGGATAAATCAGCTGCCCTCAGGTCAATGGTCGAGATACCACACCTCTTGTATTTGTTAAGGGATAGCACAGCTGCATTCAGGTCAGTGGAAGGATAACACAGCTACCCTCAGGTCAATGGACGGGATACCACACCCCTTAGATTAGTTAAGGGGTAGGACAGCTGCATTCTGGTCAGTAGAGGGATAACACAGCGGATGGCATAGCTGTCCTGAGATCAGTGGGAGAGGGGGGCGGATGGCACAGCTGTCCTGAGTTCAGTGGAGGGGATAACACATAGGCGGCATATGGTCAGTGGGGGAGGGGGGCGGATGGCACAGCTGTCCTGAGTTCAGTGGAAGGGATAAATCAGCTACCCTCAGGTCAATGGACGGGATACCACACGGCTTAGGTTAGTTAAGAGGATAGCGCAGCTACATTCAAGTCAGTGGAGGGATAACACAGCTACCCTCAGGTCAATGAACGGGATATCACACGGCGGGTGGATGACACACTGTTCTGAGTTCAGTGGAAGGGATAAATCAGCTGCCCTCAGGTCAATGGTCGAGATACCACACCTCTTGTATTTGTTAAGGGATAGCACAGCTGCATTCAGGTCAGTGGAGGGATAACTCAGCTACCCTAAGGTGAATGGACGGGATACCACACGGCTTAGGTTAGTTAAGAGGATAGGGCAGCTACATTCAGGTCAGTGGAGGGATAACTCAGCTACCATCAGGTCAATGGACAGGATACCACACGGCATAGATTAGTTAAGAGGATAGCACAGCTGCATTCAGGTCAGTGGAGGGATAACTCAGCTACCCTCAGGTCAATGGACGGGATACCACACGGCTTAGATTAGTTAACAGGATAGCACAGCTGCTTCCAGGTCAGTGGAGGGATAACTCAGCTACCCTCAGGTCAATGGACGGGATACCACACGGCTTACATTAGTTAAGAGGATAGCACAGCTGCATTCAGGTCAGTAGAGGGATAACACAGCTACCCTCAGGTCAATGAACGGGATATAACACGGCGGGTGGATGACACACTGTTCTGAGTTCAGTGGAAGGGATAAATCAGCTGCCCTCAGGTCAATGGTCGAGATACCACACCTCTTGTATTTGTTAAGGGATAGCACAACTGCATTCAGGTCAGTGGAGGGATAACTCAGCTACCCTAAGGTGAATGGACGGGATACCACACGGCTTAGATACGTTAAGAGGATAGCACAGCTGCATTCAGGTCAGTGGAGGGATAACTCAGCTACCCTCAGGTTAATGGACGGGATACCACACGGCTTAGGTTAGTTAAGAGGATAGGACAGCTACATTCAGGGGAGAGGAGGGATAACTCAGCTACCCTAAGGTGAATGGACGGGATACCACACGGCTTAGATGAGTTAAGAGGATAGCACAGCTGCATTCAGGTCAGTGGAGGGATAACACAGCTACCCTCAGGTCAATGAACGGGATATCACACGGCGGGTGGATGACACACTGTTCTGAGTTCAGTGGAAGGGATAAATCAGCTGCCCTCAGGTCAATGGTCGAGATACCACACCTCTTGTATTTGTTAAGGGATAGCACAGCTGCATTCAGGTCAGTGGAGGGATAACACAGCTACCCTCAGGTCAGTGGAGGGATAACACAGCTACCCTCAGGTCAATGGACGGGATACCACACCCCTTAGATTAGTTAAGGGATAGCACAGCTGCATTCAGGTCAGTGGAGGGATAACTCAGCTACCCTCAGGTCAATGGACGGGATACCACACGGCTTAGGTTAGTTAAGAGGATAGCGCAGCTACATTCAGGTCAGTGGAGGGATAACACAGCTACCCTCAGGTCAATGAACGGGATATCACACGGCGGGTGGATGACACACTGTTCTGAGTTCAGTGGAGGGGATAACACATAGGCGGCATATGGTCAGTGGGGGAGGGGGGGCGGATGGCACAGCTGTCCTGAGTTCAGTGGAAGGGATAAATCAGCTGCCCTCAGGTCAATGGTCGAGATACCACACCTCTTGTATTTGTTAAGGGATAGCACAGCTGCATTCAGGTCAGTGGAGGGATAACACAGCTACCCTCAGGTCAGTGGAGGGATAACACACGGCTTAGGTTAGTTAAGAGGATAGCGCAGCTACATTCAAGTCAGTGGAGGGATAACACAGCTACCCTCAGGTCAATGAACGGGATATCACACGGCGGGTGGATGACACACTGTTCTGAGTTCAGTGGAAGGGATAAATCAGCTGCCCTCAGGTCAATGGTCGAGATACCACACCTCTTGTATTTGTTAAGGGATAGCACAGCTGCATTCAGGTCAGTGGAGGGATAACTCAGCTACCCTAAGGTGAATGGACGGGATACCACACGGCTTAGGTTAGTTAAGAGGATAGCACAGCTGCATTCAGGTCAGTGGAGGGATAACTCAGCTACCCTCAGGTTAATGGACGGGATACCACACGGCTTAGGTTAGTTAAGAGGATAGGACAGCTACATTCAGGGGAGAGGAGGGATAACTCAGCTACCCTAAGGTGAATGGACGGGATACCACACGGCTTAGGGTAGTAAAGAGGATAGCGCAGCTGCTTCCAGGTCAGTGGAGGGATAACACAGCTACCCTCAGGTCAATGAACGGGATATCACACGGCGGGTGGATGACACACTGTTCTGAGTTCAGTGGAGGGGATAACACATAGGCGGCATATGGTCAGTGGGGGAGGGGGGGCGGATGGCACAGCTGTCCTGAGTTCAGTGGAAGGGATAAATCAGCTGCCCTCAGGTCAATGGTCGAGATACCACACCTCTTGTATTTGTTAAGGGATAGCACAGCTGCATTCAGGTCAGTGGAGGGATAACTCAGCTACCCTCAGGTCAATGGACGGGATACCACACGGCTTAGGTTAGTTAAGAGGATAGCGCAGCTACATTCAGGTCAGTGGAGGGATAACACAGCTACCCTCAGGTCAATGAACGGGATATCACACGGCGGGTGGATGACACACTGTTCTGAGTTCAGTGGAAGGGATAAATCAGCTGCCCTCAGATCAATGGTCGAGATACCACACCTCTTGTATTTGTTAAGGGATAGCACAGCTGCATTCAGGTCAGTGGAGGGATAACACAGCTACCCTCAGGTCAGTGGAGGGATGGCACAGCTGTCCTGGGTTCAGTGGAGGGGATAACACATAGACGGCATATGGTCAGTGGGGGGGGGGGGCGGATGACAGCGGCCCTGAGGTCACTGAGGGATAACATAACTGCCGTCCGGTCAATAATGAGATAAAGCAGGTGCCCTCGTGTCAGTGGAGGAGATAATACAGTCGCCCGCCTATGGGGATGCAGGTTTTCTGTATGATAACTTTAGGTTGCCTGTATTCGTGAACTGATACTTCATCTGATATAAAGCTGGTCATGGGAGATTAATACTTAAGTAATTCCTCACTTCTTTAGGTGCTAATGGCAATGAAGTATCTTTGAAATATCCTAACATTTTTTATTTTTTTTAAAGAAATCGCCATTGAAAAAACTAGCCGTTGATTTGCCTAGCCTGAAAAAAAAAAAAATCATGACTTTTGCCAATCTGCTCATTTTAGCAGATTTCCCTTAAGGGAAATCAGCTATTGAGGTCGTAATCATGACGCGATTTTCGAAAAATTTCTTCAAATGTGCACCGATCCTACCCAGGAGATGACGAAAATGAGGTCTGTTCAAAATTATATATATTTTATCTGTTAACGCTCTGGCGGTCGCAATTTTTGTTTGATCGTTACGAAACTTGATATTTAACCGTTTTATGTATAAGACAGATCAAGTTCGTTAATGGCTGAAATCGGACTAGAGGGATTTTCGAAAATTCAAAATATCTCCGTTATTATGAATCGGATCGAAAAATTGTAAAGAAACAGTCGTATTGCAAATTAAATTTACTATAAATATTGTTATATACATTTATTCTCTATCTTGAATATTAACCGAGATATTTGCATTTTTATGAAGTCTGTGGTCGGGTATAGTTCGGATTAGATCGGCCGTTTCCGTAACTACTCGGCTCAGGTGGAAGCTTCTTTTATGCCTGTCGTTTCTAACCTTACCTTACCTACGTTACTTTGTGAGATTTATGCAAATACGTTCCGTTCATCCACGCCCCCCCCCTTCTTTAGTTCTTGGAGTACTAACATTTGAATTATTAAAATATAAATTATTCTTACAATTCAGAAGCCGTTTCAGTTGGGAATTTATTTTAATTAACTGAAAGATTTTTCATTGCTGTTTGTATTTAATCACGGTGGTGCTGTGTTACCAGTATGCAGATTTCCCTATTGTAAAACTTCACATGGGAAATCTGCTTAGTTTACGCAGCCCCAGCGTGAGGGACATTTATTACTGATTCATCTGAATTCTGTATTACGTAATAATATAAATTACCATCATCTTTTACAGGGCAAAAGCACTTCATCTTTGTGGGTTTGGGATGAAAATATGGAGTTGAAATACTGGAAGAATTTATTAAACTGGAATAAGCGACCTTTAAAGGTAAACTACTAAATTAAGAAACCTAAGAGAACATTAATTATATGTTCTATTAGAGTGACAGAACAAGGACGATAAATGATAACGAGTTTTAAGGAAAGGGTTCTCATACATACAAACTAATGAATTGTTGGTATAGTGAGGCATTTCCACGCTAGGAACCAAATAGAAGGTGGCCCTCTTCCACGTGAAGATTAAAGAAGCCGGTTAAAATTCGGCTTGAGAAAGAAGGCATCCGCCAACAATTGTTGTTATTTGTATTTAGCTTGAGAAGGCACCCACCAACAATTGTTGTTCTGTTTGTATTCAGCTTGAGAAAGGCACCCACCAACAATTGTTGTTCTGTTTGTATTCAGCTTGAAAAAGGCACCCACCAACAATTGTTGTTCTATTTAAATTCAGCTTGAAAAAGGAACCCACCAACAATTGTTGATCTATTTGTATTCAGGTTGAGAAGGCACCCACCAACAATTGTTGTTCTGCTTGTATTCAGCTTGAAAAGGCACCCACTAACAATTATTGTTCTATTTGTATTCAGCTTGAGAAGGCACCCACCAAGAATTGTTGTTCTCTTTGTATTCAGCTTGAAGAAGGCACCCACCAAGAATTGTTGTTCTGTTTGTATTCAGCTTGAGAAGGCACCCACCAAGAATTGTTGTTCTATTTGTATTCAGCTTGAGAAGGCACCCAACAACAATTGTTGTTCTGTTTATATTCAGCTTGAGAATGGCACCCACTAACAATTGTTGCACGAACCTACTGATATAAGTATGTTGTTGATCTATACAAGTCTGAAACGAAATATCTTATTTGATGGTGCAACACATAACATATAAGCCTGTGTTTAACAATAACCACACCAATATTCAGCCACTTGCCTGGAAGGGTTCTAAAACGTTTTGTCAACTGTGATCACGGAGTTACTTATACCAAAAGCTTATATGCCGTTATAACACAATATGCCTGAATCGAATGCGTTTAGCTGCGGTTTATGAACCGAGTGGGAATTAAAGATCAAAAGCAGTGCTGCCCACGTCACCCCTCCCCGGCCCCATCAACTACGTATAGGTCCTGATTTGTACCACTATTGATGTTTATGCCAATAGTAGGATGTTAGTCCCTCTGCTGTTTGTTTTCATTCAGGCTAAAGTGAAGGGACCTAGTAGTGAGTTTGAGAAGGTGTGAAAACGTCAGCTCACGAGCTCTGGCGATAATGTTTGCTCCTCGTGTTAGAGGAACTATTTGAGAGTCAAACGGTGTAATGTTGGTATTTAGGAAATTTCAGCATTAGGATCTCATTAAATAAAATCCATAGTCCCACCCTGGATAGGAAAGGGTGGCAATCTGTAGATAGTACGACCCATTTAACCATCGTATGCAAAACGTGGACGTTAATAAATATACAATACATGTATATTTATTAAAAAAATTAACGAATCAGAAATGCTCTAGTGGTGACTTATGAAATTGCTATTTTTCTGAGTAATGCTGAAGAGCATTGAATGATTTTTTAAAATAAATGATTAAATCTTGTTAAAACATTTTGATCGTTAAAGATTTATTTTTTAACAGAATAATTAAACGAAAAGTTACAAACATTAATATCAAAGCTTATAATTATAATAAAAAGTGCAACTTAAATATGTTTTATCTAAAAAGTAAAAAAAAAAATTATAAGATAGAAACAGCTTTTTTTGTAACATAAAAAATACGAAAGTGCTAGAAATGTCAGAGAGCACCTACCATCTCCCTCTAAACCCCACCCCAAACCTTCACAAATCTAATACAACCTATATAAAACACTTTTTCTATCCCAAAATAAACATCATACAAAGTTTGAACGAGATCCGCCCACTAAAAGTATTTTTTACACCATGATGAGGGAATGGGGACCACTGCGTGCCTTGAGAAGGAGGGGTTGTAGAATCGGTGAGATGCATCCCTGTTGGGCAGGTTGCTGAGTGATGTAGGCGGCTGGCCATGTTCAACTAGCCAATGGCGAGGCACCGTGGTACACATGTTGGAACCTCTGTTCGGGCGCCTTCAAGAACATGTAGGAAACATATTCTATGCATGCCATGACGAGATTCACAATAGGAAATATAATAAGTACGTTGGTGAGCCGGAGATTAGAGTGACAGCAGAAGGTATGCGGTTTTCCTAAATATCGGGTTGGAGGTACATACTGTAGCTGGACGAGCGTATGGAGCAAGAAGTCTTCTAGAGAGCTCAGGCCCCTCTAGGTAAACAGCACGTGACACCAATTGTCGTGCACTGAAATGCTCCAACGTTAACTTCATTAGTTGATAGGCACTCTCCCTCAGAATGCCTAGGTCCAGATAAATTATGTACAACTGGGATTTATCAAGGGTACAGTGGAAAAACAATTTGTATAAAACAAATATTGTATACAAAAATATTTGTTTGTACATGTGTGTGTGTGTGTGTGTATATATATATATATATATATATATATATATATATATATATATATATATATATATATACACACACTTTAAATACATTTTATTATTGTTTTTTATATTTGTGTTGTTTCGTTTTTTTATTATTAAATATTGTTTTATTGTTATTTTTTTATTATTAATAATTTTTATTGAATTTTAATTTGTTTTTCTTTACCTCTATATCTTCATTTAAATATTTAATTAATTAGTTCATTTTTCAATGGTACAAATTACAACTAATGTACATAAATGGCTTCCCGTTTACCGCAGCTGTAGTTTGGGAAGGGAGAGGGATATTTGGGAGAGAGAAACCCTTAACCTCTGAAGGTAGGTTAGAAATAAAAAACACGTGTTTTTTTTTGTAACAGAACCTTTGGTTCTCCACCATTTAATACATGGTAAGGAGGGCCTAACAACATTAAGGTTGTTTAGTAAATAAAAACATAGAAAAGACAAAATAGTTATAGGTAGTGCTAGTATAGTCTTAACTTAACCGTGTTTTGAGGGTTTGGATTTTTCCAGGCAAGGAACTAGAAAAACCCCCAGGTATTTCCAAAATGTAAACACAAGCCACAAGGGGAACCATGTGCTTTTCTAAGTAGAAAAGACATTAGATTTGGTGTAGAGAAGATTAACACGGTGCACGTTAGATCAGGAATATCGACGTAACTGGAATACGTCTATATTCCTGATCATATTTTTGTTTTCACCTCTTGGTTAACTCCCACTCCTACTCATCGGGATTTTTACTAATATCCACCATATCACTTAAGCATCACATGTCCAACTTCAATTTTAAGTTACGTCCACATATACTTGTAACTTCGGCAGAAATGGGTTGTTCAAAGCCATATTTATAAAACAGGTTATAACAAGCAAGTACTGTACGTAACATTATATTCCATTATTAAGTAAGGAAAAAAAATATAAATGACGGAATTTCGTAATAAGCGAGAGTCGTAGATAAAATGATAACAATTTGGACAACCACAAAAATCTTAACCTCAACAACGAGAAAAAGCGTTTGGGCTATGGCCCAAAAGGACTGAAAGCATAGTCCGCCATATTGAATCAATATGGCCGACTCTAGCGTGCCTGGATTGAGGTAGTAGATTTCAGCGTGATTTACTAACTTAATTAAAGTGCAACATTTTTCTCTACCAGCATTTCAAGTCTCAAACAGATTATTAATATTATTAAAAAGAAATTGATTAAAAATATTAGCAAATGTTGAATCTGGAACGATATGCGGAGTCTCAAATTATAGTCTTATCAAGAACAGAAACTGATTGAACGTTTTGTGAACCGCGCACGGGATCCAAAATAGACCAAGGAAATGAAGCAACTGCAGTGTTGCCATTCTGACCTGAGTAAATAATTGGTGCGCTGTTGCCACGCTATCTTTGAAGGGGTGCATGCCTTGTTGCCGCTTTGTGCGGCGGGCAAAAGGGGAAGCGCTGTTGCCGCACCTTCCCAGAGAGAGATTGTCCCACTCCTTTTATCATGCCTCACAGCCCAGTCGTTTCACCAAGGCCCCTTCGGCAACGACGCAACACTGAAGTTATAATAGAGCCATTTCACACTCAAACCCAGACACATAAATCAAATACCGGTTTCCCGTTTAGGGGTAGAAAAAAATGGGATGCATATGATATTGAGTCAAGGCGATAACAATAAACGCTGTATCTCCTCTTCATGACCAAGGTCATGCGTTGGTTGGCAGCTGTTGTTTAAAACGTCAGTATATAGAGAGCAACCGCAGGATTCGGACGCTGGCCAAGTTGTCAAAAGCAATCAAAAAATAACTATGTAATGCGAAAAATTTGACAAAGAAAATACTTTTAAGATTAAAAAAAAAATAGGGAGTGGTAAAAAGAAATAAAAATTCAAAATCACAAAAAGCAAAAATGAAAGGAAGTCCTTAATGCCTAATGTAATCACTGCCAAGTTTATAAATATATTGCCGAAAAGAGACCTATAAAAAATTTAAAACGAATATTTTGGTTTTCAATTGAATTTAACGAAGTTAATAAAAGTAGTTTTTTTAAAAAAAAAAATCGAATTAGAAAATAGGAATAAAACATTAAATTTAAAAATTTTGAGTTTGTGAACTAATGGAGTTAAATGGAAAATGAAAATAGAAAAACATCCTTAATGTGAATAAATGCATGAAGCAAAAACATGTGATAAGTTAAAATTATTTCTATTTCCTTAATATTTATATAGGTGGAATCAGTTGCGGTCTCCAAAAACAAAAATACGATAATAATGAAATGCATCTTAAGGATTATCTTACAAAAATGAACTCAAGACATATAGCCTTTGTAGGATTGCGCCTAAAACCAAACGATATACTAAAAACAAAACATGGCACGTCAAGTATGCGAGCAATCAGATGATATTATTTGTTGATAATATATGATAGAGAGAGGAAAACAGGTGACATTAAATGTATAACAGTTTCACGATAACTAAGAAAGGTTTATAAAACGGTACTAAATGGTAACATAATGAAAGTATTTTCTCCACAATTCAATTGCACATTTTTATGTAGTAATAAAATAATAGTTAACAGTCCAGCGAGTGATTAAAGGCGAAGTATTAGTATAAGTGATTGATATATATCAAATATTAGAACTTTACGAAACGTAAACAAATAAAAACATAAAATTTTAAATACTGAACATAAATTGTAGGATATCTAGTAGTTCGTTACCTTTGTATCTGATCCTGATAAAGAATATCGTTGGAAGTGCTTGGGAACATGATACCCAGTCGGCGGGCACTCACTAACTGGCGGGTTTAGTTCAAGCCTTAGCCTCCCCGTACAGGAGCGCTCCTGGTGTCCACGCTTGCATCCACCAACTTGTTAGATTCTCTCTATCAACTTTGCCTGTTTTAACCCCTTTTAACTTCAGTCTTATTTGGCAACATAAATGAAGCGCGTTCCAATGTTTAAACATTTATAGAGCTCTTGTAAATACTGATAGATAATCTTGTAGATATTTTATGCGTTGATTAATGAAATCACAAAATATTTTTTATGTATTATTATTATTATCATTTATTAACGAGCACTTTTAGCAGATTTCCCAATCAGCAAAGAGAAATCAGATAAATTAGCAATATTTAGCAAAGAGAAATCAGGTATTGAGGTCGTACTCATGACACGGTTATCGAAAAGTTTCATGAAATGTCAATCGATCCTTCCCAGATGATAATAATGAGGTCAGTTTAAAATTATATCTATCTCTATTTTTTTGTTAACGCTCTAGCAGTCGCATTTTAGCAGATTTCCCTTAAGGGAAATCAGCTATTGAGGTTGTACTCATGACGGAATTTTCGAAATTTTTCTTCAAATGTCCATCGATCCTACCTAGTAGATTACGAAAAAAGTCCGTCACGCAGGGGCTGCGTAAACTAATCAGATTTCCCACGTGAAGGTTTACAACAGATAAATATACATACAGGTAACACAGCCGTGAATGCTCAGTAAATGTACAATACAAGGCTGAATTGTAAACAAACAGGCAAGCCAACCTCGTAGCGCTGCATAGATAGACCGGAAAGACAAACAATTAATGAAATATATTTGAATATAACATATTAATTTTATTGAAAACAATTTACTAAAGCTAGTGGTGTAATTTGTAATGAATCAGAATCAGTTTTTTCTCAATCACTCAAATTTTAGTAATCCAAAAACAAAAGAGGGGGGGGGGTCAACAGAACGTATTTGCATATATCTCACAAAGGAAAAGTTCAATGAAAACAATATTTGGTATTTAGGTTTCAATTAATATATTTTATTATATGACAAAGCATTATTTATGTAACACTAGTAGAAGTGGGGGTTTACTGAAGGCTGAAAACTGAAAAATGCAAATATCTCGGTTAATATTCAAGATAGAGGATAAATGTATATAACATCATTTATAGTGTATTTAGTTTTCAGTAAGATTGATTCTATACTATTTTTCGATCCGACTTATAGTAACCCCCCCTCCCCCTGGTCCGATTTCAGCCGTTAACGAACTTGATCTTTCGTTTTACATAAAACGACTAAATATCGAGTTTGGTAACGATTACACAAAAAGTGCGACAGATAGAGCGGTCACAGACAAATATATAGATAGATAGATTGAGTGATATATATATATATATATATATATATATATATATATATATATATATATATACACACACACAGTGTTGAACGGACCTCATTTTCGTCATCTCCTAGGTAGGATTGATGAACATTTGAAGAAAAAAATCGAAAATTCCGTCATGAGTACAACCTCAATAGCTGATTTCTCTGAAGGGGAATCTGCTAATGAGGTCCGTTCAAAACTGTATATATATATATATATATATATATATATATATATATATATATATATATATATTTGTCTGTTACCGCTCTAGCGATCGCAATTTTTGTTTTATCGTTTCCAAACTCGATATTTAGTCGTTTTATGTAAAAGGAAAGACCAAGTTCGGTAACGGCAGAAATTAGAACAAAGGGGGGGGGGTTTAGAGGGGAGGATTTTCGAAATTCGAAATATCTCCGTTACTATACGACGGATCCAAAAATTATACTGAATCAATCTTATTTCAAATTAAATTTTCTATAAATATTGTTGTATATATTTATTCTCTATCTTGAATATTAACCCAGATATTTGCATTTTTATTAAATCTGGGTGGCTAACAGACGACTGACGTTCCCGCCAAAAGCTAGTTCAGCCGTTTCCTTAACTGCACGGCTCTTGTGAAATTTCTCTATTGTAAAACTTCACGTGGGAAATCGGGTTAGTTTAAGCAGCCCCTGCGTGACGGACTTTTTTGTTTGAGCGTTACCCAACTCGACATTTAATCATTTTATATAATAAGGAAGATCTAGTTCGTTGATAGCTGATATCGGACCTGTGGGGGTGAGGGGGGGTTAGGCGGGGGGTGATTTTTGAAAATTTGAAATATCTCTGTTACTATACGTCGGATCGAAAAATTGCATAAAACCAATCTTATTGCAAATTAAATGTTCTATAAATATGTTTCGTATATTAATTCTCTATCTAGAACATTAACCGAGATATTTGCATTTTTCTGATTTCAGCATTCAGAAAACCCCCACTTCTACTCATGTCATATTAATAATAACTTCTTATAGTGTGTTAACTTCCAGTCTAGGTTTTAGTGTATTTCTTGTTGTTGTTGTTGTTGTTGTATAGGGTTTAAGGGCGAAAAACTACCAGGTTAACATCGCCCTGTAATATTTATAATTCACATTTTGGTATCCTCATCCATATCGCCATTTTAACAATATAAACGAGGATACAAACAATTGCACTTTAAATTTCTTTGTATAAACTCGTGTTTTTTACAAAATTAAACAATTTATGGAGTTCTTTCGGGTCATCTCCAAGGGCCACTTCTATACTATTGGAGATATTGTATTTGTTTCTAATATCTGTATACTTATGGCATTCCATTAATATGTGATAGATAGTCAGTTCTGTGTTACATTTCTCACAAATCGGGGGTTGATCTTTTGTCATAAGATAGTCATGCGTAAGTCGTGTGTGCCCAATTCGGAGTCCTCCTAATACAACTTCATCTCTTCTGTTGTCTCTTGTCGAATATTTCCATGGACGGATGGTGGTTTTAATAGTTTTTAGTTTATTGTTCTGGGTTTCATTCCACACGTGTTGCCAGTTTTAGCAGATTTCCCTTAAGGGAAATCAGCTATTGAGGTTGTACTCATGACGGAATGTTCGACATTTTTCTTCAAATGTCCATCGATCCTACCTAGTAGATGACGAAAATGAGGTCCGTTCAAAACTATATATATATATATATATATATATATATATTTGTCTGTTACCGCTCTAGCGGTCGCAATTTTGGTTTGATCGTTACCAAACTCGATATTTAGTCGTTTTATGTAAAAAGAAAGATCAAGTTCGTTAATGGCTGAAATCGGACCAGTGGGAGGGGGGGTTTAGACGGGAGGATTTTCTAAAATTTGAAATATTTCCGTTACTATACGTCGGATCGAAAAATTGTATAGAATCAATCTTATTGCAAATTGAATTTACTATAAATATTATTATATACATTTATTCTCTATCTTGCATATTAACCGAAATATTAGCAATTTTATGAAATCGGGGCGACTAACGGATGAGAGTGAGTTTCCCGCCAAAAGCTAGGTCGGCCGTTTTCTTAACTCTTCGGCTCTCGTGAAATTTCTCTATTGTAAAACTACACGTGGGAAATCTGCTTAGTTTACGCAGCCCCTGCGTGACGGACTTTTGTAGTATTTATTAATTTCTTCTTTGAGTGGTTGGTAGAGTTCTGCAGATGTAATTGTTGTTGGGGTGATGGAGTCGAGTTGATGGGCCTCTCTGGCTGCTAAATCTGCTTTTTAGGTCTCAGAGCATTTGTATTTTTTTTACTATTGGGTTGTTTATAAATACATCTTTGATACTCAATAGGGCACTCAACGAGTCAGTGCAAATCAGGAATTTTTCTTGAGTTGAGTGGTTGCAAATGCAGTGATATAAAGCGAATTTAATTGCTAATCGTTCGGCGGAATAGATGCTGGTTAATTTGTTGAGTTTGAATTTTTGGCAGGCATTTTCTTGGAAGTAGGCGCAGGAGGAAGGCTCGGTAATTTTCGAACCATCAGTGTATATTATCTTTGGGTGTTGATATTTTTCTATTTTATTAATGAAAGCTTCCTTTATTTTCCAATAGTTAATCTCTTGGGACGATTTGTTTTTGAGTTTGGTGATTCCTGTATCTACAGATATTTCTTGAATTGTCCAAGGTGGAGTTGGGTCGAATTCATCAAGACTGTTTGAGTTTTGTAATAGTTTGTCTATTATGTTACTCAGCCTAATTCCAATAGGTTTTGGTGCTGTGGGGTTTTGGTCGTATAGCCGTGAGTAGAGAGGGTGGAATATACTCTGAAATGTCGGGTGACCTCTCTGTGTCACTAGTTTGGATAAGTATTTAGCTGCCAGCTTTTGCCTTCTGAATGTCAATGGTGGGATTCCGGTTTCAGCACACAAGCGGAAGGCTCCAATGGATAAACGTAGCCCAGCATTATGAATTGCATCTAGTTCGCTTAATTTATTGAAGTTTGCTGAGCCGTATACAAAACTGCCATATTCCAATTTAGAAAATACCAGAGCTTTGTATATTGTTAGCATGGTATTCCTATCTGCTCCCCATGATGTGTTAGCAAGTACTTTAAGAATTTTAAGCCTTTCAGATGCGCGTTTTTTGAGGTTGTCTATATGTACCTTCCATGTCAGTTTGCTGTCGAGAGACATCCCTAGGAATTTAGCATGGTTGACATATTCTATTAGGGTGTCCTTAAGATTGAGATGTGGTAAATCATTTAAATTTCTGCGCCTTGAGAATATTATGCACTTCGTTTTTTCGGGGGAAAACAAAAAACCTCTTTTTTTCGACCATTCTATTAATCTAAGAGTCACAGCTTGTAGTGTATATCTGGTTTATACTGCGTTATACGACAAAAGTGTATATGACCTAAGTTAGTCAAAATAACAAAAAAGTCCGTCACGCAGGGGCTGCGTTAACTAAGCAGATTTCCCAAGTGCGTCACGTTTTTTCATTTATCTGAAAAATTAAAAGTTCAATGAGAACAATATTTGGTACTTAAGCTTCACATAAAATGCTTCATAACATAATAGAATATTGTTATTATGAGATGAGTAAGAGTGGGTGTTTACTGAAGACCGAAAACTAAAATAAAAGTCCTTCAGGCAGGGGCTGCGTAAACTATGCAGATTTCCCATGTGATGTTTTACAGTAGAGAAATCTGCATACTGGTAACACAATACCACCGTGATTAAATACAAACGGAAATGAGAAATCTTTCAGTTAATTAAAATAAATTCCCAAATGAAACGGCTTCTGAATTATAAGAATAATTTATATTTTAATAACTCAAATTTTAGTAGTCCAAGAACTAAAGAAGAGGGGGGGGGTGGATGAACGGAACGTATTTGCATAAATCTCACAAAGTAACGAAGGTAAGGTAAGGTTAGAAACGACAGGTAAGGTTAGAAGAAGCTTCCACCTGAGCCGAGTACTGGCGGAAATGGCCAACCTAATCCGAACTATACCCGACCACAGACTTCATAAAAATGCAAATATCTCGGTTAATATTCAAGATAGAGAATAAAAGTATATAGCAATATTTATTGTACATTTAATTTTCAATAAGATTGATTCTGTACAGTTTTTCGATCGGACGTATAGTAAGAATTTTCGAAAATCCTCCCCTCTAAACCCCCCCTCCCACTGGTCCGATTTCAGCCGTTAACGAACTTGATCTTTCTTTTTACATAAAAAGACTAAATATCGAGTTTAGTACCGATCAAACAAAAATTGCGACCGCTAGAGCGGTAACTGACATATATATATATATATATATATATATATATATATATATATATATATATATATATATATATCTATATATACAGTTTTGAACGGACTTCATTTTCGTCATCTACTAGGTAGGATCATTGGACATTTGAAGACAAATTTCGGAAATTCCGTCATGAGTACAACCTAAATAGCTGATTTACCTTAAGGGAAATCTGCTAAAATGTAAATATCTTAGTTAATAATCAAGATAGTGAACAAACGTATATAACAACATTTATACAATAGAACATTAAATTTTCAATAAGATTGGTTCTATACAATTTTTCGATCCAACGCATAATAACGAAGATATTAAGAATTTTCGAAATTCTCCCACTCTAAACCCCCCTCCCCCTGGTCCGATTTCAGCCATTAACGAACTTGATCTGTCTTACTGTGACGATTATATATCAAGTTTGGTAAAAATAAAACAAAAATTACGACCACTAGAGCGGTAACAGACAAATATATATATATATATACATACACAGTTTAAAACAGACCTCATTTTCGTCATCTCCTGGGTAGGATCAATGGATATTTGAAGAAAAATTTCGAAAATCGCGGCATGAGTACGACCTCAATAGCTGATTTCCCTGAAGGGAAATCTGCTAATAGACAACTTATTTGCACGTTTGCCAAAAACAAATAGGAAACGAACTATGGTGATTTTTCATTTCTGGTTTCCTTTATAACCTCCACTCGTGCTCGTCGCTGAGAGTAATATTATAGCCTAATGTCTAAGTCGGGTTAGTCCATTCGAGTTCCATAAAATTAGGTTCATTATTTTAGGCTAGAAAGGCAACACACAAACAGATACCAATGCCTACAATGTTTGATATCGTTTCAATTTCATGCGAAACCAAAAAGTATCAATAGAAATGAATTTAGACCACAACTTATTAATGGAGCTGTTATGACGTTAGACTGTAAGTGTTCTTTGCTTGTGTATTCTTTAAAGTTTGGTATAAATTAAAATTTATTTTCGTCCTTAGGATGTCATTTTTCACAATTCTTCTTGTAGACATGACTAGTGGCTGTCTTGTAGACACGACTAGCGGCTGTCTAGTAGGCACGACTAGCGGCTGTCTTGTAGACACGACTAGCGGTTGTCTTGTAAGCAAGACTAGCGGCTGTCTTGTAAGCAAGACTAGCGGCTGTCTTGTAGGCACGACTAGCGGCTGTCTTGTAGGCACAACTAGCGGCTGTCTTGTAGGCACGACTAGCGGCTATCTTGTAGGCACGACTAGCGGCTGTCTTGTAGGCACGACTAGCGGCTGTCTTGTAGGCACGACTAGCGGCTGTCTTGTGGGCACGACTAGCGGCTGTCTTGTAGGCACGACTAGCGGCTGTCTTGTAGGCACGACTAGCGGCTGTCTTGTAGGCACGACTAGCGGCTGTCTTGTAGGCACGACTAGCGGCTGTCTTGTAGGCACGACTAGCGGCTGTCTTGTGGGCACGACTAGCGGCTGTCTTGTAAGCAAGACTAGCGGCTGTCTTGTAAGCAAGACTAGCGGCTGTCTTGTAGGCACGACTAGCGGCTGTCTTGTAGGCACGACTAGCGGCTGTCTTGTGGGCACGACTAGCGGCTGTCTTGTGGGCACGACTAGCGGCTGTCTTGTAGGCGAGACTAGCGGCTGTCTTGTGAGCACGACTAGCGGCTGTCTTGTGGGCACGACTAGCGGCTGTCTTGTAGGCACGACTAGCGGCTGTCTTGTAGGCACGACTACGGCTGTCTTGTAGGCATGACTACGGCTGTCTTGTAGGCACGACTAGCGGCTCAAAGTTCAGAGCCGCGTTGTACTCCTTAGATGGCTTTTGGATCCGGGTCCTTGCTCCGTTTCTTTGGGACTGTAGCCCAGCCTCTTTACGGTGAGAGTCGTGTAGTGCCACTACCAAGAAGTCGGCCGAAGGCCACTACAGTAGTGGCCTTCGGCCGACTTCTTGGCCCCGGATCTTGCTTCAGGTTCAGTCATTTTACTCCTTAGGCCAAGAGAGCCCGACTCACTGTGATCGCTGCTTGAATTTTCCCCACTTGAGGTCAGTCTCTTTCGCCGTTCCCATCCTACTGAATGACATACATTTTAATTTATGTTTGGGCCCGTCTTATACGTCACTCATAAATAAGACCCGAGACTCGTCTTATTGGTAGTATGTATTCTATCACATGTAGAATGGTTATTTTTTCAGCTTGATTATTTGTACACAGTTTTCCAAGTCTAAATCTTACCAGGAGAGTAAGTTCGTTCAGTTGGTATCCTACCTTGCCTTTGTACTTACTGCAGCCTGTATATATCTCATACTAGCCGTGTCACCCGCCGTTTGATTGATCGTCGATTGAAATAAAAAATGGTTTCCCGTGTGAATATTAGGTGAAGATTGGTTACACAAAATCATCACGTCATATTCATCAATAATACAAATGCCCTGTAATATGAACAATAAAAGTGCTGCCGTTCATTTGTTATAGACGAGACTTAAGCATTTTGGCAAATTATTCCTTATAACTGCTGTTATCTGGAAATTAATTGATATACCAGTGAAGCACTAA
The DNA here is from genome assembly GCA_019009955.1 of Riptortus pedestris. Taxonomy (NCBI): domain Eukaryota; kingdom Metazoa; phylum Arthropoda; class Insecta; order Hemiptera; family Alydidae; genus Riptortus; species Riptortus pedestris. Next base: position 144,202,314 of record CM032228.1, on the reverse strand, counting down.
ATACCATATTTATAGTTTTAAGCAGGAAGCGTGGAATGCCTATTATACATTGACGACTTTATTATCGTTCATGTTATCAAATAAATCTAGTTTCCCGTCATAATAAACCAATTATATCATCTTAGCTTCAAGAGAAAAAATATGATAAAATTTTGTTCAAGCCTTCTATTGTAAAACGATAGAAGAATGTAGGAGGTGTTGCTTGAGGTTGCAAGTATTCAAAACTTTGTTACGCTCTCTGTCGGTTGAAATAAAATTGGTTTATCCTGGAAATGTAATAAAGCTTGAGGAGGTGGTCCTATCAATGGTTCAGGATCATAAGGTAGCCCACGTTGACATTATTCATATATCTCTGATACTTATTCTAAAACATTCTCAATATTTCTTCCAGGCCCCAGTCAGCAGGTCCCTTGGAATGTTAATGAATTTTATCTAGTGACCTGATTTTGGGAGTCAAAATTTTGAAATGTGTAAAACTAAATAACGTTTTAGGCCCTTAAAATGTATTATAGATACATTTCATTCTTTACATTTCTCCGATAAAATCAATATTAAAGAAGATATGAACGAATATATGTTATTAAGTGTAAGTAAATTCCCACTCCATAGTGGAGTTAGTAAGTATCAAATTTCTCATATTTATAATATTCTTTCTCTTAATACATATACAAATAATTTCCCAATTGTATTCAGGCATTTTCATGAAACGTGAATAAATTTTTGGCGCTAGGAAGGCGGAATTCAAAATTCAGACTGTAAATAACAGTTTAAGACCAAAATCTTTATTTCCAACAAAAAAAAAATACAATTCGTTCTTTCTATATTTTAAATAAAGCCAATGCTAACAAAGATATTGCGGAATATGTGTTTTGAAGGCGAAGTAACCCCTGCCCCTCCTAGTTGAAAATTTGGATTCTCATATAGCCTGTGTTGTACCTTGATAATTCACTCTCAGATATAAATAAATCATAGAAATCTTCCAAGCGGTTTTTGAGTGATGATGGAGTCACAAATGGGTGGACAGACAGATAATAAGGTTTTCAATTTTGATGCCACTGGTCATAGAATGGCATGAAACTGAAAGAAAATGATCTGCGCCGAATATAAATAGAAAATCCGACGAACCTTGAGTTTTATTTATATGCATTGTTGTTTTTTCCTGTGGCAGTTTTTTTCCCCTGAGTGCTCAATCTGATTTGTTAAAAGCTTTGTCTTCTGGCTTGATGTCAATATGTGCAAAACTTCTTGGTAATTTGGCAAATGCATATTCTATTTTAGAGTGTTCGGCAAGAATTTTGTTTGGTATTAATTTGCCAAGCACAAAAGTTGCTTTGTAGAAAATAGTTCAATAACCCTTTATTATTTTAAATGCCATCAATCTCGTTTGTATTCTTCCCAGTTTTTATATTGTATTTTTTCCGTGTCATGTATTATAGGTTCTATTATTCCTTTGTATAATATCTGTTAAGCTTTTAAACCTCAAGTATTTTTAGCCGCTACAGAAAACAGATTAGTCCGTCGAATTAATTTTACATTTCATACAAATGTATTAACAGATTTCCCTAAGAGAAATCAGCTATTGATGTTGTACTCTTGACGCGATTTTCGAAAACTTTCTTTAAATGTCCATCGATCCTACCCAGGACATGACTAAAACGAGTTCCGTTTATCTATCTATATATATATATATATATATATATATATATATATATATATATATATATATATATAAAATTGTAACCTCTGTCAGTACATTGATTTTTTTCGCAAAATTTCACGATAACTTTTCGTTTCACATGTCATAGACACCATAACTGCATTTTGTTTCTTTCGTGTATGTTTGTTTGTTTGGTATGTATATTACTACTAATCCAACTTAGACTTTAGGCTCTATTAATTTTCTCTGAGACGAACAAGAGTGGGGGTTATAAGGGAAGCCTGAAATTAAAAATAGCGATATTTCTATTGGTTTTTCGGCAAATATGCATATTACAAAAGTTGTTTATTTTGTTATTTAGAGTAACTTTTGTTCTATACACTTTCCTCGTATACCAAAGTTTAAATGTGTTATACGCTAAAAATTATAGCGGGAGTCAACAATATTATTTGCCAAAAAAGACTCATCCGAACGAAAAAAAACTCGGTATGTGTATTAGCAGTGAAGCCTTTCTTATAATGTCATACCAACATTTCTATGGACGGGCAGGAGTGGGGGTTATAAGGGAAGCCTGAAATTAAAAATAGCGATATTTCGTTTCCTATTGGTTTTTCCGCAAATATAAACATATCAAAAGGTGTTTATTTTGTTATTTAGAGTAACTTTTGTTATATACACTTTTGTTGTATACTTAAGTATAAATGTGTTACACGTTAAAACTTTAGCGGGAGCCACTTTTATTGGGCACTAACGACTGAACCGAACTTAACAAAACTCGGTATGTCAATTAGCATTAATTCTTCCATGATTATAAGTTATATTAAAATTTTTAGGTTCGAACGGGAGGGGGGTTATAAGGGAGGCCTGAAATAAAAATTCACCATATTTACATGTATAAGAGACGGGAAATATAAAAACATTGTAGACAGTGAAGCCTTATCGAACAAATAATTCTATTATTAGCAAATCCACGGCAACGACGGGTGTCAATCCTGAACACTGGGACGGGTAAATGTCAAAATATTGTGCAATGCAAAAGCCTGCTAAAAAATACCATCACCATTCAGCCTCAAATGAATTCCCGGGCGGAGCCGGTTATCTGAGCTACTATATATATATATATATATATATATATATATATATATATATATATATATATATATATATAAAATTGTAACCTCTGTCTGTACATTGATTTTTTTCGCGAAATTCCACGATAACTTTTCGTTTCACACGTCATAGACAACATAACTGCATTTTGTTTCTTTGGTGTCTGTTTGTTTGTTTATTTGTTTGTTACCTTTTCACGCATAAACGGCTGAACCGAATTTTATGAAACTTGGAATGTATATTACTATTAACCCAACTTAGACTTTAGGCTATATTAATATCCTCTTCGTTTCCTATTGATTTTTCGGCAAATATGAACATAACAAAAGTTGTTTATTTTGTTATTTAGAGTAACTTTTGTTATATACACTTTTTTCGTATACCAAATTATAAACGAGATATACGCTAAAACATATAGCGAAAGTGAACAATTTTATTTGGGACAAACGACCCAACCGAAATAAATAAAACTCGGTATATGTATTTGCACTAACGCTTTCATTATAATAAGCCATATCAACATTTCTAGGGACGGGCAGGAGTGGGGGTTGTAAGGGAGGCCTGAATTTAAAATAGCGATATTTCGTTTTCTTTTCGTTTTTCGGCAAATATGAAAATAACAAAAGTTGTTTATTTTGTTATTTAGAGTAACTTTTGTGATATTCATTTTTGTCTTTTAACAATGTATAAGCGAGATATACACTATAAACTAAAGCGGGAGTCAACTATTTTATTGGGCGCTAAAACTCGGATTGTCAATTAGCATTTTCTTCCATGATTATAAGCTATATTAAAATTTTTAGGTTCGTACGGGAGTGGGGGTTTAAGGGTGGCCTGAAATAAAAATTCATGATATTTCATTGTCTATTTGTTTTTCGACAAACGTGCACATAACAAAAGTGGTTTACTTTGTTATTTAGAGTAACATTTGTTTTATACATTTTTTGGGAACAATGTATGAAGCAAGTAATTAGTGTAGAAATATTGGTATACTCAACAATTCTTTCCAATATGAACTACCAGGTACCTCACCTGGAAAATTTAATTCAAATCTATGTAAATATTTATTCCTTACCAATTCAAATCTATGCTTAATGCACAGGAGGCGGAAAATATGACAATATGGCGGACAGTGAAGTCTTTTCCTTGAATTTTATTATTAACAAATCCACAGCAACGACGGGTATAGACCCTAAACACTGGGGCAGATAAATGTCATAATGTTGTGCAAAGTAAAGCCTTGCTAATAAAATACCATCACCATTCAGCCTCAAATGAATTCCCGGGCGAAGCCGGGTATCTGAGCTAGTATATATATAAAATTGTAACCTCTGTCTGTACATTGATTTTTTTCAAGAAATTTCACGATAACTTTTCGTTTCACATGTCATAGACACCATAACTGCATTTTGTTTCTTTGGTGTCTGTTTGTTTGTATGTTTGTTTATTTGTTTGTTTGTTACCTTTTCACGCATAAACGGCTGCACCGAATTTTATGAAACTTGGTATGTATATTACTACTAACCCAACTTAGACTTTAGTCTATATAAATATCCTCTGAGACGAACAGGAGTGGGGGTTATAAGGGAAGCCAGAAATTAAAAATAGCGATATTTCGTTTCCTATTGGTTTTGCTCCAAATGTGACTATAACAAAAGTTGTTTATTTTGTTATTTAGAGTAACTTTTGTTATATACACTTTTTTCGTATACCGAATTATAAACGAGATATACGCTAAAACCTATTGCGGAAGTGAACAATTTTTTTTTGGGACAAAAGACCGAACCGAAATAAATAAAACTCGGTATAAGTACTAGCACAAACGCTTTCATTATAACAATCCATACCAACATAGGGACGGGCAGGAGTGGGGGTTATAAGGGAAGCCAGAAATTAAAAATAGCGATATTTCGTTTCCTATTGGTTTTTCGGCAAATATGAACATAACAAAAGTTATTTATTTTGTTATTTAGAGTAACTTTTGTCATATTTATTTTTGTCTTTTAACAAATTATAAACGAGATATACACTATAAACTAAAGCGAGAGTCAACTATTTTATTGGGTGCTATCGATCAAACCGAACTTAAAAAAACTCGGTGTGTCAATTAGCATTAATTCTTCCATGATTAAAGCTATATTAAAATTTTTAGATTAGAACGGGAGTGGGGGTTATAAGGGAGGCCTGAAATAAAAATCCGCGATATTTCATTGTCTATTTGTTTTTCGACAAACATGCACATAACAAAAGTTGTTTACTTTGTTATTTAGATTAACTTTTGTTTTATACATTTCTCCAGGAACAATGTATGGAGCAATTAATTTGAGTAGAAATATTAATATGCTCAACAATTCATTCCAATTTGAACAATGAGGTGCCTCACCTGGAAAAATAAATTCAAATCTATGTTAATATTTTGTCCTTAATAACTAAAATCAATGCATTATGCACAGGAGACGGGAAATATGACAATTTGGAGGACAGTGAAGACTTGCATAAAAAATTAATTTTATTATTAACAAATGCCAACAACGGGTATTAACCCTAAACACTGCGACGGGTAAATGTCAAAATATTGTGCAAAGTAAAGCCTTGCCAAAAAAATACCATCACCATTCAGCCTCAAATCAATTCCCGGGCGAAGCCGGGTATCTGAGCTAGTATATATATATATATATATATATATATATATATATATATATATATATATATATTAGCTAAGGTACCGTGACTTCATTGGAGGCTGAAAGCTACAATGTGTACAATTACACTTCCCGTCTGGTCTAATGGTTTTCCCGTTCAGTCGAGGGTCTTAAAGAATACAAATTTTAGATTTGAAGAATAAATGAAAATAAGTCCCTAATCATTTCCTCTCCACTGTTTGACACACCGTGAATAATTCAAATCATAATCATGGATAGCATTTTTTATAATTATATAATCATCTTTTATTTACGTATTTTGTATATACAATCTAACTAAGGTACCCGGCGATAACCGAGAAATCATTGTTGACTGATTAATGATGGTATTTTTATAGCGAGACTTCAATGTGTACAATTACACTTCACTCCATGGCGTAATGTTTTCCCGAAATAGCCAATCCTAAAGTGTAACTTTTGGGGACTAACAGAATAGAAATTAGTTTTAAAGAATAAATTAAAATCTGTTCCTAACTTATCCCTCTAAAGTTTTTGACTCACCGTTTTTGAATAATTCAAACCATAATCATAACTAGCATTTATTACAATTAAATATCTTCTATAATGAACATATTTCCTGTCAAAATCCAATCCGAGCACATATAGGTAAGCATAGTTATGTACCTAAATTATATTCGTAATTGTAAATCTCATTGGAAATTACTTCCAGTAATACCAGCATTTTACAGGAAATAAGTAAACTCAATTTACTGCATTAGCCTCCCTCATCTTCCGCTCCTGCTAGAGAGTTATTAACTTCTTCTCCTTAAATTATTGAATCACATCATTTGTCATAATATGCACTTATTAAAAACACTTAAATAAAATTAATGACTCCCACTACAGTTTTAGCGTAAATCCCGTGTTTACTTCATTTTACGACATAAGTGAATGCAACCGAAATTACTCTAAATAACAAAGTAATGAACTTTTGTTATGTGCACGTTTGCCGAAAAACAAATAGAAAATGAAAAAACACGAGTTTTTATTACAGGCCTCTCTTATAACCCCCACTCCCGTTTGAACCTAAAGATTTTAATATAGCTTATAATCGTGGAAGAATTAATGCTAATTCACATACCGATATTCGTTGAGTTCAGTTCAGTCTTCTATGCCCTTTAAAATTGTTGGCTCCCAATTAAGTTTATAGTGTATATCTCGTTTATACTTTGTTATACGACAAAAGTGAATATGACAAAAGTTACTCTAAATAACAAAGTAAACAACTTTTGTTATGAGCACGTTTGCCTTAAAACAAATAAAAATGAAATATCCCGAATATTTATTTCCGTCCTCCCTTACAACCCCCACTCCTGCCCGTCTCTAGGAATATTGGTACAGCTTATTATCATGGAAGAGTTAGTGCTAATTCACATTTCACAATTTTCTTTAGTTCGGGGGGGAGTTTTTTGTGCCAAATAAAATTGTTGACTTCTGCTATAGTTTTTACCGTATAACTCATTTATTCATAGGATTACAACAAAAGTTACTCTACATATCAAAATAAAATACTTTTATTAGGTGCATATTTGCCAAAAAATCAATGCGAAACGAAATATCGCTATTTTTAATTTCTGGCCTCCCTTATAACCCCCACTTCTGCCCGTCCCTAGAAATGTTAGGTTGGCTTATTATAAGGAAGGCGTTAGTGCTAATATACATACCGAGTGTTTCATGTAGTTCGGTTGAGTCTTTTGTGCCAAATAAAATTGACTCCGCTATAGTTTTTACCGTATAACGCCTTTATCTTTCGGTATACGACGATAGTGTATATAACAAAAGTTACTCCTGTTCGTCTCAGAGGATATTAATATAGCCTAAAGTCTAAGTTGGGCTAGTAGTAATATACATACCAAGTTTCATAAAATTCGGTTCAGCCGTTTATGCGTGAAAAGGTAACAAACAAACATACACGAAAGAAACAAAATGCAGTTATGGTGTCTATGACATGTGAAACGAAAAGTTATCGTGAAATTTCGCGAAAAAAATCAATGTACAGACAGAGGTTACAATTTTATATATATATATATATATATATATATATATATATATATATATATATATATATATATATATATATATACTAGCTCAGATACCCGGCTTCGCTCGGGAATTCATTTGAGGCCGAATGGTGATAGTATTTTTTTGGCAAGGCTTTACTTTGCACAATGTTTTGACATTTACCCGTCCCAGTGTTTAGAGTAAATACCCGTCGTTTCTGTGGATTTGTTTATAATACAATTATTTTTTTATGAAAGACTTCACTGTCCTCCATATTGTCATATTTCCCATTTCCTGTGCATTCTGCATAGATTTGAATTAGTAGTTTTTAACGTATAACTCATTTATACTTAGGTATACGACGAAAGTGTATATAACAAAAGTTACTCCAAATAACAAAATAAACAATTTTTGTTATGTGCATAATTGCCGAAACCTCAATAGGAAACGAAATATCACTATTTTGAATTTCAGGCCTCCCTTATAACCCCCACTCCTGCCTGTCCCTAGAAATGTTAGTATGGCTTATTATAAGGAAGGCGTTAGTGCTAATACAAATACCGAGTGTTTTATTTAGTTCGGTTGAGTCTTTTATGCCAAATAAAATTGTTGACTCCCGCTATAATTTTTAGCGTATAACGTCTTTATACTTCGGTATACGACGATAGTGTATATAACCAAAGTTTCTCTAAATAACAAAATAAACAACTTTTGTTATGTGCACTTTTGCCGAAACCCCAATAGGAAACGAAATATCACTATTTTGAATTTCAGGCCTCCCTTATAACCCCCACTCCTGCCCGTCCCTAGAAATGTTAGTATGGCATATTATAATGAAGGCGTTAGTGCTAATTCACATACCGAGTTTGGTTTAATTCGGTTGAGTCTTTAGTGCCAAATAAAATTGTGGACTCCCGCTTTAGTTGATAGCGTATAACTCATTTATGCTTCCGTATACGGCAAAAGTGCATATAACAAAGGTTACTCTAAATAACAAAATAAACAACTTTTGTTATGTGCATATTTGCGGAAAAAGCAATAGGAAACGAAATATAGCTATTTTTAATTTCAGCCCTCCTTATAACCCCCACTCCTGTTCGTCTGAGAGAATATTAATATAGCCTAAAGTCTAAGTTGGGCTAGTAGTAATATACATACCAAGTTTCATAAAATTCGGTTCAGCCGTTTATGCGTGAAAAGGTAACAAACAAACAAATAAACAAACAAATAAACAAACAAACAGACACGAAAGAAACAAAATGCAGTTATGGTGTCTGTGACATGTGAAATGAAAAGTGATCGTGAAATTTCGCGAAAAAAATCAATGTACAGACAGAGGTTACAATTTTATATATATACTAGCTCAGATACCCGGCTTCGCCCGGGAATTCATTTGAGGCTGAATGGTGATGGTATTTTTTAGCAGGCTTTACATTGCACAATATTATGACGTTTACCCGTCAGTGCAAGACTTCGCTGTTCTGCCTATTGTCATATTTCCCGTTTCCTGTGCATTATGCATAGATTTGAATTATTAATGAGAAAATATTGACATACATTTGAATAAATTTTTTCATTTGAGGTACCTGGTAGTTCATATTGAAAAGAAGTGTTGAGAAAATTTCTCTAAATAACAAAGTAAACAACTATTGTTATTTGCATATTTGCCGAAACCCCAATAGGAAATCACTATTTTAATTTCAGGCCTCCCTTACAACTCCCACTCCTGCCCGTCCCTAGAAATAGTATGGCTTATTATAAGGAAGGCGTTAGTGCCAATTCAAATACCGAGTTTGGTTTAGTTCGGTTGAGTCTTTTGTGCCAAATAAAATTGTGGACTCCCGCTATAGGTTTTAGCGTATAACTCATTTATACTTCCGTACACGGCAAAAGTGCATGTAACAAAAGTTACTCTAAATAACAAAACAAATAACTTTTGTTATGTGCATATTTGTTGAAAAAGCAATAGGAAACGAAATATCACTATTTTTAATTTCAGGCCTTCCATATAACCCCCACTCCTGCCCGTCCCTAGAAATAGTATGGCTTATTATAAGGAAGGCGTTAGTGCTAATTCAAATACCGAGTTTGGTTTAGTTCGGTTGAGTCTTTTGTGCCAAATAAAATTGTGGACTCCCGCTATAGGTTTTAGCGTATAACTCATTTATACTTCCGTACACGGCAAAAGTGCATGTAACAAAAGTTACTCTAAATAACAAAACAAATAACTTTTGTTATGTGCATATTTGTTGAAAAAGCAATAGGAAACGAAATATCACTATTTTTAATTTCAGGCCTTCCATATAACCCCCACTCCTGCCCGTCCCTAGAAATGTTAGTATGGCTTATTATAAGGAAGGCGTTAGTACTAATTCAAATACCGAGTTTGGTTTAGTTCGGTTGAGTCTTTTGTGCCAAATAAAATTGTGGACTCCCTCTATAGTTTTTAGAGTATAACTCATTTATACTTCCGTATACGGCAAAAGTGAATATAACAAAAGTTACTCTAAATTACACAATAAACAACTTTTGTTATGTTCATATTTGCCGAAAAACCAATAAGAAACGAAATATCGCTATTTTTAATTTCTGGCTTCCCTTATAACCCCCACTCCTGCCCGTCCCTAGAAATGTTGGCATGGCTTGTTATAATGAAAGCGTTAGTGCTAATACACATACCGAGTTTTATTTAGTTTGGTTGATTCTTTTGTGCCATATAAAATAGTTCACTTCCTCTATAGGTTTTAGCGTATATCTCGTTTATAACTCGGTATACGACGAAAGTGTATATAACAAAAGTTACTCTAAATAACAAAATAAACAACTTTTGTTATGTGCATATTTGCTGAAAAACCAATAGGAATCGAAATATCGCTATTTTTAATTTCTGGCTTCCCTTATAACCCCCACTCCTGTTCGTCTCAGAGGATATTAATATAGCCTAAAGTCTAAGTTGGGTTAGTAGTAATATACATACCAAGTTTCATAAAATTCGGTTCAGCCGTTTATGCGTGAAAAGGTAACAAACAAACAAACAAACAAATAAACAAACAAACAAACAAACAGACACCAAAGAAACAAAATGCAGTTATGGTGTCTATGACATGTGAAACGAAAAGTTATCGTGAAATTTCGTGAAAAAAATCAATGTACAGACAGAGGTTACAATTTTATATATATATATAGATATATATATATATATATATATATATATATATATATATAAAATTGTAACGTACGTGTGTATGTCACTGAACTCCTCCTAGACGGATGAAACGATTTGATTGAATTTTTAAATACGCGTTCGAGTGACGCCCCGGATGGTTTAGCGCCGCAGATGGGTCGTGAGGGTGGCCTGAAATTAAAAATAGCCGTATTTCGTTTCCTATTGTTTTTTCGGCAAATATGCACAGGATAAGAGTTGTTTATGTTGTTATTTGGAGTAACTTTTGTCATATTCAATTTTGTCGTATATTAAAGTATAAACGAGATATACACTAAAAAAGTAAAGAGGGGCCAACAATTTTATTGGGCACCAACGATTGAACCGAGCTGAACAAAACTCGGTATGTGAATTAGCATTAGTTCTACCATGGTTATAAGCTGTACTAAATTTTTTAAGTTCGAACGAGAGTGGGGGTTTACTGAAGGCCGAAAACTAAAAAACGCCGATATCTCGGTTAATATTAAAGAAGTCGTTTTATGTAAAAAGAAAGATAAAGTTCGTTTACTATAAATATTGCTATATACATTTATTCAATATCTGGAATATTAACCGAGATATTTGCATTTTCAGTTTTCAGCCATCAGCAAACCGCCACTTCTACTCATGTTACATAAATAATACTCTCCTACATAATAAATCACATTATTCGAAGTTTAAATTCCAACAATTGTATTGAAGAGGCCTTTATTATACGAGATACATGCAAATATGTTCTGATGGTAAATAGTTCTCAATAAAATTAATATGTTATATTCTGATATATTTCAGTAATTGTTTTTTCTTTCTGTTGTGAGGCGGGCAGACCCGTTTGTTTACAATTCTAACCCAACGCTTCCTGTCGGCAGGTTATTGGAATTGGATGAAACATTTCTTAGCACATGTTAGCAGTATGTATATTTATCTATTACTAAACTTCACGAGGGAAATCTGCTTAGTTTACACAGCAAATATTACAACTTAAATGTATTGATACACGACATAATGTAATAATACACACTGATTACCATAATGGAAGGTTACGCGTTTCCTCACCGAACTATAACAAAGAGATGTAACAGATGTCTCCCACTAATAATAAAGTTACTCAAAAATACAAAGAAAGAACAATTAATTATGAATGGGATTGTATAATATCCAATCACTGATAGTAATCATTGAGGTAGCTAGGGTAATGGGGGTCACGCTTGGAGCGGCGCTGAGGCTGAAGGTCAGGCAAAGTGGGAAGCAATGGTTTCGTCTGGAGTAGAAGGTGAGGTTGATTCAAACTTTCTTCGGAGCTTCTTCATGTAAAGAGACAAGGAGAAAATCGAAAACCACTGAACGTTGTCCAGGCTTATCGATGACTGATTTGCTATTAAAGGCTTTAGTTTCTTCTTCTGGCTATGGAACTTACCGCCAATTTAATATGGCCCTTGGAATAAATAACACCCATTAAGTATAACAACATAATGTGTTGAGACACGACATAACTTAATAATAAACACTTATAACCATAATGGAAGGCTACACGTTACCGCAGTGTACTATAACATTGAAATATAAGAAGAAATACCATTGTTTATAGCATAATTAACATGCATGAAAGTTTAGTTCGCATTCATAATATAAAAAAGTCCGTCACCCAGGGGCTGCGTAAAATAAGCAGATTTCCCACGTGAAGTTTTACAATAGAGAAGTCTGCCTAATAACAACTGTAGTAGCAAGAAACCTCTAAACCTATTCACGAGGGACGAATAGTTACAGATACGGCCACCAGACTCTCGTCGGAAAGTCCATAAACATAGCCGACCACACGCAGAATACAAATGCAAATATCTCGGTTAATATTCAAGATACAGAATAAATGAATAGAACAATATTTATAGTAAATTTAATTGACAATAAGATTCACTCTGTACAATTTTTCGATCCGACGCATAATAACGGAGATATTTCGAATTTTCAAAAATCCTCCCCTCTAAACCCCTCCTCCCACTGGTCCGATTTCAGCCATTAACGAACTTGACCTTCCTTTTTACATAAAACGATTAAATTCCGAGTTTGGTAACGATCAAACAAAAATTGCGACCGCTAGAGCGGTAACAGACAAATATATATACACAGTTTTGAACGGACCTCATTTTCGTCATCTACTAGGTAGGATCGATGGACATTTGAAGAAAAATTTCGAAAATTCCGTCATGAGTACAACCTCAATAGCTGATTTCTGATTAAGGGAAATCTGCTAAATTGCTGATTATTACTATAGAAAATATTTTAATAGATATAAGAAGATATATTTCATAAATACTTGTAGACATCCATTGTTCTTGTCAACAATACAACCCAAGTCGTCGGTATTGACCCTGTGTTCATGTTTCTGGCCAACGTTTCGCGAGACATGCTTCTCAGGACTTCCAGGGTCATAGGTGGAGCCTTCCGTTCTAGGTACCTTCGGGCCTTTAATTATGCTTCTTTGTTTAAAACTTAAACAGAGAAGACTTTAGATAGATGGAGTGCACTTTAAAAGTCCATTATTCCACCCGAAAAGAAATATATAAACTAAGAAGGCATAATAACTAGGGAACAGGCTCCGGAGACAGTACCCAAACGACAAGAGGTTAATAGGAACTCTTCACTCTCAGTGAGAGCCCTAAGGATGCTAGAAGTATTTCTAGAAAAACGTAGTCCAGAAACATTGGATAAACACATGGGATTGTAATATATATTTCATCCTTTATATACCAATAATGCTCTCCTTTTACCCAGTAATAATTATTGGAGAACTATGGTAATTACTCCTCATTATAGCATATAATTCCATTTTTAGGTTATTGTAGTGCCTTTTTCACACAACGATGCTGCATGGCTTCAAACTTTTGAAGAATATTATGATTCAAAGACAAAATACATTCTGAACAATATTGTAAATATCCTTCCAGAGCTTGAAGATATGGCATTTGTTTGGTCAGAGATATGTTTTCTGCAGCGTTGGTGGGAAAGGTGAGTCATACTGATAATAAATCAATTATAAAAGTAAATGTACTTAGCCTAAATTTGATCAATGAATTTCTGGAACTCATGATCAACCTATGGGACTCTTTATGTTCGTGCACTTGTACACGTGCATTCATATACAGACATGCATACTTAATTTTGACAAACTGACACCATGTCAGCGGACGAAAATATTCTGAAGTTGTCACTAAAGCCTACAATGTAGAACATGAAAGGATGGTGATTTAAAAGTTTTGGTCATATGCAGAAGACACTGCTGCTCTCATATATCATTTCCATGAGTTGTTCCTTTCCATGTAAAACCGAACTTCTAATCACATAATAACGTAGATATTGAGACTTTAGATTTCTCTCTCTAAACCACCAGGTTTCTTAGTCTGATTTCAGTGATAAAAGAAAACAGCCTTCAGTTTTATATGAAACATTCAGACATCGAGTTTTGTAGAGTTCGAGTAAAAAGGAGCTGGTATTGCTGTATATGTGCCAAAGCATATAGCAAAATTGGTGTCTTAGTATATTATTATTAGTTTGGCTTAACAACTCCCAAGAAAGTCTTGGCCTCTTCCATCTGTAAACGCCATTTGTCCCTATTCTGTGCTGCCGCCATACAATTTTTTAATTCTAAAACACCTGCCACAGTCCAACCACCGCAGCCTGGGTCTCCTACTCTGTGCCGGCCGAATAGCTGTTCCTTTAGCATTTTCTTTGGAATTGACACATCAGGCATCCGTAAGATGTGTCTCCGCCGAGGCTCAGTAGTAGCAAGTCTCATGCGCGTCATGTAAATTCTGACACTTCTTCAAACTTGAGGACCAAATGTAACTTTGGTACCAATCTGTCTGAGGAGGGGGGATCAGATGCAAAATACTTTGTCTGGCCTTGGTTGACAAGCAAACCAAAACGTCTTATCGCAGTCTCGAGGGCTAGGAATGATACAGCCTGATATGATCTGCCAATGATGTCTGTATTATTAGCATACTCTAGTAGCTGAACTGTTCTATTGAACAAAGCATCTGTTGTCCGAACGTCAAGCATACCCTTGCCTCACTTCTCATTTTTGTAAACTCCCGAATCGCTTTCTTTGAAATTGAACAAAGCATTCGGATTATGCTCATCCATGCCCCTGACCAGCCAAACAAGTTTAAGAGGCACAATAAGTTCTATGAGGGCCTTTTACAGTTCATACTGACTGCTATCTATATGCGGACCTAAAAGTGAAGGGATCTGACCAGTTCGGTTGCTATTTTCTGAATAATTCGACAGGTGTGCCATCGATAAATGGGGCTTTATTGATTGTTGTTGAGTCAATCGATTGCCTGGGAGACTAGCTCATCGTCAGGAGGCTCTAGGTGTCCTTCGCGTGGTACGCTAATAGTGTGTTTCCAAGTATTTCACCCTTTCCATTTATCAGACCCTGAAACCATTTTGTGACCTTCTGTTGATCATCGCCTGATAATTCATCTTTTTAGCAGATTTCCCTTATGTGTGTATATATATTGTTTGTTACCGCTCTAACGGACGCAATTATTGCTTGATCGTTACCAAACTCGATATTTAGTCGTTTTATGTAAAACGAATGATTTGTGTTAACGGCTGAAATTGGATCTGGGGGAGGGGGGGGTTTAGAGGGGAGAATTCTGAAAATTCAAAATATCTCCATTACTATCCGGCAGATTGAAAAGTGTGGAGAACCAATCTTATTCAAAATTAGGTATACTATAAATATTGTTATATACATTTATTCTCTATCTTCAAAATTAACCGAAATATTTGCAATTCACTTTTCAGCCTTCAGTAAACCCCCACTTCTACTCATGTTACATAAACAATACTCTGTAATATAATAAACCAATTTATTTGAAGCTCTAATACCGTATGTTGTTTTCAACACTTATATTATACAAGATCCATGCATATATGTTCTGGTGACCCCCCCCCCCCCACCCCTTCCGTTAAGTTCTTGAACTACTAAAATTTGATTGTTTGTGATAAAAATTATTCTGATTCATTATAAATTACAGTACTAGATTATATACTATATCTAGAGTAGAAGTGGGGGTCTGTCTTAAACATGGCACTATAATGTTACTTACAGAGTCACGGCACAACACTGTTCGTCTTATAAAAACACATTACCACACTGCACTAAGTCGCACTGTAGCACTGAACGCACTGATGTGATCATCAAGACAGCTGAGAATAAACTAAAACTGTCGGCCGATTTGCACATGCTTATATAGAGGGGCGGCAACATCAAAGGGCACGGTCTCGAAGGTACTGGACTCTTTAGCCTAGAACCTACTGGCGCCAGCAGTCCCTCGGTCGGCTTCTTTAATCTCCCTCGCACCTCCCAAATAGGCGGCTCTCTTTGTTAATCCTTCATGTATTTAATTTTCGCAACAATATGTTATATTCTGATATAATACAGTAAATGTTCTTATATCCGGCATGAGGTTGGCAGACCTGTTTTTTACTTTTTGGGAACTTATTTCACGTCGGGAAATTATTAAAATTGACTGATAGATTTCTTATTGCAATTTGTATTTATTCACTTAATATTCATGGCGGTGTTGTGTTACCAGTATGTAGATTTATCTATTCTTAAAATTCAGGAGGGAAATCTGCTTAGTGCCCCTGAGTGCCCCTTTTTGCATCTGTCGCAGCTTAACACTGATGATCAAACCTCAGTGCTCGAGCTTCTATTCCAGTTGCTCCCAGAACTTCTTCAGCTGTCCGTGTAATAGCAGAACAACTCTCTCCCATTCCTCGTTCACGTCTTCCCTTACTAGCTTTTTGTGAGCTTCTGATCTAGTGCCAACACATATGTCTGTGGGACCTCTGGATCTTCATTTTCTTCATATCATAACACTTCGCAGCCTGTGTCTGTCCTTGGTAGGAATTGTTTATTCTTGCTATTATTGTGACTATGCTAAGGAAGTGGTCAGAGTCGACGTTAGCACTTCTGAAGACGCGAACATTTGTGTTGCAGATGGTATATGCCTTCCACTAATAAGAATGTGATCTATCTGTTTAACATACCTACCATCTGGAGATATGCATATCCCTTTATGTATATCTTTCTGAGGGAACAAGTTCTTCAATTGCAACGTTGTTACTACTGCAAAGCTCCCCAGGCGGCGCTATTATCGTTGCATTGGTCGTGAAGACTATGCATATCAATTACGGAGTTAAAATTCGTTCCTATTCCTGTTATCGTATCTTTTGGTAGAAACCGTCATCACTGGCTGATGATCGAGCACATCTCGAAGTCCTTCCGATGCGAGAAAGCTTTTGCCAGCTGCACTCGATCATCAGCCAGTGACGACGATCTCAACCGAATGGCATGACAAAAGGAAATTAATTTTCGCAATTTTTATTTTCGATCATTCTTAAATTATACTTTATGTTTATGTGTATATTACATAAAAATACGTGTATTAATGGTGCTCAAAGTCTAAGCTTCCTTAAAATGCAAATAACAAGTTCATTATTATTCATTTTCATTATATTATTATAATTGTGCCTTTTAATTGCCAACTCGACATACATTTAATGAACATATCTTGCTTTTAGATTATGTCATAAAAACAATATAAAAAATGTACTCTAAACAACAAAATAAACAAATTCCGATATGTATAAGTGCCAAAAAATGAATAATCACGATTTTTCTAATGTGAGCTCCCTAACTTTTGAGGATGGCAAGGAGCACCAATGTTCGCCCGTAAGAACTTTATTATAGCCAAAAGTTTATTTACTGATAAAACAGTTTTCATAATTGGTTCTATTTGTTTCTACAATTTTATGGTGAGTTAGTATACTGTAAAGTTCTAGGCTTGAGCTGTTACTCTTATTTGCATATCATTTAAAGATTCTTTTTCAATAAAAAGGATATAAATTAAAAACTTTAAATAACAAAATGAACATTTTTTGTTATGTACATATTTGTCGAAAAGTATAAATGAAACGAAATATTGCGTTTTTTTCTTTTAGGCTTTCCTTATCCCCACTCCTGTTAGTCTCTTAAGTATTTTACTTAACTAATCTATGGCGGAAGGTCAACAAAAAATGATAACTTCAAATTATTATAAAAGTCATTTTTATTCCTCAGCTAATTTCGCGTCCATCTGACGCCTCGTCAGGAGAATTACAACGCAAAGGAACTAACTAACGGCTACACCTTTTCAATGACCTGGCACTAGCCGTACCATTCAGAGAATGACTTCACAGTATGGTGGGTCAAGTCAGCTGATTTATATCGATACGTCACGAAATAAAAATATATCGATTATCCCTAATGAAGTGTAGTCTAAATCGTAATTGAGAAATATAATAATTCATTAATTATCTCCTTAAAGTTTCTAATAAATTAA
This sequence comes from Riptortus pedestris, assembly GCA_019009955.1. Taxonomy (NCBI): domain Eukaryota; kingdom Metazoa; phylum Arthropoda; class Insecta; order Hemiptera; family Alydidae; genus Riptortus; species Riptortus pedestris. The sequence continues at coordinate 144,184,248 of CM032228.1, read as the reverse complement.
AATATATATAATTCGCATGTTTTATTCCTGTTTTCATATTGATCACCTTTTGTTGACCTTCCATTATAGATTGGTTAAGTAAAGTTTAATAGGTCATATTTTCACAATTAAGTATATTAGTATACACTAAAGTCCTATCTTTGGTTACCGGTAATGCAGATACTAAGTTTCATCGAATGTGGTTTAGTCTTTTAAGACTGAATAGAGTAGAAAAATATACACCAAAGCCATTAACTGATGAATATATATGTGTGTGTGTTGTATATCACCTCACGAGTTGGTTCCAGTAGTATATATAATACTCTTCTTATACCTGTTGGAAGATGCCATCAGCCAGTAATGATCGTCGAGTAGGCGTGGGAACCGTTTTTTGGTTCGATGACCCAATCCTCTTTAGTTGTACTGGGTGGTCCCTTGAAATTTTCTGTATTTGTATAGTCCTTTAGTCAGTTATTAGTTATTGTATTCATTCTGCGCAAGTTTGTTTATCTCATAGCTTAGTTGTTTACGTGTATGTTTGAATTGCTCTCCCTATAGATGTCTTCTTAGGGTCAACTCACGTATAAGGTCTTACTTTTCAAGTTATTTTGGGAATTCAATTTTGTACTTTGTTTAGGAAGTATTGTTTTCTTTTACTATAATTAAGTAATTAATCTAAGGAATTCATTACTGGCAGTAGCAGTCACCGCTTATATCCCATATGAAGTTACTATTTGTAGTATTTATATACTATCTAAAGGCCCCTTTGACACAAAACTTTTAGAAGATTGAATTTCCCAACTTCCCTCTCCCGTTATGTTATGTACTTAATGACTTCAATTGCTGAAATATTATGTACAATTGGGAATTGTAACTTAATTCCTATGAATAATAAAAAAGCAACTCATAGGCAAAGTCCAAGCATAGGCTCTAAAATATTGACATAACATTTTGATCTCCCTCCCTTTACTTGCGATTCGATTGGAATGTACTTACCTACAGACTCTTGTGGCAGTGACCATTATCCAATATACATTATGCCTAACGTAAAAACACTAATTTTTATAGCTACTCCACGATTAAATATAGAAAAAGCTAACTGCACAAAATTCAGAGATTTCATTTACGATTATATAGCCCTAAATTCAGTACCAACAATAACTCAATTCAAGGAGCTACTTACTTGCCAACTATTCTGTTCCTAAAATTTTCCCGCAACAACAATCAGTGGACCAACAATAATTTCCCTGGTGGAACGCTGATTTCCCAAGATCTATCAAAGATGGAAGGAAAGCCTTAAAAGCATTTACAATAACTCCAAGTACTATATTACTCGAAGAATACAAACAAGCCAAAGGGAAAGCAATTGCTATTATACGTAGGGTCAAAAAACAGTACTGGATTGAATATATAACTGCAATGGACTTAAATACTCCCTTGAAACATATATTGAAAACTATAGGGAGAATGTTACACAAAAAATACTGACCACTCATTTCTGGTCTCAAAATAAACAATCAAATTTTTAATGATCCGTATCAAATTGGAACACTGTAGGAAAACATTTTGAAAGCATCTATAGCTCTCAAAACTAATCGAAAATTTTTCTAAACTACAAAACTCATAAAGAAACTATTCCCTTAAATATAATACCTAATGCGGCACGTTCACCATTTATGAAATGCTAAATGCATTAAAATCTTGTAAAACTGCATCCCCTGGAAACGGTGGTATATGCTTAAAAGTCTTCCACTATTAAGTTTAGCGTTCCACTTGCAAATATTTAAGGGAAACTATGATAGTGGAGATATACCTGAGTATTGGACAGAATCAATCATCATACTCATCTAATAATGATAAATCCCTAACAATCACAGACCGATAAACCTTATCAATTGTTTTTTGAAGGAATCCTTAACAAACGGCTCTTATGGTTTCTTGAATCTAATAAACTACTATCTAAAAACGATTGCGAATTTAGGCCTAAACATTCCACCATGGATCTTATTGTAAAATTAGAGAGTGTCATCTTAGAAGCATTTTAAAAGAAGAAACATAGCAAGAACTGAAAGTGATATTTTAAATGCTTTCTTATTGGAAAAAAGTGTCTAAGCTGTGTTCTTTGATCTCGAGAAAGCTGATGACAGAGTATGGAGGAAACACATAATATCGCAGCTGATTAAATGGGGAGTTCAAGGAAAAGTTATTTTATTTCTTAAAAATTACCTTTTTCAGCGAACTTTCAGGGTGAGGATTGGTACTGGAATATTCTCTCAGGAGAATGGAGTGCCTCAAGGAGGTGTACTGAGCACAACTTTGTTCAATAGGTATAGCTGTAAACTCAGTCATTGAATGTATACCCAAAGAAATATCTTACTGCCTGTATGCTGATGATTTGCTAATTTACCACACATTCTCCAATATTGATAATGCAAAACATCACATACAATCAACTATTAATTCGTTAGAGCAGTGGTCTTTAAATACAGGCTTTAAATTTTCAGATGAGAAAACGAAATGCATTATCTTCACCAAAAAAAAAACAATCAATCCACCACATTTTTATCCCAGTTAAAGGCATTAGACAAACCATGTGTGAATACATTTTTAAATAACATGTTTTTAAATAAATATTCTCAAACCTGTCCCAAACAGAAACCGCTTTTAATCCGCCTCCTTCAAAATAACAACATTCATCAATTTTATCAAACACCAATGTACCATAACACTACTCTTACACTCCCCCCTTGGAGAGTAAAGAACTATCAGATTGATTTAAAGCTAACACAATATCAAAAATCAAACCCTCTTTCTTCAAAATTTTATCAGACATCTTTCAAGGCTATAACTTCACAAAACCCTAACACTCTATTCATTTTCACAAACGGATCTAAGATAGAACACGGGACGGGCTCAGCCGCCACTATCCAAAACAAAACTTACAAAGTTAAACTACACGACGAATCAAGTACTTATACTGCAGAACTACAGGCCATCATACTAGCACTTTCAAAATTAGAAAACAGATCACACCAAGTAATTTTATGCACAGACTCTTTAAGTTCTTTACTTTCCTTGGGAAACATCTACTCTAATCACCCACTAATTACAAAAATACTAGAACTATTACACGCACTAAACACTTGCAATTTTAAAATGTTGTGGTTACCCGGACACAAGGACATTAAACAAATGACTGATATCGACAATCATGCAAAACTAGCAACACAAATGACTACTACTGACATAACTACACTAACACCAACAGACCTCAACAAGATTGTACAAACAAAAATACTCCAAGACTGGCAAAAACACTGGTTACGTACTTACAACAAACTATTGGAAATAAAACGCAATGTTACTGGATGGACAAAGAAACAGAACGTATATTCAAGAAGAGACCAAGTCATCCTCACAAGATTACGTATTGGACATACATACCTGACACATTCTTACATAATGAACAGAAAAGACAAGCCTACTTGTAGTCATTGCAACACTGGACTAACTATAAAACACCTACTAACAGAATGCAGATTACGAACTTACTTAAACACTGAGGGTAGCCCATATATTGCCACGATTGTGACATATTTAAAAACAATTGGGCAGTTTGAGAATATTTAATTCCATATTTTAAAATTTTTTAATGTGTGTGAGTGCATGTGTGTGTGTGTGTGTGTGTGTGTGTGTGTGTGTGTGTGTGTGTGTGTGTGTGTGTGTATGTGTGTGATGTGTTTAAATTTTTATTGAAATTTATTATTACTGTTTTTATGAATAATTTTGTTTCAAAGTCACCAAGTTTTCTTTTCACTTATTTATTTAACACCTGTTTTTAGTTGTATGTTGTGATCGTGTTTCTTGTTCCTTTTGTGTTATTTTGTAGTGTTCGAATTTCTTTTGTTTGTATGATATTATTTCTTGTTACTTTGTTTTGTTATTTTGTTTACTTGTTTTTGTTTTGTTTTCCCCCCATGTTTAAGAAGAGCCAAGTCGCCACAGTTGCGGAGCTCTAAATCTATATATATATAAAATTGTAACCTCTGTCTGTACATTGATTTTTTTCGCGAAATTTCACGATAACTTTTCGTTTCACATGTCATAGACACCATATCTGCATTTTGTTTCTTTCGTGTATGTTTGTTTGTTTGTTACCTTTTCACGCATAAACGGCTGAACCGAATTTTATGAAACTTGGTATGTATATTACTACTAACCCAACTTAGACTTTAGGCTATATTAATTTTCTCTGAGGCGAACAGGAGTGGGGGTTATAAGGGAAGCCTGAAATTAAAAATAGCGATGTTTCGTTTTCTATTGGTTTTTCGGCAAATATGCACATAACAAAAGTTGTTTATTTTGTTATTTAGAGTAACTTTTGTTATATACACTTTTGTCGTATACCGAAGTTTAAATGCGTTATACGCTAAAAATTATAGCGGGAGTCAACAATATTATTTGCCAAAAAAGACTCAACCGAACTAAATAAAACTCGGTATGTGCAATAGCACTAACGCCTTCATTGTAATAAGCCATACCAACGTTTCTAGGGACGGGCAGGAGTGGGGGTTATAAGGGAGGCCTGAAATTAAAAATAGTGATATTTCGTTTCCTATTGGTTTTTCCGCAAATATAAACATAACAGTTGTTTATTTTGTTATTTGAAGTAACTTTTGTTATATACACTTTTGTCGTATACCTAAGTATAAATGAGTTTTACGTTAAAACTTTAGCGGGAGCCAACAATTTTATTGGGCACTAACGAACTTAACAAAGCTCGGTATGTCAATTAGCATTAATTCTTCCATGATTATAAGTTATATTAAGATTTTTAGGTTCGAACGAGAGGGGGGTTATAAGGAAGGCCTGAAATAAAAATTCACCTTATTTACATGTATAAGAGACGGGAAATATAAAAATATCGAAGACAGTGAAGTCTTATCGAACAAATATTCTATTATTAGCAAATCCAAGGCAACGACGGGTATCAATCCTAAACACTGGGACGGGTAAATGTCAAAATATTGTGCAATATAAAGCCTGCTAAAAAGTACCATCACCATTCAGCCTCAAATGAATTCCCGGGCGAAGCCGGGTATCTGAGCTAGTAATAAATAAATAAATAAAAGAAGAAATCAGTACTACCTGCTTCTTTTGACATAGAAAAACGTTTTGGTACGGTTTGGAAAATGGTTATTACTCAAAACTGATAGAATGGAATATTTAAGGAAAAATTTTAATCTTCATCAAGAACATTCTATGGAATGGAACATTCAAAGAAAATCAGGCTAAAGATAATTCCAAATCATTTAAGAATAAGGTAAATCAAAAATACAAAAGGTTGAGTAATCGAACTTTGAAGAAGAGAAGTTGTTTGACTGGGACGTGGTCATTTCTGTCTAACGTATACGTACGTAACTTGTGGCAAAATGTGAACCACTATATGTAAGACTATTATAATGGTTCACTATAAAACTCTTACTTACTGACTACAGAATACGACATAACTTAGACCTACCTTACTATCTTGACGATATATTAAATAACAAAAGTACATACCTGGGCCTGTTTTTTTAATTTAACACGATTACGATTTTGTTTTGTTTTTTTCTCTTTTGTTGATTACTCGTAGAATGTTTTTTTTTTGTTTTCTATTCCCGTTCATAGTTATTCCTGATTTAATAGTTTGTGTTTCATTAGTTCTTGTTACTTATTATATTTTCTTTTTATTCCTGTTTTTCTTCTTCTTTTTTTTCAAATGCAATATCCCCTAGCAGCAACAGTAAACAATTACATTCAACAACGTGGATTATTTTTACAATATGGTTAAATGATCAAAGGTGTAAATCGCTCCAACTGCGTGACAACCAACAAACGAACAAATAAATATTACTTATAGCAGCAGTAGCGATGGCCAGCCTGAAGAAGGGAACCGATCAGTTACCGAAAATTAGCATCCCAGTAAGCGTAGAGACGTTTACCCAGCGAGGAAGTCTACGAAGTCATATGAATATTATTATCCCCTTTTTCTAATATTGTTTTTATATACTATAATTAATTTTTTTTGTATGTAATACAAATACAATAACCCTATGTCTTACTCTTGTGTAACCGTCTGTCCAACTGGTGGAGTCTTTCTTTTCTTCAGAAATGTTCTCAGTGGCCTAAACTTTTTGACTGAAATACTGTTATGTTTTTCATTGATGATATCCCCCTTGAATGTCTTCAGTTTAATTATTTCCTTATATTTCCAGTCTGCGTCCTTTTTTGTTTCTGTGTAATAGTTTTATGCTTGTAGTACATCTATTTGTTCATAATCAAATTTTCCAGCTGTCATGGCACTTGTTCAAATGGTTGACGAAATTCGAGCCTCGCTTGTTCAGCCAAAAGTAACGTTTTCATTATATCTTGTCACGAGTCTTCTTCCTGTGTGCTATTTATGCGTTTTTACATGTCCATGTAATTTTGTAACCAACATTCATTTTTTATATGTTTTTATATTCAGTGCTGATTGTAAGTGAATGTATATTTCTATGTTCGGTTAGTTTTGAAAGTTGTTTGGACTCCTTCTTTCTGTGGTAAGGTTGTGGCGTCGTATATTTCCGGCCCGGCATAGGTGAAAACATGACATTTTGTGACTGTTTCACTTTCTTTGTTTGATTAATTTTTGTTATTATTGTTCAAGTTTTCGAATATCTTATTTATAGAGTATCTTCTGAATCTGTTATTGCGTACTATTTTGTAATTCAATTTTAGCAGATTTCCCTTGAGAGTTTTCTTCAAATGTCCATCAATCCTACCTATGAGATGACGAAAATGAGGTCCGTTCAAAACTATATATATATATATATATATATATATATATTTACGTTCGTGAGGAAAAGTGTTCTTACGTTTAGTGTATCGTGGTTTAAGCCTGCTAGTGGTTTTAGCAGATTTCCCTTAAGGGAAATCAGCTATTGAGGTTGTACTCATGACGGAATTTTCGAAATTTTTCTTCAAATGTCCATCGATCCTACCTAGTAGATGACGAAAATGAGGTCCGTTCAAAACTGTATATATATATATATATATATATATATATATATATATATATATATATATATATATTTGTCTGTTACCGCTCTAGCGGTCGCAATTTTTGTTTGATCGTTACCAAACTCGATATTTAGTCGTTTTATGTAAAAAAAAAGATCAAGTTCGTTAACGGCTGAAATCGGACAACGGGGAGGGGGGGTTTAAAGGGGGGGATTTCCGAAAATTCGAAATATCTCCGTTACTATTCGTCAGATCGAAAAATTGTACAGAATCAATCTTATTGAAAATTAAATTAACTATAAATATTGTTCTGTACATGTATTCTGTATCTTGAATATTAACCGAGATATTTGCATTTGTATTCTGCGTGTGGTACCAGTAGGCTATGTTCGGACTTTCCGCCGAGAGCTCTGGCGGCCTTTTCCATAACTATCCGTCCCTCGTGAATAGGTTTAGAGGTTAGGTTAACTGTGTTTCGGGGCTAGAAACTACTGGGTTATTACGCCCTAAATAATGTTTTAGGTTTAGATGTTTCTTTTTTTTACATTTGTTATTAGGCAGATTTCTCTATTGTAAAACTTCACGTGGGAAATCTGCTTAGTTTACGCAGCCCCTGCGTGACGGACTTTTATTTAGACCTAGGTTAATGCTGGGTAATGTTATTTTTATGGTTTTGTTTATTTGTTCGGTGACGTGTTTTTGATATGTGAAAGATCGAAAAATAGGAGGTTAAGTGCTAATTTTATGTATATGTATGTATACGGCTATTCATTAAGGTTTTTTGGTGGTATGGGTGTGAGGTGTGAGAGTAAATCATATTGACTGACTGTTGACGAAGAAATAATTTAGACATTTCACATGACTTACAGGGACTATTGACTGATAGCAGCAATTACTTAAACGCAATCTTAACACATGTATAAAACGATTTTCTGGTTTTTGTTCTTTTAGTATTTTTCTTTCATTTATATTTTCTCCTCTATTTATATTTTCATTTACCCAATTGTTTTCATACACTCTTACATATATTTGGAATATAATATGTTGATGACTTCAGGAATTACTGTATTCTGTTTTTTATTTGAGATGCTTCAAATCGTTTTATTTTTTTCCCACTTTTGTTTTTCTTTTTTGAAAATCAGTTAAGAATGGCGGGAGCGAAAAGTACTATGAACTAATCTTAATCCAAAATTTAACTTCCTTCACTCTAATGTTCATTTCATATTAGAAATAAGCCTCTGTATCACAGGCCGCCTTAAGCATTAATACGTATTCTTTCTTTGGGACAAGGAGGTGATGAGGGGGAAGGGGGAGTGAGGGTTAGAGAAAGGGATGAATACAAAAATTCATAATATCTCCTTATATGATTATGTCAAAAAAAAATTACATAACATCGATTTAGGAAAATTGCTTATTCTCCTATAGCAGGAAGAAGAGAGTTGGTAATGCTATGGATATTGTCGGGCTACATTATTTGAGAGTTTCGATTAAAATTTTTAGTCTTCATCAGATTAAGGTCAGGGAGAAAGTCCGGAGGACTCTGTGCTTTTCAGGGACAAAACCGTCCTGGCCAATACAATTTTTTTGAAACTAATGATTTGGAAAATAATTTAAAATAAATGTTCAATTAAAATTTATGTTAATATTCCTCTTAAAATTATATAAAACGAGTTGGGATTCAAAAACTTGCAATTACGTTTTATGAGAGAATTACAAAAAAATGGAACCATTTCAAATGCTGGTTTGCCGTCATTTAGGACATTTGATGATAGTTTAGAATGTTAATACGGAAAGGCCTCTAATTATTTTAATATGGCTGAACTAAAAAATTATCGGCTGAGCATCAATCCTACGAAATTTCAGAAATAAATGAGCCAGACTAATTTGGCGTCAGGACTTTTAAATATGTTAAGAGAAATGTGACTGTGTTCCTAAGGAAAGTTAATTAATTTTAAGGTAGCAAACTGTATTATCGGAAGGAGGATACGGAAGTTGTTAAAAAATGAAATACAGGAAATCCCAAAGAGAGAAAAAGGCATGCTGTGTGAATCATTAAATGACTCCACTTGTTGCATGATTTCCACCTTAGTTAGAGGACAAACTCAAAAGTGATAAGAAACTCATGATTACTCTCTCTTACCTTGCAGGAATAATTTGATATTATTGATGTTATTATTGAATCACATTCGAACCTACTCTTAATAAAAATAGTCTCTTATTAATTATTATATTGTCAAAACTATTCAGTGTCGGATAATCGAGGGTCATGGTGGGCTTAAGAGTTCCGCATTTAGGTACATAGGTTTAATTTATTATAAATAACTTTTTTTCGATTTGCACTTTACACAGATTATTTAATTGTAGGTCAACGTTGTTTATGCCCGTATAAATAGAATTAAAGTAAGCCTAATAATTTTAATTTGAATCCAATTTAATCTTTTAACTATTGACCTCCCCCCCCCCCTCCCCAATTTTATCATTCAATTTTAACAGCTTCCTTATAGACAACCATAAGTTAAAAAAAAAACATCGTCGGATCACAACAATAATAAAAACACTATTTGAGTAAGGCATAAAGAGTACTGAAAATATGCAATACGTTTTTGTTATAATTAACGTTCAAGCCATAATAATCGAAAAATGAATTCCATGATATTTCAGTAATATTCATTTGAAAAATAATTATAGTCACAACATTTATTTGGTTTGTATTTTTTTTCCTGAGCAAAATGTGTATTTGTTAAGTACGAGTGTAGAACAGCAGGGTAAAATTCTTTGTTATAATGTTTTCAGTATCTATGTTGAAGATAAACTCAACACGGCTGGTATTTACCCTTTTAACGAAGTGATTGAAAAACCTCAAGAGTTGCGGATTATCAAATAATTTGAAGGTTTGATATGTGTGCAGAAATCGCAACAACAAATTGTGGGTGTTAAAACATGATATACGAAAGGAGGACAAAGATTCAGGCTAAATTCAATCAAATTGGAGGCTTCAATTTTTGTTTTGTTGAAATGATGTGGCTATTTAAAATTTCTTTCAAGTTTTCTCATTATCTTGGATTCCAATTTTTAATATAAAGAATATGTTAGAACTGAAAGAAAATTTGGCTGAGAAAACAAAGAGGCCATTCACCAGTTTATGAGGTATAACAGTCAGAATTATTGAAAAAATGAAACATTTATTCTACGAAACGGCTTTATATTAGATGATTTTGAGAAATCTTTAAATTGACTCGATTTTTAAACTATAAAAAATCATTTATCAGCCATATAGTTATAGAAACCTTTTGAAGTTTGAAAAATATACAAAACTACCCATCATATCCATGCTTCCGCCATTTTTACGGACTCACTTATTAACAAAATGGAAAGTTTCCATCGGTATCTTAGGGTCGATAATTGTTTTCCGCAATTAGAAGTACTAATGTTTTTCTACTCAGAGCATTGGAAAAATTAAATTTGGACATTGGATTGGAGTGATCCGAATTATGGGGGAAATTTAGATCTTGTTTTGATGGTTCTATTCCATTATTGATATGTTTTTTTTTTATTATTTATTTGTGCACTTCAACCATGATGAAATAAAGCCTTTGGCATTGTCAAAGTTATCATTATTTGCAATATTATTAATTTTTAATTCGGAAGAAGCGTTGTAGTTTATTACCGATGATCTTTCGAGGTGAGTTTATTAGTTCACGATTTTTAATATCCCACGACTTCACTGCAGAATACTCTTAAAATCTATTTTCTTCTACTCATTTTATTTAAGAAGGCATCGCAAAAAACCGCTAACTAGTGGTTCTGAAACTCAATCATAAATTCACTGTGAAGCCAGTAACTCAATGTAATAATTTAAGGACGCCCTACGTGTTCGTGACAACCCTCCCTTAAGTCTAATAGCGCCACCGAATTATTCAAAATACATACCGTATATCACATATGTAACAGCGTTTTGAATAACTTGGCAATGAATAATTCTGTCTCACACTAAAATAAAACTCATGACATTAGCTAGCAGTATCACGTTAAAGGACACTGTTAATTTTCTACTTAAACATATAAAACATTTCTAAGTGCCCGAAATTCTGATCAAAGATAAATAATAATCTGTTAGAAGGGTATTAACGCTGTAGGAATGTCTGATTAAGTAAAAAGGCTATATAGTTAATATTTATAATGGAGGAATTTAATGCAACATTGACTTCACATTAGCCTTTGACTCTGTCTTTTGAAGTTTCTTTCCAAATAAGAAAACAAAATAGCAACAATTATTCTGATTTATTAAGGAAATCAGAATAAAAATTGGGATAATTTTTCTAACAAATCTATCTAAACGACTGAATATTTAGGAAAATTAGGATATATGATGAATACCCTATCTTTAAACTGACTATCTTGAATGCACAGTTGAGTTTCTAAAATTGCTAAAGAAGCTTTCAATACATCTTTTAAGTTTACCATCAATTTGAATAAAAACAAGAATTGTATTATCCAAGTAAATGTATCGGCTAAAAATCGTTAGGAAAATATATACATTTAGAAACAAATTTTAGAGACTATAAATAAGGATAGTTTACGTAATTCCTGAAAATGAGGATGTTTTAAATCTTAAACGCATTTATAAACAAACGATCCATAAACATAAATGTATTGAAAAATGACTGCAGAATAATATTGGTAAATTACTCATGGAAAACGTAGTGCAAAAATATAGATCTCAACCACCCCTAGGAGTGGGAATACAAATTCTCATTGAATACACAAAACAAATATCAATTAACACTAGAAAAAATATAAAAAGAGGATAGAACTTAAACTTCAACACTGATTGAAACTTAGGAATATTGACTAAACATGTTATTAAAAGTGACGACCCAAACAGGAACAACAACCTCTTTGAGAGCAATTAGCAGAAATGGCATACTCTTTACTGGCTGATGATTATTAATGCAATAAATAATTTAAAACAAAATATGTTACATGTGAAGAAACACACAGTAATCATGAGATCGCTAGACATAATTTTAATATAGTATGTTGCTTTGTCAAAAATTACATAATACAAGTTCATGGTTGTACCATTCCCATGAAAATAGATAGTACAGGGTGCGACAGAAAGGACGGACGGTTTTTAAAAAGTTATAAAACAGTTAATTTTTACTCAAAACCAAATTTATTGGTGCAATAAGGTTCACAAGAAAATAGCATTTGAGACAGTCAAGTGTGGAAAATAGCCTCAGGCATGTGGTGGCCGAAATCGTTGATGCAGTGCTGGAGGCGTTGGAAGTTAGCATAGACTCTCTCCAACATTGCTCCCTCAACTTGGGCGAATTTCGTCCTTCAATTCGTCCTGAGTTGGGGGCTTGTGTTCCAACCCGACGTGTGTGGTTCTAGCAGGATGGGGCAACCGCCCACACAGCCAGAGCAACAATGAACGTTATTCGCCCTCTCTTCCCTGGTCGCCTCTTTTCCAGATTTGGCGATGTTCATTGGCCTCCTCGGTCCCCAGATTTATCCATATGCGATTTTTTCTTGTGGAGAAACCTCAAGGCTAGAGTATACGGACACAAGCCCCGAACTCTGGACGAAATTCGCGTGGAAGTCGTCCAAGTTGAGGGAGCAATGTTGGAGAGAGTCTATGCGACCTTCCAAGAACGCCTCCAGCACTGCATCAACGATTTCGGCCACCACATGCCTGAGGTTATTTTCCACATTTGACTGTCTCAAATGCTATTTTCTTGTGAACGTTATTGCATCAATAAATTTGTTTTTGAGTAAAAATTAACTGTTTTATAACTTTTTAAAAACCGCCCGTCCTTTCTGCCGCACCCTGTATATAAAATTATATTAATTAATACATTTTTTATTTATTTATTTATTGTGGAGAGTTCGCTGTGAGGTGATATTGCTCATAAAAAACAATGAATATAAACAAAATAAAAAATGAAAACAGTAACAGAAAAAATTAAACAATACAATTAGAACAGAATAAACTAAGAGCGCAACCAAATAACGAAACGCAACCAAATAACGAAACGCAACCAAAGAGCCAAAAGAAAAACAACTAATCAACAAATAAAAAAATAAAACCGAAAACGAAACATTAAAATAAAAAAATAAATCTTATAAAGAATTACAATTACATAAAAATTAGTATGTACATTAATGAAATGATCAGATTAAATTTTCTAATATCTTGAACATTCACAATCACATGCTCCCATTTTCTCTATTAATAAATTGAAAAATATTGTGAACAAGGAAAAGTTATTAGAAACAAATGTTCCACCAAAGTCTGTCTTATTTTTTACATTCTAATTCTTCAATTTATTTTAACCAGTACGGATTTTTACACAAAGGTCAACTTAGTCAATGAACTTCTCCAAGGTGCATAAAGTAATAAATGATATGGAGTATTTAGGTTTGTAGGCTTAAAAAGGGGATGAAAGGGGTATTTTTTTTTTTTTTTTTACAAAATAATGGGCCATATAATAGAAACTATTTCTTATTCCAAACCAGGTATGAATAAAACTTCCTTTTCCAAAAGTGCCCCAATGTACAACCACGTCATCTGTTTTATGTATTTAATAACCATTATTAAAACTTCCGGTTTGCATGTTTGGAAAGTAAACAGTATGTTCATATTGCCAAAGCATGTTCAGTAAAGTATAACATATATTAACGGAGCAGAGTTAAAAAATCATAGTTCTTGAAATTATTGGGAGCACCTGTCCAGTATTCATCCTTTAAAATTATATATTTAAGAGACTTAAACAAATTCACATTTCTGACGATAACACTAAATTACTAAAAGTATTAGCCTCAAATCACATGTAAACATAAACCAATTTGAGGCCGGGGAGGGGTGAGCAAGGGGTGGGGGCCTATTGGGCATTCCCGCCCCCCACGTACGTCTAGTTGTATAATTTCTATATTATACACTGTAGTGGCAGTCACACTAAAATCATTTTTTGCCTCTTCAAATACTCCCAGTATCAAAATTCAAGAGTTTTTGCAGACGCCCACTGTAATATAAGGCTAACAGTGAAATGATGGAAAGGAAGTCTCCCACCATCCTTCCCTACATTAAGTATTGCTTACCACTCATTTAAGATGCCAATTTTGTTTACATTAAATTATGTTAACAATTCTGATTACATTGTCTTCGAAATAAAAAAATTGTATGTTCGATTAATTTTTCTGTTTTAATTCAATTAAGTATTAAATACATTTAAAGGGGAACTGACATTTCCAATTAATTAATCTTTGGGACTGGGGGGGGGGTGGTGTATGGCAAGCAATATACTTGCTTTTGCGTACAACCTGTTAATGGTTTTAAAAAATTAATAAAGATTACAGAAGTCAAATGAATGTGTGATAATCTATCGAGGTACGAAGTTTGATAAATTCATACATGGAAACGAATTGGTGACTAACCTAATTTCTATGCAAATTACCTACTTGCTTTATAAATTGTTATATGACAAAAATGTATATAATAAAAGTTACTCTAATTAACGAAATATACTCCTTTGACATGTTTGCCGAAAAAACAATAGAAAACAAAATATCGCGATTTCTCATTTCAGGCCTCCCATATATCCCCCACTCCCCACTCCTTTTTTTTCTTTTACCTTTTCTCTTTCTTTTTTTTCTCTCCTTTCTATGCTTACAATTTCATTTATATTATTTTCATCACCCTGATGTTTCCATATACAATATCGTTTGCTTTATATAAGACTGGTATACCAATGAACCTCTTCAAAAATGACCGTATGCCGTAGTTCACTCTTCTTCCGTTACTTTTATTTTTGTTTGCTATTCGCTTTCATGAGAACACTAAACCAATAGAAAACGAAATAGCGCGATTTTTCATTTCTGACCTTCCTTAAAACCACCTATTCGTACCTAGGAACTTTAATACACAATTATAATTCTTTAACTCGAAAATCGCGTCATGAGTACAACCTCAATAGCTGATTTCTCTTACGGACATCAGCTAAAAATACAAATAGCTCGGTTAATATTCAATATAGAGAACAAAAATTACAGAATTGCATTTGTAGGAAATCTTTTGATGTTTCATATTTCCCCCTCAAACTCCTAAATACGAATCAACCCTACCACGAAAAATAATGCCAGTCTCGGAAATGCTGTGTTAACTAAGAAGGCTTAACGCTCTGGCAATTTTTTTTATCGTTACCAAACTTGATAATTAAACGTTTTATGTAAAGCTCGATAATGGTGAAATATTGGCAGTGGGAGGAATGGCTTCAAAGGGGGGACTTTCCGAAAATTCTGGTAGCGATCCACTTTTCCCAGAACTTTGAATTTGATGTGATGGTTAGTTCGCCAAAAATGTTCTTCTAATGCTGAGTCTTCAGTCCGAATTTTTTTTCACACTTTTGATATGTTCTCCGAGCCTGGTGCTGATTAACCTGCCCGTCTGACCGATGTATTCAGGAACTCTTCAGTCTCTGAGAAAGCCCTTAGGATTCTAGAAGTAAGTCTAGTGAAAAGTCAGCCAGAAACGTGAACACACGGTCAGTAATCGAAGACTTGGATTGTAACATTGACAAGTACCATCGAAATATATGACCCCCCTCTCGTACACATGTCATATTATTATTCATATGTGAGATATGTCTAAATATTTTCAGTCGGATATGATTTAAGATTTGATCAACACCAATTTCGATATTTAGCCGTTTCATGGAAAACTAAAGATTACATAATGTAATGGTTGAAATCGGCCTAAGGGAGATAAGATAATTGAAAATTGGGTCTACGTTACTATGAGTTAGTTTAAAAATGTTTAAATAATCAATCTTGTTGAAATTTTAATTTTCAGCAGGGGGCTCAGGATAGCCATGTGAGTTAAAGCGTTGACCTTAATCTCAAATGGTAAACGCAGAGTGGCGAGTTTGATTCTCACCTGGGCAAAGGAAATTATTTAGTTACGGAATTCATTAAATAACATCTAATGGGATAACCCATCCCAATTAGCCTAAGTTGCAAAAAGTGGACGTTAATAAATAATAATAAAAATAATTTTCAACAGCAATTGTTCCATACATGTTTTCTCTAACTTAATTTTTTACCTAATTATTTGTATTTTTTTTTTTGTCTTTTCCAAAACCCCCACTTCTACTCATTTGGATGAAATGGTGTATAGATGTTGTAGATGAGATCATCAGTGTGTTATATTCCAGGAAGTGGGAAATTTTCTTAGTTTACGCAGCACGTGATTTTCTTTGACATATGCTTATACTAAGAAAGAACTATAGAATAAAATGTTCTTTGGTTACGAAGTCTTTAGAGTGATGAATGTTTGCAGTCTAAAACTGCATTGGTTTCTACATTTATTATTGAATTTAGTTTAGCTTGAATATTGAGCACAAATCTTATAACTGTCATTAGTTTACCTATTTTTTTTTACCTCTAACAGAATATTAAAATTAACTGTGGCTTACATAAAAGACTTGGGGCGGTGAGAATTTATTTAAACCATATTGTAATAACTGGCTGTATAAATATTGATCAAAGGGAAGATCGATTAACGAACGAAAGGGATGAGAAATAATGAAAACTTACGCACTTAAAACTCATCCCCAGCGGCAGGGCTAATTTTGTTGCCGCCCGTCTCGAACTAATTATTAACAACTTGTTTGATTAAAGGGTATTGCTTGGAAGTTTTATATCCGGGCCGCGCGTTATATTATATTTCCCGCGCTAAATGTCTCTTTTGTTTGGGATATTGGTTCGTGGGGTATTTACATCTTTATCCGCCCATTCATATCCGTTGGATGAGCTACCCGCTCATAGGGGATGCACCAGATAACGTAATTAGCCAGCAGAGTTACAGCCCTCGTATATGCAATAAAAGTCCATCACGCAGGAGCTGCGTAAACTAAGCAGATTTCTCACGTCCTAGTATAACACATTTGTGATCAAATCACAAATCACTATTTCTATGTAAAAACCGATGAGTAGATGAGGGGGGGGGGGTTACTGAAGGCGGAAAACAAGAAAGTAACTCGCTTCATCCGTAATTTACTAAACAAATCATAGAATAAAAATTAAGTAATTTTCGTAGTTTAACTATAGTCAACAATTATTTCACTGCATGAATTTATTAATATTGTGCCTGAATATAAAAACTATCTTGAAAACGTTAACTTTTCAATTGTACTGAGGTTGTACTCTTACAGGCTGCAAGGAGAGCAAATTATATTTCCGACGTTATCATTTAAGATTTTACATTCTAAAGAACATATATTTATTTATTTATTACCTGTTATGTATGTGATCAATACCTTAGTTGACATTTAACGTTTCATGTAAAGGTAAAAATTATATTAGTTAACGTGGTGTCATCAAGTTCTACGAACTGGCACCAGCTGCGGCCCAGCTGGAAGACAGTCGTTAGATGATTATATAACCTGGTTCTGTGAGTTACGAACTGTTACAGACATGTGCGATCAATACACATTTATTTATTCCGAGTATTAGTGGCAGTATATTGTGCACTAATATTCTTCATTGTAGCTCTGCGGTCATACCGAAGAGACAAAACCCCATAAAGAGGTAGATGAAGAGGCAACTCGTTTTCCTGTGAAATTTTCGTTTGTTAATTGTATTCCTGAGGATGAAGAATGATAATATTACTCTCAGCGATTTGGAATTGAACTTACTTTACAAAACATTTTAACTGATGAGTTATGTAAGCTCCTTTTACTTTCTATAATTGGGTCAAATCCATTCGAGCTCCTTGTTGACCATGCCCGTCTGGCTTATCGCAGACATATACTATCATTACAAAGGCTATACGTCTTACTATCGATCTCGTCAATGTATTCCGTGTGAATGGGTAGCTTACCAACGGCGTTACAGGCAAGAAGAAGAACTGTATTGTGAGTTCTCGACAGTCATTGTCAATTTGGGACAACGCTTGACGGATGACATCGTGATCATCTGCTTTTAGGCATAAATAAGTCCGACTGGCAGCAGGAACTACTAAAAAAGTCCGTCACGCAGGGGCTGCGTAAACGAAGCAGATTTCCCACGTGACGAACAATGTGTCCTTCGGGAGGTAGAACAGGAACACAAAACAGTACGGCTTCTCAAGATTTTCAAACTTTTCCTATACGTACTTCACCAGCTGTTTAATAACCCACGCAGTAACTTATGAATTTAGTTTGAGGCCAAGAATGTTTCCACCATAGGGAGGGGGGGGGGGACGCATCCTAAGAAAAGAAACTGAATGTCTAGCTAACAGTAAATGTAATGTTTGCAAGGGACAAACCATTTTCCAAAGTTTTGATCGGGCAAAAATTCAAAGGAGCCGTCGCAAAAACGATACAACGCAGGCACGAGGGCAGAGTCTTCAGCCAGCAATGTGGTCAGAGAGTCTACATTATTCAGGTCCTTACGAATGGACAGTAACGATGCTAGATGAACACCTTAATGCGTTCACACTAGAAATGTTTATGATGTATGGAGTAATAGGGCCATTGGCCCTTCAAGAAACATCTAATTTAATTGCATATACAGGAATGTGGATTAAAATGTTATGAAAGGGTTTGTTGAAGTTCAAGCATTTGTCACTGATTAGACCTTCTTGTAGTTGTCGTGGAGACCTCCCACTTTTTAGCCTGAGCACTGGGTTCCCGAGTATTTATGAGGATTTTCAGCAGACCCGGAAAATCGTCCATATGTTTGCCACCTGCTGGAAAAATAGACCGAGGTATTCTCAGAGTCTTTAGGCTGGTAAGGTGTTCATGGCAATAAACCTTAAGGAGGAACAATAAGGACGCATATCTTCAGCTTAAGGCTGATAAACAGTCAAAACTATTGCTACATGTAGGTTTTCCAGTATATTCGAATTTGTGATCCAATCGGTGCTAGACATATTTCAAAACAAGCATTAATGGGACTGGAAGGGATGGGTGCATTTTTAGATGACACGGTTGGAACCGGCCCAAACCTTGACGAACATTTAAAATATCTCGAAGTTTTTAAAACACTATACATCGATGGGCATTTATATTAACAGGAATTAATGCAAATCCTAAAAAACGTCATTCAAATATTTAAGCCGTCCTGACAACCACATCAAGGTTTTTCAAAGCACGGCTGTATACCTGTTAATTCAAGCGAACTTGGATCATTTCTAGGTGCGATGAACTACTACCATATGATCGATCATGCCAGAATTGAAGACATTGCCTCCATCGCCTACTGAAGAACACAGGTTGTTGGGAATTGACAACCGATGATAGTTTTGAGAAACTTGAAAACATCTCCTCGTCATCGGACACCTTGGTTCATTATGGTTCAAATTTGGTCTTTAATGTTGACTCAGATGCCAGCGACAAAGATTTTGGAGTAGTGCTTAGCCAACAATTCACGGATGGCTCCGTGCAGTTGCTTCTCTGGTTTTTTGCCGCTCTTGATAAAAATGTTTTCAGAATAATATAAGCAGGAACGAAATTTATTTAATTTTTATGATCGGGCCGACATTTCATATTGCAGACTGATCTTAAGTCGTTGGTTCCCATTCTATGTGAAAATGCTGAACTGTCCAGGATTGCCAGAGACTTTTTAGCTAGGTTGGCTGTCATTCAAGGCGATTTTATTTACATTTACACTTTGGAGGTGAATTTCATGCACCCGCTATACTCCCTCACGAATGCCTAACTCTTTGCTGATTTGCGGCCTAAAGAAGGTTTCGGGAATCATATTCTACAGTTACTCGATTACGATTTGCACATTACCAGGAAACAACTTAGACAGTATTTCCTATGATGAATGTTCAAAAACTCGAACTGAATGGCCTGAAAAACGCCTTCTTCTTATAGATGCCCATTTCTATTATCGAGAATCGAGAAGAACTGAGCGTTGGGACTCCATCTATGTAGGAATTGAGGTCCACCAGGCCCTACGAACTAACTTCTTAAATATTCTTCATGAGTGGCATCCGGGATAGTCAGAATACTTTCATATACCTGTCACTTAAAATCTCTTAACCAATACATGACGGAAGGTCATTGATCAGGTTGACCTTTCTTCATCGATTGTTTAATTGAAGTTAAATAGATCATATTTTCAAAACAAAAATCTCTTGTCCAGCTTACATTTTTCTTCCTGCCACTGGCTTCTTATTGAGGGAGAAATAGAGAATAGATGGTGAGATGAGATCATCAACGTGTGTCATATTCCAGCACCTGAGAATTCTGTTTGAGTTACGTAGCCCCTATGTGACGGAGTTTTAATTATTAAGATGTGTTATTTAAACCAATAGCTTTCTTTCATTACTGTGTTTGGGGTCATATTTTGAGACACTATATATTCTCTTCTCAATATAAATCAGATGAGTAAAAGCAGTGGATTACTGAAGGCGAAGAAAGTACAAGTAACTCGATTAATATTTGAGTTGAAAAAATGTATACAACAATTGTAGAGTATCACCAG
Source organism: Riptortus pedestris (assembly GCA_019009955.1). Classification (NCBI taxonomy): domain Eukaryota; kingdom Metazoa; phylum Arthropoda; class Insecta; order Hemiptera; family Alydidae; genus Riptortus; species Riptortus pedestris. The sequence continues at coordinate 144,163,752 of CM032228.1, read as the reverse complement.
TTTAACAAGTTTTGACCTATAACATTTTTCGATCCCACACATAATAACGGAGATATATTACATTTTCGAATTCTCCCTCCCTCTGGTGTGCCGATATGGTCTTTAGTGATGTAATAAACGAACAAATATCGAGAATGGTATAGATCAAATAAACATTTTTGAGTTAAGAAATAAAATCTTATCTGACGTCATCACATAATTGCATGTATCTCATCTAGTAAAGATCTGTTGAAAACAATATTTAATTTTCTTCTTTACCAAACCTTCTTTGTCCACCAGCGGTCAGACTACGTCTGACGCATAATGAAATCTGACGAGTAGACCGCTGGAGCAGAAAGTCAGTTTGGAGAAGAAGAACATTCAGCTCAGCGAGGAACTCTAGAAAACCACAAATATTTAGTATTTAAGCTTGTTAAAAGACGTTATATTCGTTTATTGTTAATGTGCTACGACTAAATGTGGGCCTACCAAAGGCTGAAATTTAAAAAAAAAAATCTTATAAAAAGTGTGTAGAAAAACATTCATAGTATTAGGAAGGCGCAAGGGAAAAAAAATAAATAAATAAAATAAAGTTTTCTCTATATTTAGAAGAGTCCTTATGAACGGTAAGACTAGCCTAGCTACGCGGACCTGCACGACTTGGAAGTATTAGTTGAATTCAAGATTTGTAATTGAAAAAAAAAAGAAATAGCATGTACGTACGTTTGTGAGTGGGCATATTGCTTAAAAATAAAAAACAATAATATATATATATATATATATATATATATATATATGTATATACCTGTGTATATGCTACTAGTTTATAACACTCGCTGACCTACAACAATAGGACACCTCAGTTGAACAGTCCAAGAGATTAAAAACTGAATATAAATGCACTAACATGTAAAGAGCAAATGCATTAGTATAATTTAATTACTTTATATATACTAAAACAATCACAGATACAGAGTAAACACAACAATACATTTTACATTTCCTAATGGGCACAATAACCACGATCTTGATTGCCCAAACAAACCTCCTACCAACGATACAATTTAAGGGAGAACTGTAGTTCACGAGTTCGCTACCTGATCGCGCTAGTGTCGCAGGACTTATGAATCAGCGGGAGTCTAATGAGTATATACAACTGACAGTACCTCAGGATAACGAACGATTATGAATCTCTTAGATCCCGTCCACAGTCAACCCGACAGCGTGAACTGCTCCCCTCCTCCCCCAGTATGGGGTACCGTTTGCTTACTGGAAATGACTTGTACCAGGCTGACCGTGGATAATGGGATTTATACAAGTTAATCGCTCGTAAAAACACTGATTACGAACACCTCGATCGTCTCACTCGGGCACGGCTAAATGTCACAATGGTCTATAATACTAACCGATACACACACATATATATATATATATATATATATATATATATATATATATATATATATATATATATACTAGCTCAGATACCCGGCTTCGCCCGGGAATTGATTTGAGGCTGAATGGTGATGGTATTTTTTTTAGCAAGGCTTTACTTTGCACAATATTTTGACATTTACCCGTCCCAGTGTTTAGGGTTAATACCCGTTGTTGGCATTTGTTAATAATAAAATTATTTTTTTATGTAAGTCTTCACTGTCCTCCAAATTGTCATATTTCCCGTCTCCTGTGCATTATGCATAGATTTCAGCTATTAAGGACAAAATATTAACATTGATTTGAATTAATTTTTCCTGATAGTTCAAATAGGAATGAATTGTTGAGCATATCAATATTTCTACGCAAATTACTTGCGTACACATTGTTCCTGGAGAAATTTATATAAAAAAAAAAGTTAATCTAAATAACAAAGTAAACAACTTTTGTTATATTCATATTTGCCGAAAACGAATAGAAAACGACTTACCGCTATTTTTAAATTCAGGCCTCCCTTACAACCCCCACTCCTGCCTGTCCCTAGAAATGTTAGTATGGCTCGTTGTAATGAAAGCGTTAGTGCTAATACACATACCGATTTTTATTTATTTCGGTTGGGTCTTTTGTCCCAAATAAAATTGTTCAAATCCGCTAGAGGTTTTAGCGCATATCTCGTTTATAATTCGGTATACAAAAAAAGTGTATATAACAAAAGTTACTCTAAATAACAAAATAAACAACTTTTGTTATGTTTATATATGCGGAAAAACCAATAGGAAACGAAATATCGCTTTGTTAATTTCAGGCTTCCCTTATAACCCCCACTCCTGCCCGTCCCTAGAAACGTTGTTATGGCTGATTATAATGAAAGCCTCACTGCTTATACACATACCGAGTTTTATTTAGTTCGGTTGAGTCTTTTTTGGCAAATAATATTGTTGACTCCCGCTATAATTTTTAGCGTATAACGCATTTAAACTTCGGTATACGACAAAAGTGTATATAACAAAAGTTACTCTAAATAACAAAATAAACAACTTTTGTTATGTGCATATTTGCCGAAAAACCAATAGAAAACGAAATATCGCTATTTTTAATTTCAGGCTTTCCTTATAGCCCCCACTCCTGTTCGTCTCAGAGAAAATTAATATAGCCTAAAGTCTAAGTTGGGTTATTAGTAATATTCATACCAAGTTTCATAAAATTCGGTTAAGCCGGTTATGCGTGAAAAGGTAACAAACAAACAAACAAACATACACGAAAGAAACAAAATGCAGATATGGTGTCAATGACATGTGAAACGAAAAGTTATCGTGAAATTTCGCGAAAAAAATCAATGTACAGACAGAGGTTACAATTTTGTATATATACTAGCTAAGGTACCCGGCGATGCCCGGGAAATTATTGTTGACTGACTAATGATGGTATTTTGATAGTAAGACTTCAATGTGTACAATTACACTGCCCTCCACGACTTAATGATTTTCCGAAATAGCCAACCCTGATGGGTAACTTTTGGAGATTAATAGAATAGAAATTTTAGTTTTGAAGGACAAATGTGTTCCTAATTTATCCTTCTACACTTTATGACTCACCGTTTTTCAATAATTCAAACCATAATCATGGGTAGCATTTATCACAATTAAATATCATCTATAATGAACATATTTTCTTTCAAAAGCCAACCCGAACTCAAATAGTTTAGGCTAAGTTTTGCACGTAAGATTATATTTGTAATAGTGAATCTCACTGGAAATCACTTCCAGCAATGCCAGACCGGAAATAAGTAAACTCAATTAACTGGTAAGGCTCCCGTCATCTTTCGCTCCCGCATTAGACTTCTCGCATTTCAGCCTCTCTTATAATCCTGGCTCCCGTTTGGACCTAAAATTTTTAATATAGCTTATAATCACGGAAGAATTAATGCTAATTGACATACCGACTTTTTTAAAGTTCCGTTTAATCGTTAGCGCCCAATGAAATAGTTTACTCCCGCTTTTGTTTATAGTGTATATCTCGTTTATAATTTGTTAAAAGACTAAAATGAATATAACAAAAGTTACTCTAAATAAGAAAATAAACAACTTTTTTTATGTTCATATTTGCCGAAAAACGAATAAAAAACGAAATACTGCTATTTTTAAATCTAGGCCTTCCTTACAACCCCCACTCCTGCCCGTCTCTAGAATTGTTGGTATGGCTTGTTATAATGAAAGGGTTAGTGCTAATACATATACCGAGTTTTATTTATTTCGGTTGGGTCTTTTGTCCCAAATAAAATTGTTCACTTCCGTTATAGGTTTTAGCGTATATCTCGTTTATAATTCAGTATACGAAAAAAGTGTATATAACAAAAGTTACTCTAAATAACACAAACAACGTTTGTTAAGTTCATATTTGCCGAAAAACTAATAGGAAGCGACATATAGCTATTTTTAGTTTCAGGCCTCCCTTATAATCCCCACTCCTGTTCGTCTCAGAGAATATTAATATAGCCTAAAGTCTAAGTTGGGTTAATAGTAATATACATACCGAGTTTCATAAAATTCGGTTCAGCCGTTTATGCGTGAAAAGGTAACAAATAAACAAACAAACAGACACGAAAGAAACAAAATGCAGTTATGGTATCTATGACATGTGAAACGAAAAGTTATCTTAAAATTTCGAGAAAAAAATCAATGTACAGACAGAGGTTACAATTTTATATATATACTAGCTCAGATACCCGGCTTCGCCCGGGAATTCATTTGAGGCTGAATGGTGATGGTATTTTTTAGCAGGCTTTACATTGCACAATATTTTGACATTTACCCGTCCCAGTGTTTAGGACTGATACCCGTCGTTGCCGGTGATTTGCTAATAATAGAATTATTTGTTCGATAATTCTTCACAGTCTTCGATATTTTTATATTTCACGTTTCTTATACATGTAAATATGGTGAATTTTTATTTCAGGCCTCCCTTATAACTCCCCTCCCGTTTGAACCTAAAAATTTTAATAAAACCTATAATTATGGAAGAATTAATGCTAATTGACATACCGAGTTTTGTTAAGTTCGGTTCAGCCGTTAGTGCCCGCTAAAGTTTTAACGTATAACTCATTTATACTTAGGCATACGACTAAAGTGTATATAACAAAAGTTACTCCAAATAACAAAATAAACAACTTTTGTTATGTTTATATTTGCGGAAAAAACAATAGGAAACGAAATATCGCTATTTTTAATTTTAGGCTTCCCTTATAACCCCCACTCCTGCCCGTAAATAGAAATGTTGGTATGGCTTATTATTATGAAGGCCTCACTGCTAATAAACCTACCGAGTTTTATTTAGTTCGGTTGAGCCTTTTTTGGCAAATAATATTCTTGACTCCCGCTATAATTTTTAGCTTATAACGCATTTAAACTTCGGTATACGACAAAAGTGTATATAACAAAAGTTACTCTAAATAACAAAATAAACAACTTTTGTTATGTGCATATTTGCCGAAAAACCAATAGAAAACGAAATATCGCTATTTTTAATTTCAGGCCTCCCTTATAACCCCCACTCCTGGGGGCGTATATCTCGTTTATAATTCGGTATACGAAAAAAGTGTGTAAAACAACTGAGGAAAGAAAGAGGGAGTGAGAAAGGTTCTAGATTACAGGAAGGTCTCCCCACACGTCACCGACGCTCCAGGTTAACCAACAGAACATGACTAACGGCTAACTCTCAATTCCGCTAACATTACCTTATATTCAGATTCTATTTTCAATTCTAATTATGTATGTTTAAATACTTTCGTTTTTTGTGAATTAATTGATGTTTTAAACACATTAAAGGATGAAATTACTTACTTCCGATTAATTAATGTTCCAGTGAAAGACAGAGGAAGGGGGGGGTAATATACTTTGCTCCTCATGAAACAGCTACTTGTTTTTAAAATGCTTCATACAATTGAAATGTTCTTGTTTATCGTCATGTTCATATTTGCCGAAAAACCAATAGGAAACGAAATATCGCTATATTTAATTTCAGGCTTCCCTTATAACCCCCACTCCTGCCCGTGCCTAGAAATGTTGATATGGTTTGTTATAATGAAAGCGTTAGTGCTAATCGACATACGGAGTTTTATTTATTTCGGTTGGGTCTATTGTCCCAAATAAAATTGTTCACTTCCGCTATAGATTTTAGCGTATAACTCATTTATACTTCCGTATACGGCAAAAGTGCATATAATAAAAGTTACTCTAAATAACAAAGTAAACAACTTTTGTTATGTTCATATTTACCTAAAAACCAATAGGAAACGAAATATCGCTATTTTTAATTTCTGGCTTCCCTTATAACCCCCACTCCTACCCGTCCCTAGAAATGTTGGTATGGCTTGTTATAATGAAACCGTTAGTGCTAATAGATATACCGAGTTTTACTTAGTTCGGTTGAGTGTTTTGTGCCAAATAAAATTGTTGACTCCCGCTATAATTTTTAGCGTATAACTCACTTATACTTCGGTATACGACGAAAGTGTATATAACAAAAGTTACTCTAAATAACAAAATAAATAACTTTTGTTATGTGCATATTTGCCGAAAAACCAATAGGAAACGAAATATCGCTATTTTTAATTTCAGGCCTCCCTTATAACCCCCACTCCTGTTCGTCTTAGAGAATATTAATATAGCCTAAAGTCTAAGTTGGGCTAGTAGTAATATACATACCAAGTTTCATAAAATTCGGTTCAGCCGTTTATGCGTGAAAAGGTAACAAACAAACAAACAAACAAATAAACAAACAAACAAACAGACACCAAAGAAACAAAATGCAGTTATGGTGTCTATGACATGTGAAACGAAAAGTTATCGTGAAATTTCGCAAAAAAAATCAATGTACAGACAGAGGTTACAATTTTATATATATACTAGCTCAGATACCCGGCTTCGCCCGGGAATTCATTTGAGGCTGAATGGTGATGGTATTTTTTTTTTTTTGGCAAGGCTTTACTTTGCACAATATTTTGACATTTCCCCGTCCCAGTGTTTAGAGTTTATTATACCTGTCGTTCCTATGGATTTGTTAATAATAAAATTAATATTTCATGTAAGACTTCACTGTCCTCCATATTGTTATATTTCCCGTCGCCTGTGCATTATGCATAGATTTGAATTATTAAGGAGAAAATATTGACATATATTTGAATTTTTTTTTTGGCAAGGCTTTACTTTGCACAATATTTTGACATTTACCCTTCCCAGTGTTTAGGGTTAATACCCGTCGTTTCTGTGGATTTGACAATAATAAAATTAATTTTTTATGTAAGACTTCACTGTCCTGCATATTGTCATATTTCCCGTTTCCTGTGCATTATGCATAGATTTAAGTTATTAAGGACAAAATATTATAATTTGAATTAATTTTTCCAGGTGGGGTACCTGATAGTTCATATTGAAAAGAATTTTTGAGCATATTTCTCTAAATAACAAAATAAACAACTTTTGTTATGTGCATATTTGCCGAAACCCCAATAGGAAATCATTATTATTAATTTCAGGCCTCCCTTATAACCCCCACTCCTGCCCGTCCCTAGAAATGCTAGTATAGCTTATTATAATGAAGGCGTTAGTACTAATTCACATACTGAGTTTGGTTTTATTCGGTTGAGTCTTTAGTGCCAAATAAAATTGTGGACTCCCGCTATAGCTTATAGCGTATAACTCATTTACGCTTCCGTATACGGCAAAAGTGCATATAACAAAAGTTACTCTAAATAACAAAATAAACAACTTTTGTTATGTGCATATTTGCTGAAAAAGGAGTAGGAAACGAAATATCGCTATTTTTAATTTCAGGCCTCCCTTATAACCCCCACTCCTGCGCGTCCCTAGAAATGTTAGTATGGCTTATTATAAGGAAATCGTTAGTATTAATTCACATAGCGAGTTTGGTTTAATTCGGTTGAGTCTTTTGTGCCAAATAAAATTGTGGACTCCCGCTATAGTTTTTAGCGTATAACTCATTTATACTTCCGTATACGGCAAAAGTGCATATTACAACAGTTACTCTAAATTACAAAATAAACAACTTTTGTTATGTAAATATTTGCTGAAAAAGCAATAGGAAACGAAATATCGCTATTTTTAATTTCAGGCCTCCCTTACAACCCCCACTCCTGTTCGTGTTAGAGAATATTAATATAGCCTAAAGTCTAAGTTGGGCTAGTAGTAATATACATACCAAGTTTTATAAAAATCGGTTCAGCCGTTTATGCGTGAAAAGGTAACAAACAAACAAACAAACAAATAAACAAACAAACAAATAAACAAACAAACAAACAAACAGACACCAAAGAAACAAAAAGCAGTTATGGTGTCTATGACATGTGAAACGAAAAGTTATCGTGAAATTTCGCAAAAAAAATCAATGTACAGACAGAGGTTACAATTTTATATATATATATAGATATATATATATATATATATATATATATACTAGCTCAGATACCCGGCTTCGCCCGGGAATTCATTTGAGGCTGAATGGTAATGGTATTTTTTAGCAGGCTTTACATTGCGCAATATTTTGACATTTACCCGTCCCAGTGTTTAGGATTGATACCCACCTTTGCCGTGGATTTGCTAATAATAGAATTATTTGTTCGATAAGGCTTCACAGTCTTTGATATTTTTATATTTCCCGTCTCTTATACATGTAAATATGGTGAATTTTTATTTCAGGCCTCCCTTTTAACCCCCATCCCGTTCGAACCTAAAACGTTTAATATAACTTATAATCATGGAAGAATTAATGCTAATTGACATACCAGGTTTTGTTAAGTTCGGTTCAGCCGTTAGTGCCCACTAAAGTTTTAACGTATGACTCATTTATACTTAGGTATACGACAAAAGTGTATATAACAAAAGTTACTCCAAATAACAAAATAAACAACTTTTGTTATGTTTACATTTGCGGAAAAACCAATAGGAATCGAAATATCGCTATTTTTAATTTAAGGCCTTCCTTATAACCCCCACTCCTGCCCGTCCATAGAAATGTTGGTATGGCTTATTATAATGAAGGTCTCACTGCTAATACACATACCGAGTTTTATTTAGTTCGGTTGAGTCTTTTTTGGCAAATAATATTGTTGACTCCCGCTATAATTTTTAGCGTATAACGCATTTAAAGTTCGGTATTAGACAAAAGTGTATATAACAAAAGTTACTCTAAATAACAAAATAAACAACTTTTGTTATGTGCATATTTGCCAAAAAACCAATAGGAAACGAAATATCGCTATTTTTAATTTCAGGCTTCCCTTATAACCCCCACTCCAGTTCGTCTCAGAGAAAATTAATATAGCCTAAAGTCTAAGTTGGGTTAGTAGTAATATACATACCAAGTTTCATAAAATTCGGTTCAGCCGTTTATGCGTGAAAAGGTAACAAACAAACAAACAAACAAATAAACAAACAAACAAATAAACAAACAAACAAACAAACAGACACCAAAGAAACAAAATGCAGTTATGGTGTCTATGACATGTGAAACGAAAAGTTATCGTCAAATTTCGCGAAAAAAATCAATGTACAGACAGAGGTTACAATTTTATATATATATAGATATATATATATATATATATATAAATATATATATAGATAGATAGATAGATTATATGAAATTGTAACCTCTGTCTGTACAAGGATTTGTTTCTCGAAATTTCACGATAACTTTTCGTTTCACATGCCATAGACACCATAACTGCATTTTGTTTCTTTCGTGTCTGTTTGTTTGTTTGTTTGTTTGTTTGTTTATTTGTTTGTTTGTTTGTTACCTTTTCACGCATAAACGGCTGAACCGAATTTTATGAAACTTGGTATGTATATTACTACTAACCCAACTTAGACTTTAGGCTATATTAATTTCCTCTGTGATGAACAGGAGTGGGGGTTATAAGGGAAGCCAGAAATTAAAAATAGCGATATTTCGTTTCCTATTGGTTTTACGGCAAATATGAACATAACAAAAGTTGTTTATTTTGTTATTTGGAGTAACTTTTGTTATATACACTTTTTTCGTATACCGAATTGTAAACGAGATATACGCTAAAACCTATAGCGGAAGTGAACAATTTTATTTGGGACAAAAGACCCAACCGAAATAAATAAAACTCGGTATCTGTATTAGCACTAACGCTTTCATTATAACAAGCGATACCAACATTTCTAGGGACGGGCAGGAGTGGGGGTTATGAGGGAAGCCAGAAATTAACAATAGCGATATTTTGTTTCCTATTGGGGTTTCGGCAAATATGAAAATAACAAAAGTTGTTTATTTAGTTATTTAGAGTAACTTTTGTTATATACACTTTTTTCTTATACCGAATTATAAACGAGATATACGCTAAAATCTATAGCTGGAGTCATCTATTTTATTGGGCGTTAACTATTGAACCGAACTTAACAAAACTCGGTATGTCAATTAGCATTAATTCTTCCATGATTATAAGCTATATTAAAATGTTTAGGTTAGAACGGGAGTGGCGGTTATAAGGGAGACCTGAAATAAAAATTCGGGATATTTCATTGTCTATTTGTTTTTCGACAAACATGCACATAACAAAAGTTGTTTAGTTTGTTATTTAGATTAACTTTTTTTTTTTTTATACATTTCTCCAGAAAAAATGTGTGGAGCAAGTAATTTGCGTAGAAATATTGATATGCTCAACAATTCATTCCTATTTGTACTATCAGGTACCTCAGCTGGAAAAATTAATTCAAATCAATGTTAATATTTTTTCCTTAATAGCTGAAATCTATGCATAGTGCACAGGAGACGGGAAATATGACAATTTGGACGACAGTGAAGATTTACATAAAAAATTAATTTTATTATTAACAAATGCCAACGACGGGTATTAACCCTAAACACTGGGACGGGTAAATGTCAAAATATTGCACAAAGTAAAGCCTTGCCAAAAAAGTACCATCACCATTCAGCCTCAAATGAATTCCCGGGCGAAGCCGGGTATCTGAGCTAGTATAACATATATTTATATACAAGTTATACAACAGTCATTTTTGTCATTTCCTAGGCTAACGGAGAACATTTGATGAAACATTTCGAAAATGATGACATCCCCTAAAGCCCGGTTGGGCCACCCAGATCGAGGCGGTTAGAAAAGCCCAGTGGAAAGGCCTGGTCGGAAGTGAAAACCCTTTAGGATTGCTTGTTGGGACAGTTGGAAAGAAAGGCCTATTATTCTCTCAAGTAGGGATTATCCCCTTTGTAGTTAATGACGGAGATTGGGATAACCGAAGACACGGAGGAAATACCATCAAGTCACAGACCAAGAGGTCCTGGTTATTCCCGTCCAGCTAGGGACAAGATATAAGCAGAATTCCCTCAATGGAAATCTGCTATTGAGGTTGGGCTCATGACGATATTTTGCATCGAGATTGATTTTTCGAGGAGGCTCATAATAATAGAAAAATATCGAATTTTGAATTCACCCCCTTCAAACCACACCCTTTTCCTGGCCCGATTTCAGCCATTGTCGAGATTAAATATAAAGGATGCTTATGATCATGTCTCTTTAAAGGTGGAACAAGTTTCTCTTATTTTATAAAGCTTGTAATATTTAATTAATTTCCATTTCAAGAAATTAAAAAATGTATATGTATATATTATACAAATAGTTGTATTAATATTGTTAACGGAATTAATTTATTGTATATAATCAGTTAAATTGATAGATTAATACGTATTTATAGAATTCGGCCTAATTTTTTACCGAATGTTTTATTTAAGTAAATCTCTTATTGAAAAATATGTAAAGAAATTAATTGACATTATGTAGATATGTTAGAAAATTGTATATAGATGACCTAAAATATTTGACGTTTCCTGTTATACGTATTATCCCTGTTATATTATGTTATGTTATCATTTATTGGAAATAAACACATTTCACTCCATTTCAAACACAATTCATTTCGTCAAATAGAAAATCTGTCTCGAAAATATATCGGATGGGAATTGAAGTTCAAAATTTGAGAAATGAGGCGTTAAGTGGCTAAGTAACTAAAAGGTTACTGGTTAAGGAGAAGAATTGGAGGCAGACAGAAAACTGAAACCAATATATATAAAATGGCGATATTTTGTTTTCTATTCGTTTTTCTGCAAATATGCAAATGACAAAAGAAGTTTATTTTTTTATTTGAAGTAACTTTTGTGATATTCACTTTTGTTTTATAACAAGGTATAATCGAGATATATGCTAAAACTTTAGCGGGAGCCAACAATTTTATCGGGCACTAACGATTTAGCCGAGCTTAACAAAACTCGGTATGGCAATTAGCAATTATTCTTCCATGATTATAAGCTATATTAAAATTTTTAGGTTCGAACGGGAGTGGGGGTTATAAGGGATGCCTAAATTTAAAAATAGCATTATTTCGTTGTCTATTTGTTTTTCGACAAACGTGCACATAACAAAAGTTGTTTACTTTGTTATTTAGAGTAACTTTTGTTTTTTTTACAATTTTTGGGGAACAATGTATGAAGCAAATGATTTGCGTATAATATTGATGTGCTCATCAATTCTTTCCAATATGAACTACCAGGTACCTCACATGGAAAAATTAATTCAAATCTATGTTAATATTTTTACCTTAATAATTCAAAACTATGCATAAAGTCAGGGGACGGGAAATATGGCAATATGGACAGTGAAGTCTTACATAAAAAAAATTAGTTTTATTATTAAAAAATCCACAGCAACGACGGGTACAAACCCTAAACACTGGGACGGGTAAATGTCTAAATATTGTGCAAAGTATTGCCTTGCCAAAAGAATACCATCACCATTCAATCAATTCCCGGGCAAAGCTGGGTATTTGAGCTAGTATATATATATATATAGATATATTGTATTGTATATATATAGATATAGTTTATTGGTGTCTGTTTGTTTGTTTGTTACCTTTTCACGCATAAACGGCTGAACCGAATTTTATGAAACTTGGTATGTATATTACTACTAACCCAACTTAGACTTTAGGCTATATTGATATCCTCTGAGACGAACAGGAATGGGGGTTATAAAGAAAGCCAGAAATTAAAAATAGCGATATTTCGTTTCCTATTCCTTTTTCGGCAAATATGAACATAACAAAAGTTGTTTATTGTGTTATTTAGAGTAACTTTTGTTATATACACTTTTTTCGTATACCGAATTATAAACGAGATATACGCTAAAACCTATAGCGGAAGTGAACAATTTTATTTGGGACAAAAGACCCAACCGAAATAAATAAAACTCGGTATATGTATTAGCACTAACGCGTTCATTATAACAAGCCATACCAACATTTCTAGGGACGGGCAGGAGTGGGGGTTATAAGGGAAGCCTGAATTTAAAAATAGAGGTATTTCGTTATCTATTCGTTTTTCGGCAAATATGAACATAACAAAAGTAGTTTATTTGGTTATTTAGAGTTACTTTTGTTATATACACTTTTTTCTTATACCGAATTATAAACGAGATATACTCTATAAACTGAAGCGGGAGTCAACTATTTCATTGGGCGCTAACGATTAAACCGAACTTAAAAACTCGGTATGTCAATTAGCATTAATTCTTCCATGATTATAAGCTATATTAAAATTTTTAGGTTAGAACGGGAGTGGGGGTTATAAGGGAGGCCTGAAATAAAAATTCGCGATATTTCATTGTCTATTTGTCTTTCGTCAAGCATGCAAATAACAAAAGTTGTTTACTTTGTTATTTAGATTAACTTTTGTTTTATACATTTCTCCAGGTGCAATGTGTGGAGCAAATAATTTGCGTAGAAATATTGATATGCTCAACAATTCTTTATAATTTGAACTACCAGGTACCTCACCTGGAAAAATAAATTCAAATCTATGTTAATATTTTGTCCTTAATACCTGAAATCTATGCATAATGCTCAGGAGACGGGAAATATGACAATATAACAAAATATGAAATATGGCAATTTGGAGGACAGTGAAGACTTACATAAAAAATTAATTTTATTATTAACAAATGCCAACAACGGGTATTAAACCTAAAGACTGGGACAGGTAAATGTCAAAATATTGCGCAAAGTAAAGTTTGTACCATCACCATTCAGCTTCAAATCAATGCCCGGGCGAAGCCGGGTATCTGAGCTAGTATATATATATATATATATATATATATATATATATATATGGATATAATATAGATATGGATGTAGCACCATAAAGGATAGATATGGATGTAGCACCATAAAGGATAGATATGGATGTAGCACCATAAAGGATAGATATGGATGTAGCACCATAAAGGATAGATATGGATGTAGCAAAAATACAATAGAATGTAAAGATAATTGTGAGGAATGGGAATTATAATTCAATATATTTATGTTTCATAGACTCGCAAATTAAACATCCGTTGAGTTTTAACTTTAATTGATTTGTTGTCATACCAATAGGTGGAGACCGTCGTCACTGGCTGATCTTGGAGTACTGCTGGCAAGCGCGAGGGCACCATCTTCAAGCCTGTCTAAAGTCGTACTGAATGTACGTTTGTTTGTCAGTTGTAGCTTGTTTAGATTTTCAAGGGTTGTTTACGTTTTTTTCTGGGTAAGCTTGTTTACACTTTCAAGGGTTGTTTACGTGAAAGTACAGGTATTTTGTTTGTCAAGTGTGAGTTTAGTCTTGTCAGGTGAATGATTTGGGTCAAGTCAGGAATAGTAGTTTGTGGAGTAAGTTAAGTTTATTGAATTTTGAAAAGATGTATGTCCGTCTGTAGATCTTTTTCGTTTGTTAGTACGTTTAAGCAATTTCAGTGGTCTGAATATCGTATCAGAGCTAGTGTTGAGTTGTTCGTTTATAATGTCAGCGTTAAATGTCCTAGTCTACGTCCCTTTGTTTGTCTATGTAGAAGTTTCATACTGTCTGTAGGGTCGTTCCCGGCACGGGGCCGGCCCTTCTCAGTGGCAGCAGTTAGCCCCCGCTGTGTAGCTGCTGGGTAGGGGAACCGTAGGAACAGTAGGTCCTTAGTCGGCTTTGCTGTTCCGGGCAGGGGATCACTCCTGCCTTAATGGGGTAAGTTCTAGCGGCTTACTCAATGTGAACTACGGGCTGGGTGGAGTCCGGAGTGGAGGCTTGCCTTCACTGCCGGTCATAGACGTAGTGGTCGTGTGTTCAAAGCACGGGGACATACAGGCCAGGTAAACTGGTACATGTGTTCTTCGTGTGGGAGCTGGGTAGTAGGAGACTGTCCCTTCCATAGGATCGCTAAGCCATCGTAGCGAATCCTCAGTCACCATGAAGCGTTGGATAGGTGTAGGTTGGATTAAGGCCTCACGGCTAGGCCACACTTGGCACAATGGGTACTCAATGTCTGTAGGGTCGTGGCAGTGGTCGTTAAGGTGGTTAGCGAAGTTAGAGTCTCGTTTGTTTAGTCTGAATGAGCGTATGTGTTCAGTATGTCTGGTCTTTAGTCGTCTTCCAGTTTGTCCGATGTAGGTGTTACTGCAAGTGCATGTAAGTTTGTATACTCCGTTCATGTTGTTTGTCAGTTTTTGTCTTAACGTGTTGTTGGTTCTAAAAGTTGTATGTAGTCCTTCTTTGTGTAGAGCGTTAGTGAGTTTATATGTTTCAGGTCCTGTGTCAGTAATGGCGTGACGTTTGGTAATTGATTCAGTTGAAGTGTTTGTGCTCTGTTTGTCAGTATTGTTAAGTTTCTTAAGTATATTGTCAATGACGTTTCGTTTGTAACCGTTGGTGTGTGCTATGTCGTATATTGTGCTCAATTCTTTGTCATAACTGTCTTGTGAGAGTGGTAGTGATTTTAGTCTGTGTAACATGTGTCGGAATGCAGAGAGTTTATGTAGATTTGGGTGATTAGAAGTGGCATGTATTAGTACTCCAAGATCAGCCAGTGACGACGGTCTCCACCTGCAGGTATGACAACAGTATCATATATACTGGCGGAACTAACCCCTTATTTAATTGATTTGTTTTTTTTTGTTCTTATTTTATTTATTTATTTTTTAATTTTATTTATAATTATCTTACTTATTTTAATATTTTATTTTATTGTTATTTTTTAATATATTATATTTGAGTAGATTGTTGATTAACGTGTGTATATTGTAAAATAAAAATTTATTTAAACATAATCTTAAATGTAATATACCATGTGGCAATGGAACATGTATTCAAATAAATAATTCCTCATAGGGTTATTACTAGGAGAGAAAAAAAATAAAATACATCCATATAATTTGGAATGGATTGCATTATCCTAGGTAGGATCGATGGACATTTAAAGTCTTTTTTTCGATGATCACGTCATGAGTACAGCCTAATAAGGGAAATGTGCTAATAAACAAATCGTTTATGCAGCTCATCATGCCGCCTGTGGATTAGGTGACGGGGAACCATGGTGAGGTGCAGGAAAGTAGAACATCAACTGAAAGTGTAACACTTGCCAAAGGAGGTCAGGGTCAGGATATGCCGTAGCGCCTCTCTCATAATTGAAAGGGACTAATCGTCATCATCATTCTCGGACCACCCCCGCTCCATTATATTACGAGAAAAGTTCCTACTTAGCAATTATTAAATCGATGGGAAGTTATCGAGCAGAAAGCGTTTTATTTAGTAGCTCCAGATAGTCTCGCTTCATTACCATGATGCAATTTCGAATAAAGGTTTCGTTGTAACGTTTTTTTTTATTTTTTATTTTTTTTTTTAATTTATCCAAGATCCTAAAAATTAATTAATTACAGCGGCAAGTTTATCTTTTATTAATATTATTTTTTAAATGTCTCCGAAATTAATTACAGAGACACAGGTTATCATTTTTATTATTTTCTCCAAGATTCTAAAAATTAATTTATTACTTGGGCTAAGGTCCTCATTTTATTAATTTCACCAAGATTCTAAAATGAATTTATAACGTGGGGGGGGGCTAAGATTGACGTTTATTATTATTTTTTTTATTTCTCCAAGATTCTGGAAATAAATTAATTACAGTGGCTCAAGTTACCTTTTGTTATTGTTGCTACTTTTTAAAAACTTTTCACAGGTTTCTGAATAATAAACGTTTCATAGTAACGTATTTATTTTATTTTTATTAGCAGATTTTCCAATATGGGAAATCATCTATTGAGGTTATACCTACTCTTGACGTGATTTTCGAAAAACTTCATCAAATGTTCATCGATCCTATCTAGGAGATGACGAAAATGAGATCCATTCAAAATATATATGTATATATCGTATAATATGTCGAATATTTATTTATATATATATATATATATATATATATATATATATATATATATATATATATATATATATTTGTTTGTTATAGCTCTAGCGATTGCGATTTGTGATTTATCGTTACCAAACACTATATATAAAATTTTGCAAAATTAAAGATCAAGTCGATAACTGCTATATTGGGGGGGGGGGTTAGAGGGAAAGACTTTCGAAAATTCAGTATATTTCAGTTTTATACCCCGAAAAAAAGTAGTATGGAACCAAGCTTATTGTAAATTTAAATGTTGTAATATACTTTTTTTCTCTAATATGAATATTAACAGAGATATTTGGGTTTTTTTTTTTTGTTTTTAGCTTTCAGTAAACCCTTACTCCTACTTATGTCGTATTAATAATAAGCTGTTATATCATGAACAACTTCATTCTATGCTTACATATCAGATATAGTTTTCATGGGACATTTATTAAGCGAGATACATGCAATTTCGTACTACGATGGGGTCATCAATTAAGCTTTTACCTTCTTACCTCAAAAATATTTATTTGATCAATACCGTACTCGATATTTGACTTTTTCAGTCGACACCAAAGATCATATTTCTTATTGGCAGAAATCGCACAAGGAATTGGGGGGGGGGCGTAGAGGGGTGAATATGAAAAATCAAAAGATTTCCTATAAATGTAGTTCTGTTTTTTTATTTTTTTATTTTTTTTTATTTTTGCTGTATATGCACTATTTGCAGATATCTAGTAAGGAAAATCAGCTATTGAGGTTGTACTCATGACGAAAACTTTCTTAAAATATCCATCAATTCTACCAATAGATGATGAAAAGGAGGTTCAAAATTTATTTATATATATACACAATACCTCTGTCTGTACATGTCATTTGCAGCTTTAGTGTTTGTTTGTTTGTTACCTTTTCACGCATAAACGGCTGAACCGAATTTTATGAAACTTAGAATGTAAATTACTACTAACCCAACTTAGACTTTAGGCTACATTAATATTCTCTGAGACGAACAGGAAGGGGGTTATAAGGGAGGCCTGAAATTAAAAATAACGATATTTTGTTTCGTATTGCTTTTTCGGCAAATATGCACGTAAGTTGTTTATTTTGTAATTTAGAGTAACGTGTGTTATATACACTTTTGCCGTATACCTAAGTATAAATGGGTTATACGCCAAAAACTATAGCGGGAGTCAACAAGTTTATTTTTCACAAAAGACTCAACCGAACTTAAGAAAATGTGTATTAGCACTACCTCCTCCATGATAATAAGCTGTACCAACATTTCTAGGGAGGAGTGGGAGGTGGGGGGTAAGGGAGGCCTGAAATTAAAAATGGTGATACTTGGTTTCCTATTGGTTTTTCTGCAAATATGCTCATGACTTAAGTTGTTTATGTAGTTATTTAGAGTAAGTTTTGTGCAACTGTATATGAAGCAAGCAATTTGCGTATAAATATTGATATGGTCAACAATTCTTTCCAATATGAACTACCACATACCTCTCATGGATAAATTAATTCAAATCTATGTTAATACTTTATCCTAAATAACATAACATTGCTTCTTGAACATATATGTTGCCGTCATTGTGAAGGGTTATGCCCATATTTGTGTTGCAAGAATGCTTCCCATTGTGCATTGCAAAGCCCTAACCTTAACATTTCTTGTGGAATAAAAGATACTGTTTGGAGTATTCGAAGACAAATTCAATATCTCATGATACAGCTTCGGATAATTTTGTCGATTCTTTGCAAGAAAGTGGGCCTACGCTCCTTGCGTGGAGTACGTTGCAATATGTAGGCGAGACCTGCCTGATATATTGGTTTAATATGTATAGTTTTTGATCTGACATAAGTAAAGAACTGCTAGATAGTTTATTCAGCTTGTCGACGAGAGAGTTAATAATTCATTCAGAGTCGAGAGGTCTCTTCTTGAAAACTCACTCCCATTATTATTATTTCCCCTTCTGGTCGCAAACTATCAATCTTCATGCCATCAATAGTCTCTATATATCTCATTGCTTATTTTGTTATTACAACTGCCTTGCTTTTGTTTTCATTGAATGTAAGTCCAACTTTTAGCAGAGCAACTATGGTTTGACCTCCAAGGTGTTTTGCCGACTGAAGGTCTTTTGCAATTATAGCTATATCATCGGTAAATCCACAGCAGGTTAAATTAGACAAATTATACTCTAGTTTGTGTCCATATTCGGTTGCTTTGTCGCTTTCAGTCAACTCTTGTAAAACAATTCCCAGATTAAAGAGTAGAGGTGATATTGGCGCCCCTTGACACACTCCATTTCTTGAATTAATTCACTTTTGCTTCCTTTCGGCCCGGATATATAGATTTAGTTTTCGGTAAGCAGAGTGCCGATTAATTTATAAATATTCATTGGATTTGGAAACTTTTCGAAAGACTTCTTTATATGTTTGTGGCCAATACTGTCAAACGCATTTGTAACGTCAAGATAAATGATCTCCCAACTAACAAATCAACTATAGAGGAATCGCACACGTAGTATACAAAATCCTGATATACATAATGCTTATTAGAAAGAATCCACACTGCAAAAGGCCCCAGCGGATTTCGAGGCTGGGTTCAGAAAAAATATTAAATATCGAGTTTGGTAACGATCAAACACAAATTGTGCCCACATAGGCGTTAACACATATGCATATATAAATTATTGACATTGGAAATTGAGGATTTTGTTTTCGAAAAAGTAGTTACAATGGGCAGGACATGTGGAAAGAAGTAACGCAACCGTCTCCCAATACAAGCCACGAAGGAGACCGAAAATGAGATGGGTTGACAGAGTGAAGAAGGACTTCACGGAGTTCCACGTAGTTAACTGGAAAGCCATCACTCATGATAGCCAGAAGTGGAAGAGCCAAAATGGCAGCTATAGATCTCGAAGATTAGAAAAACCAACCCAAGATAAAAAATATATGTGTGCGTGTGTCTGAGTGTGTTTGCGCGCGCGTGTGTGCTTTAGAGAAAGGAGAACTTCATAGTTTCGTGTAAAACTAAAGATTAATACTTCGATAATTATCGATCACTCATTATAATGAGTGAAATCGGAGGGCTACCGGTGGAAGGGGGATTTAGGGAAGGGTTAGAGTGTAAAATGAAGTATCTGTGTTTCTGTTGGAACGAAAAAATAATACATTATTCTATAACTTGAATTTTAACGGAATTATTAACATATTTCGCATAAGATTAGTAAAAACTGAAACTAAGCAATGTCTGGTTTACATCAATCTGTGCTTACTAGATAGGAGGAGTTTTGTCTTAGTATTAAATTCACAGATATATGCTTTTATTTTTAAAATTATTTTTATGTTTATGTTTAAAGAGCCTTATGACGAATATGAAGTCTCTCGGGGTTAATACATAAGTTAAAGAATATTTAAAACTATAAGAACAAATATTATAAATGGCCTTTTTAATATTCGAAACAATTAAAAGACTAATAATAAACATTGTAGAGCTTTACAACATTGTGACTCATTACCACAATATGTACCCACGTTACGCAACTCGTTAATCAATGTTAATCTGTCTGAGACACTTCTGGCTTCTTGAATACTATCAGAACAATGGAACTAAGCTTTTAGCAGGGATGTCAGGTTAACTAACAATATTTCTGTGATATTTCAATTGGCTTCTTTAGGTGTTGTTAGGGGGATTCTCATTGCAGCTCATAAGATTTGCATTTTCAAAATGTCACAAAAAACTACCTTTCCCACTTGAAGAAGCCAAAGGGACATTGGTGAAATATTGTGATGAAAAACTTCACACCGCTTGTGAAAGGTGAGGTTATGTTTCATATGTGATTTCATGTGTTGTCCGAGGTCTTAATAAAGACACATTATGCAGATATATATAGTCCCTATCGAATATTAGTGGGTATATTTTCGATAGTGATAAGTGTTTTTGTGAGACCTTCTAGTTTCATTTACAATTGCTTGCTAAATCGCCCCTGTTGCGAAATGCTATTATTGTATGAATAATAATAACAATTGCTTGCTCAGAAGGGAGGTTTTGGCGAGGAATCTTAGGATCATCCATTTAGCAGGACGGACTGTGGGACGCCTACACAAGTTAAGAGCTGAAAGCTGAGGCTCAAGTTTGGGGAGAGAAAGAAGTAGACGGAGGGAGGTGAAGTGCATTCGGGTTTGGCTGAGTTTGCGGAAGTGCTGAGTGCCAGGGCAAGTGATGTTGCCGGAGATGAGAATAGCCGTGCCGGAAGGTGGTGAGGCGGCCACCACGTCAGATTTAGGAATAAGAGGAAATTAGGCCGTCCGGCTCTTCAGGTGTACACATTTAATTTGCAATAAAATTGGTTATATAAAATTTTTCAATCCAACATATAATAACGGAGATATTTCGAATTTCCGAAATATTCCGTTTCTGCGTGACGGACTTTTAGCAGATTTCCCCAGTGGGAGGGGGGGGATTTTCGAAAATTCGAAATATCTCCGTCACCATACGTCATATCAAAAAATTGTATGGAACCAATCTTATTGTAAATTAAATTTACTATAAATATTGCTCTATACATTTATTCTCTATCTTGATTATTAACCGAGATATTTGCATTTTTATTTAATATGGGCCGATAGGGGAGGACTGAGTTTCCCGCCAAAAGCTAGTTTGGCCCGTTGTCGTAACTGTTCGGCTCTCGTATGGAGATTTCTCTATTGTATAACTTCATATCTGCTTAGTTTACGCAGCCCCTGCGTGACGGACTTTTTTTATTTAGCCTTCAGTAGCTCCCCGCTTTTATTCCTCGCACTTTAAAATAAGGAAATATACCCTGAAACGTCTTATTCCAAGCATAAATAGCAAATATAGCTTTCAACAGATCTTTAATATGTGAAATAGTTAGTGGGATGACGACATCTATTAAGATTTTATTGACAGACCTCTTCTGTTCATCAAATTAATTTTTTTTAAATAGAGAATAAATGGTGAGATGAGTTTAGTAGTGTGTCATAGGGAAATTCTTCTTAGCTTACGCTTCCCCTGGTTTCGTGGTATCGAACTTTTACCATCGGACCTTGATTTGATCAAATAAATCAAACTTGATGTCATGGTTGGTTTACTAAAAATGTTCTGATATTTCTGAGTCTTCTGTCTGAAACTTTTTCACTCTTGACACGTACTTCGACCCTGGTGCTGATTAACATGTCTCACCGATGTATTCCGAGCCACAGGGGCAAGTTATGCTGAATACTCCTGGCCAAGGAGCTGATCATTCATACTCGGTATCATATGTCAATTTTCCTGACTGTGGCGAATGCTGTATTTGTTCCATTCTTCTTGATTAGTTTTGCAACTTTTTACTGTCATACGTTTGACTAAAGGTATTATTGCCTTTTGTCTGTGCTCTATTGTAAATGATATATATATATATATATATATATATATATATATATATATATATATATATATACATTAACAGACACACACATTTATGTTATTTGTTTTCGTTTTAATAAATTGTAGTTATTGTTTTTTTTATTTCCTCTTTCTAAAAGACGTTTTCTGTAGAGCCGACATCTGGGGTATTTTTTTCTTATGAGTGATTCTGTAGAATGATATTCTTTTAGCTCAAGTGACTAGTGTTCGAATTACTACATTCTTCTGTGCTGGATGGCGATGAGAAGTGAGTAGGTATCTATTGCTGTGTGTCGGTTTTCTATAAACTGCATGGCAAAACTGTTTTATTTACTTTTTTCCCCACCAGAGCGACTAGGAATAGTATTCCTATAATCTTCTAATGTAAACCTCGGCTACGACAGGACTTATTGGCGATCTCATTCTAGAACCGTCATTGTGTGTGTGTGTGTGTGTGTGTGTGTGTGTGTGTATGTATGTATATATATATATATATATATATATATATATGTGTGTGTGTGTGTGTGTGTGTGTGTGTGTGTGTGTGTGTGTATGTGTGTGTGTGTGTGTGTGTGTGTTTGTGTGTTTGTGTGTGTTTGAAAGAGTGGGTTTACAAAAGTATACATTGCTTAAAGTTAATTGTTGGCTAAATAAATAAAATTGCTTGAAAAAAACAGGTGGGGAAATGTGAGAATACATCGGCCACTAATTGAAAAATTGTTTACTTGTTTGATTGAAAAATTACATGTTTGATTACCTTTTATATTACTGTTTTTCTAGTGATCTCTTGGCTGCTAACCCTACAAGTCTTACAGCCTACTAATATCAATTAACATCGAATAACAATCTTAAAAATGATTTGACCATTATTATTAACAATAATATGAACCACAATATATTTAATGGGATATATATCTCTTAACAATATTGGAGGCTGAGATCAAGGAGTGGTCCTTCTTAATTTTAATACACAGTTTTGGACTAATTAACCTTATGAAATATTTTTTCAAATATCTAGATTCGACTTATCTATTCATATCTTAATCTGTCCTTTCCCTTAGACGAACTCTAGCAAAACGTAAATTTTGGTAATTATAGTCGTTTTTAATATTTCGATTTCTTCTATAGCAAATTCTCTATCGACCCTTTAAGGTTTATTTTCTGGATATTTCCCTTCATTGGTGTGCATAGGCAGGTTAATGGGGTCCTTAGACTTGCAGATTTTGTCAAGGGGTCATTTTATTTTTAATGCATGTAATATTAATGAGAGTTATATAAAATTTATCATCATATAGGTTGTTTCTTGGTAACCTCTTTTCTCAAAGTGTAATATGCTGGCGTTATATAAATGTATTATATAATATAAAACATATAACCCTGAATATAGCCTGCTTTTCGGAAAATAAACCTACATTTGTAGCTGTGTCGTAGATTTTCTCTGAATGTGCTATTAATAGAATTTGAATGATGGTATGTTTAATTGTAACTGTTCTACAATGCCATGATTATGGGGTAGCATTCGGAGTGATTTGATCAAGTTCCTAAGAAATTATGTGTATATGTAATGATTAAAATAAATAAATTATGTTATTTTAGATACGTACAAAGGCGCTTCTCCATGTAGCGACATGTGTGTCATTATACCC